>VSDK01027374.1:550103-653965 GCA_009767595.1 Symbiodinium kawagutii
AAGGGCTCCTGAGCCGCTGTTCACATCCCACTGCTCGGCTCCCAAAGTAGTCTCGCTGTCGGAATGTTCATGCATCCAGTTGGGTAGTTAATCATCATTGGGTGGTTGGCGTTAACCTTGTTGCCAACTATAATACAAGGTTGTACCCAAAGTAGTCTGGCTGTCTACCCAACAGGTTAATGCATCCAGTGTTGAGTATAGTTGGCATTAACCTTGTTGGTCATTGGTGGTCATTATCCCCTGGTAGCAACCATCATTAAAACGCCATACAGGACATTACTGATCAACCAGCTACAGCCATTACCAACCGTCATTACCCATTACAAACCATGCTTATCAACTGCAATTAACCATCAATCATTACCAATATCAACTTGGTGGCTTTTAGATCCCTTGCTGAAAGTCTAGTGGCTTTAGTGGCTATATGGTAAATCAATCATATCCCAAAAAGCCGAACAAAAGCTAGCCAGTAGCAGCTATAATCCATCCAGTCAAACATCGTCAAACAAATATCTGGTTGGTGGATTCAACCCCTATGAAAAATATTGGTCAACCCACCATGTGTTAATGATTACTAAGGAAGACAAGAAATGTTTGAAACCACCAACCAGAATATAGGTGTTTTGCACCAGTCAAACGTGCAAATGGGTATGTTTCGGGGGCTGGTCATAAAAAGAAATACCCATATGGTGGTTTCTCAAAATAGGGGACCCCCCAAATTATCCAACATTAGTCATTTATAGTAATAAACCAGCCATTTTTTGGGCTCCCTATTTTGAGAAACCACCATATGGAATCATGATGAATGCCTTGGATAATCGCCCTACCGGGTACAGGTTTAGATTTTCCCAGGTCTTTGGTCACTTGTTGGGCGCCCTAAGAGGTCAACGCTGGTGAAGTGCAATTGGACGGTGGTGAATGATGACCAAACTGGTTGGTGGTTTCAAGCCCTATGAAACTAGTTGCTAATGGTTGTTGATGGTTGTTCACTAGTTGCTAATTCATGATAACTGAACAGGTTGGTGGTTGAACCACCCCTATGAAAATATACTTGTCAACCAACCATTTGTTAATAGCTACTAGGGAAAATAAGAATGTTACAAACCACCAACCAGTAGAGTATTGTGCAAGTACGGCTAAAAAAAGTATCATTGACTTTAAATAATGGCTAATGAATGATACATGAATGATACTTAAAGTTAGTGCAATTGGATGGTGCTCATCATAGGTAAAGCTTAAATGGTGGTTGATAAATGTGGCAAATCAATGGCGGCCAGGGGATAGTGAAATGATAATAGTTGATAGTTGATACTGCTGTAATGATTGACATGGGCGAGTAGCCAACATTTGCCAAAATGGGTGTTTCTCAAAATAGGGGACCCCCCAAATCATCCTTCATATCAAGCATATCTACTAACAAACCAATCATTGTGGGGGTCCCCTCTTTTAGAAACCAGCAAATGATGGTTTCCAAAAGTCGGCATCTTGAATCTTGACCCTTTGGTCACCCCGCCAGTTGGGCGGAACTACAAGGTGGCTATGAACCAGGTAGCAACAGTGAAACCGACCAAGGGATTTGCAACATCTCACTTGGCTTTCCGAAAGGCTGCTGGTCCTCGACAGATAGGGCTGTGGCGAGGGCGCACGGCATGACGGAAGTTTCCGAGATAATGTGTTAAGTGACCTGCACCCTTATGGGATTTGTAATCAAAACAATCATGCATGGATAAATGTTGATGGTATGCTTGTGAGTGTTGATTATGTTTTTGAGTGAATGAGCAAGTTTGACATTTCCGCAAGGTGCAATGTTGGCAAGTATCATCGCAAATATCATCAATGAGCCCTGCAACTCGATATCTATTTCTACATGATGATTTACTAGAGTTGTGCAATTCTTCTGTGCCTGAGATATACCTTGTGGCTTTATGGCATCAGTTTGCTGAGAGAACAAATTACCAACCGTGTTTCGCATAGTCCAATTTTCACAAAACTACTGAAAGGCAGCTATCGAACAATCCCAGTCATAGCCTTAACCAAAGAAGAATCACTGGACTGGGCACACTCAGCCTCTCCATTTGTGCATCCAAACAACGAGCCTAGCACAACACCTTAAAACCCAAGCGGCGAGCAACTGCTGTCCCACGAGTTGCGACCCTCCGACACTCTCCAGGAACATGGGATAATGGTTGGTGGTGAGATGCGCCATCCGGAAAATAAGCCCGAATCAACCAAAATGAAGGTAAACCCCAAAACAATGATAATCCCAAAAATTGATTCCCCACTAAAAAAAGCCTTTTGGAAGGATCTTTTATGTGGATGGACGGGATCTGCCATTGTGTAAATCACAAGCAAAATCGACTCGGAAATCTGCAGTATTCGCGGTCTGATCCATGACAGGCGCTGCTGCTCTTCTACGGGTTGATGCGAAAATCTACTTGGGAAACCCTTGTTTTGATGATAGTGGGTATGCGTAGGTATACTGGTTGGTGGTTTCAACCCCTTTGAAAACTATGAGTCAACCAACTATTTGTTACTAACTACTGGGGAAAATAAAAAATGTTTGAAACCACCAACCAGTATACAATGGGTGGTATATAATGGTAATAAACCATCAACGGTGATGCTCATAGGAATTGGCTTAAACATGCTTTAACCATTAGTTGATCATAGCGTAGCCGTAGCCCATCGTAGCTCGCTGGTCTTTGACTACTCAATCACCAGTCAGTTGACCAACATCATTGGTTGTAGCTCATGTGGAAAATCAGCCAATCACTATACTCACTATACTTCCGGGTGGCCAACATCGCTTCCCCTGTTAGAACTTCTTAATTTTTAGTGATGTATCCAAAAAAACACACTAATCAAATCATTTTTTGAATTCCAGTCCGTGAACAGCCCTGTATATCCCCGTATACCCAACACAAGTGTGAAATATAGTAATAAATATACTGATCACTGGCCATTCTTCACCAGTCATGAATCATCATAACAGAACTGGTTGGTGGATTCAACCCTAATCCACCAGCCATTTGCTTGTGGAGAACTTTCAAACTCCACTTGCTTGCTATACCACAGTGCAAGATCCTCCTGACATCAGCACCGGCAGCATTTTGGGAGGCACCGTTTCGGTAGAGAAAAACACGGACCACACCACTACATTCAGGTCCGCGGCGTGCGGAGTGAAACCCAGCGCAGCATGCCAGAGATCAGTGATTCTAAAAGCTGATGGCCGTATAATCACTATTGGTATATGAGGATGGGTGAGTTCACCCTCACTGCTGCCCTCTGGTGAACTAGCCTGGCCATGGAAGAGCACCATATTCTATAGAGAAACCCTAGGAAAACCACCAATAATGGGTGGATTTTCCATTGCCAGGTTAGTTCACCATAGTGTACCATCATTCACAATGATATTCCCTATTGTTGCTGGCTATTATCCCCAAATCATTGATAGATAGATAGATAGATAGATAGATAGATAGATAGATAGATCGATAGATATATATATATATATGACCCAGCTGGCCACATGGGGATGGGTCAATGCCAGCCATCCCAAAAATTGAGTGAACATCTCAGCAATGACGCTTCTCGTTGACTGGGCCTTGACCCACAGCTGCAGAACTGATGACAATATACAGCATATATCAGCATATCTTCTTTTAGAACAGTTTAGCTTATCGAAGGGGTGGCTCAGCACCATTTCTACTATAATTACATATTGTGATATGACAATCGTATCAGTGATGCTTATAGATCACACATGCTTACATACCCATTGTCGGTTATCATGACTATGACTATAAAGTCTCATGTAACCATGACCCAGCTTGGATATGTCATCCTAGCAGCTCTTTCTGAGCTGCTTGATTAAAAAATCCCTGCGTGTAGCAAAAGTACTTACCAATTAGCTTTGGAATACTGAGTTGGTGCTAAATATCCAACCATTGATACAAACCAATTGTCAACCATCAATCAATTATCCACCAGTCAACAACCAATTATCCACCATCAACCAGCCATTTACAATAGCCCCACGCTGTGTCAAACCACCTCACCACTTGGCACAAAGAGTGACACCTCACAGTCTCAAAGTGGATACATCCCGCTTAGGATGGGAAAACCAAGGTGATTCATGGTGGCTAGGGTTGGATAAGGACTTTTTGTTTAACAGTTCTTCATATAGGTTATTAGCAATGCTTAATCATGGTCCAGCAATGGTTTTGTGATCATGGTCAAAACTCAAGAACAATAAATAATAAGAAACAACCGCGATGGCAGAAATAGCGACGACTAGATCGCCAAACATCTGCAAGAGCAACAACGTCAAGAACACCAACAACAAGAACGAACACAATAATAGAAAACTTAAGTTCACAACATCACCCATGTCTTGTTGAGGGGGTACTTGGATGGGTCATTTAGACATTTGATACCCCCACATACCCCTAACGATCCTTGGCAATTAGATGTAACAACACTATTGGTTTTGCTCAAAATAAGGGTACCCCCCAAATCATCCAATTTCAACCATTTATAGCAATAAACACACCATTTCGGGGGGTTCCCTATTTGGCAGTGGGTCAAAACCCTGTACCCCTGGTTCCCCTATCATTAACCATTGTTTCCCTTATTATTGTTGGTAAATCCTCCATTAGTTGGTTGATTAATATTGACCCATAGCCATTTTAAGAAACCCCCACTGATAATTGAAAACGACAACAACAACGTCCAGCAAGGCAAGTCCTTAGCTCCAACCATCCGGTGGCATCGAATGGCATCGTTATTTCACCATTGAAATGCTAAGGATGGCAACCATTCCCTATGCTTCCAGGCTTCCATGAAATGGTAACCAATCTCAGTTACAACAAGATGCTCGAAACCAGGCACCTGATTAGCTAGTTTTGGCTGGATAATCATTCAGTGCTTGGTGTCTATGATTCCTAAGGTTTGGAGGGGAACAAAGGCATTCTTGACTCTTGCCAATCCATTAATGACTCTTGCGTATCAAATGATGATGCGGCTGATTATCAAAATAGGGGACCCCCAAAAATGGTTGGGTTATTGTTGCACCAACCTGGATGATTGGGGAGTCCCTTATTTTGAGAAACACCCATTTTTATCACTCACTGAAAATCATACTGCTATCGGCCCTTCATCAACAGGGTTACGGCAGCTTGTGCGGTGCGTTTCTTCGTGCAAGCTGTGGCGTGAGACGCGATGCTGTGCAGCACATGTAGTCGACCCAACGATGACTTACCAGGTCTCTATATACGGTTAATTGATGGTTAATAGTGATGGCATGGCTAATAATGGTTAATAGTGGTTGGTCACTGGATGTCACTGGTTAATTGATGGTCAACTAGTTGCTGATATTGCTGGACCACACAACTGTGGCAACTTGTTTTTTCACGATCTAGTGGCTTATACCCAAATCACATTATCTAGTGTCTGACTCTACGAGTATCACATATGTCATAGCGAGAACCAAAAACTTGCGTTGTCAACTGTCCACAGCAAATTTGTCCATCTACACTGGTCGACATGGTCAACTGTTTAAAAAAACACTCTGGTTAGCGAAGGTTTGGTTCATCCAGCTTCAACATATTGATAACACAGAATCACTGGTTCTCATCCATCATCAGAATCATTAGTGTCAATTAAAGAGCCATAATTCCAAATCATTGTGGACATTACTATTACTATTACTCATTGATGTATTTATATTCATCTAACACATATTTTATGGTATTCTTAAACTGTTTAAAACCATGATGAACCATCACTAGCCATTGAAATTATTCGTCATTGGTCTATTTGTTGCAATGCTGTGGCATTAAGTGCTGACTGCAATTACAAATTCAGCCATTTCCCAAACATTGGAAAAAACACCCTTGAGCATCATGAATGCTCGGCAAAATCATCGTTGACCACCCCTTTTTCAACCACTAAGATCCACTAAGCTTTACTTAGATGTTGGTTTATGTAAATAGATACTTAATATTGATAACCTATTATCTATTTATACCTATTACCTGTTTATATTAATCCCTATTATCTGTTTATAGATGCAAATCTTCATTTCTTCATTCACAGCCTGGCTCCAGTCGCCATGTCGTCGTGTCACAGCCACCTTCCCCGGTCGCTCCAGGGAAGCGTGAAACGGTCGCGCGTGTCTTTGCGCTGCGGCACGGCCCTGGCTCTGCATCTGCATCCATATGCATCCACGCATCGATGTGCACTACATCGTGAGTTCATGGGATATGAAGTCATGGTAACACCTGTTGCGAGAGCATATTCATCAGCAAATAATTTACAGACACAAGAACTCAAAATAGAGATATGTTTATCACAAGCTTTGATTGGCCAACAACGGTTGGGCTTATTAGTTTGGCTTAGTGACAACCTTCAACCATCAGCAT
The DNA here is from genome assembly GCA_009767595.1 of Symbiodinium kawagutii. Classification (NCBI taxonomy): domain Eukaryota; class Dinophyceae; order Suessiales; family Symbiodiniaceae; genus Symbiodinium; species Symbiodinium kawagutii. The sequence continues at coordinate 556,526 of VSDK01027374.1, forward strand.
AGTTGGGCTCATCTGGGCCATCTATTTCTGGGCGTGTTCACCTTGTTCCGGCGGTCATGACTCAATGGAAGATGTTGGATGTTGGTGCCTGGCCGTGTGTGCCAATAGTGAACAATGATACTCAGGTACACACCAGGTTCTATACCACCCTGTGCTTCCTGTTGCCACTATAGTATAGTCGGTAACCAGCTGGTTTGTACCAGGGTGTTGTAAATGGGGTTGAGTATTTATTTACAATAATGGCAAGTGGAAGCATATGGCCAGTTTGTACTGAAATGAACCCTGTCAGCAAATGCGGCAGTAGGTACATAGCTGCTTTGACAGAAAAAGGAATGAAAACTGGTCAAATTGCGGAAATTGGTACTCTGCCATCTTAAATGCTCGACTAAAGCATGCTCAGCGATATACATTCACAGCACATATAGGCCTGCGTAGTATGCATTTACATCGACACACAGACACATACAAACATCATGCATCTCTTCATTTTGGGATATGCATCCCAACCCTATTTTGGTGATATTTGTCATGACCTCTTACTGCGTCGCCTGATGATCGCTTGGTGACTTTTGCCTGGCCGTACCTTGCAAGACTTCATTCAGCAATCTGAACTGAGCAGTGTCAAAAACCGCATGCAACAAGGGTGAAGCGAGCATGTTGCTTGACCAATGCACTATGGTAGCTATTGTTGGCAGTTGTTGGTGTAAACCATCACCATGGCTGCTGATTCTTGATCATTTTTCCTGAGCGAATCCTTTCTGCTGATGGAGAGCTACCGTCCATTTCCGAATTTTCTGGGGGAGATTCAGCAGAAGTAATACCCTGTGGTTAACTAACATGGCAATGGAAAATCCACCAATTATCGATGGTTTCCCAGGGTTTCTCTACAAAATATGATGATTTTCCATTGCTATGTTAGTTTATCAGACTGTGCACCATCATAAGTTGAACCACTCCCCCCAAAGGACCAGATTGCTTGAACCATGTGCAACTGTCGGGACCTTCACCCAGACCTCTGTTGGTTAAGATTGACCCATTGGACCATCAAAAATCGGGGAGCTTCAGATCTCCCAGAGGCCAAATCGCAACAGAAACAAACGCTGATGGTTTCAATGGGGGTACCCCCAAATCATCCAATAGTAATCATCTTAAGCAATCAACCGACCAGTTTATGGGTTCCCAATTTTCAAAAACCACAAGGTGAACTCCGCTGTTTTTGATCACTGCTCAACCGAAGTCTGGTGGGCGACTTTGTGCAGGGACGCTCCAGCTGAACTTTCGTGCAGCGGCGTCATAATTCGCAGGGACAGCATGGGGATGGGTGCAACAAATCTGAGACTTGGGATGTCATGAGAGCTACTACCATGGCCTATAAGACATTTACGCATAGCAATGACATTCATAGAAGATGGTTTCTCAAAATATGGGACCTCCAAATTATCCAGTTTCTTAATCATTGATAGTAATAAGCGAATCATTTTGGAGGTTCCCTATTTTGAGAAACCTCCACATGTTCTTATGAAGCACCAAGGGCTAACCATGACTTCCGGCAATTAAAGCTATCCAGCAGTGCGGTCAACGGTTCAGGCAACAGGTCGCTGACACAATGGGTTGGGGAGATCAGATTTGGCTATGGGTCAAGCAGTTAACCAGCAGTTTTTGCAGGGGGATGATACCCAACAGTAATAGGGAAAACAATGGGCTTGCACCAGGGATACCTCTGGGTACAGGGTTTTGACACACAGCCATTTGATGACAAAGCATCTATCAAGCAACTATGTGAGCACTCTCTGTACTGGTCAGTGATGGCTATAGTTGGTGTAAGATGCCAGAATAAACACGGTTCGATGATGATGGTTGCTAAATAATGGTTGCTGATTCACCATCAATCTAAGGACTGTTTACCTTTCATCGTTGTAGCACCACTTTGTCACCCGCTGTCGTCATCGGTAGCCGAAAGATGGAATCTTCTTCACAGACCTGCGGTGCTGTCTAGTGGGGCAGCTTCGAAGCAGTCCAAAGACATATCTGGTACCTGGTTGTGTCATTGATGTTGGCAGCTTGTCAAAGCAAGACATCACTTTGATTAAAACATAGCCTACTCAACCTTGCTTGTAACATCACCTGGGCTGTTACATTGACTATGCAAATCTAATCAATCAAATTGCTTGTAACCAGACAGCCAAGGGTCATTGAGACTCTCAACAAACAAGGCACTTGAATGACCAACCCACATAGAAACTAGTTAGTTCCATGGTTGGAAACCCAGTAAAAGGTGTTCCAACTGCAGTAAGCCGACATGCCAACTATGCTTGCTGAATAGGCAAAACAAATACCAACAGCAACACATCTACTGTTTTCATGGTAATATCGGCCCACCCGCTGCCCACCCCACCTATCAAGGGCTTGTTACTTGATCAGCATCATCAGGCCTTATTGTGAATGTTTCTCAAAATAGGGGACCCCTAAATCATACAATATCAACAAATTATAATACAAATTCAACTGTGTTAGGGGTCTCCTATTTTGAGAAACCACCATATATTGAGGGACATGACGTCTCATCATGATCACTAATGAACTGTATGAGGGAAACAACTGCCTTGCTTCGTTAGCAATCGTTGCGCTTCCTTCATATATTCACCTGCCTGAGGTTAATGGGCAAAGCAGCTGGGATGTGGGGGAGAAGGCGATACTTATTCTGTCAACCAACATCGGATACTGATCCATCCCATTTCATCAGCTAACCATCAGCCAACCATGAGTTCGCCGTCCACAATCAGTCAACCATCAGCTAGCCATTTGTAGTCGCCATTATTCACCATATGGCTATGGATCAATATCAACCAACCAATAATGGGGGATAATGACCAGTATATAATAATAGGGAAAACAATGGTTAATGATGGAGAACCAGGGGTACGGGGTTTTGACCCACAGCCATATTCTTCAGCACCATCGGTTGACCATTAGGACATCAAAAACAAACACTGGCTTTGGTCCCTGTCGCCGGCACACCCTTGCGACACAGCGGGCCCAAGCCTCCTTGTAGGCTCAGGCTCCTGCAAGCACGGGAAGTTCAACTACTTAGTATAGAACCATGTAGTGGCCATGTGTGTTACTATATAACAGTTGTATACTACTATTTAGTCAATTGATTGTTGATACTCAACCATGGTCAGTCATGGTTGTCTTGACATTAATAATCATCAGCAATTAATCAACTTAGGTATTGCAAGGGGTTCAGCCAGTATGTAACCAGGTTGCTCCAACAATCAATTAGTACCATCAATGTCAACGATTGTTCATAATCAAAATCCAATGGTACAATCTCAATTATGGTCAGGAATGACAATCAAAGTACTTAATCATGCAAAATCGATCATTTCGGTGTTGGCTGTTAAGTATTGTGTGCATTCCTTGGCCATTGCTGTTAGCAATTGCTGGTAAATTAGCAAAGGAGATCATGCTACTCAGGAGACTTGTCCATCAAAGTCTACATGAACACTACTAGCTATTAGCCATCATTGGCTGATATGCATCATCCATCATTCTCCTGAGCCATCATTACCAGCTAGCCATCATTATCAGCTAGGCGTATTCTTCACACATTATGCATGACAACTCATGTTGACTATCAACCATCGCTAGCTGCAGGTCGTGGGTTGTCCATGTCGGCGGCGATAGGGCATCCCAGTTGAACGACGCTAGATGAATCCAAGGGATGGAAGAAAAAGACCATGTGCAACCACTATGAATCACATGTAGCGAGGATGGTGAATGGTGAGCTGCTGATATGGTTTGTTATGGTTAATGGTTGATACTGGAGGATAGGAATAGGGATATGCCAGCTACATGACGAACCATGGATCAAGCCACTAACTCTCAAAAAAAGGGGGTGGTATTTCACAAAAGAACAGCTGGAGTAGTTTGGTCATTTTGGTGACGTGAAGAGCCAGGGGTATGGAGTTTTGACCTATAGCTGCATACATGAACCTATTTGGGAAGAGGCTTTAGGCTTCGTGCATGCTGTGATTATTGAGCTCATGCATGATCTCAAGCTATTTGATCAAATCTTTGCTGATATCTGGACATACACAGATACAGTATAACAAGCACATAGTCATTAGTCATTAGTACATATTCATGTTCACATCTGAATACATACAAACAAGATCAAACAAGAACATATTTACATTTGTTGAGAAAAAACAAGATAAGATAAAACATGGATCTCATATTGGATAGTTTGCATATACAAAGTTGGATCATACAAAACATAACTTGCAGAGTGCCAGGTTCTTATTCCCAGCCTTTCCATCCCGGCACTCCTCCATGCTGCTGGCTCTAGCCGCGGACCTCGGCTTCGCAGCAGGTAACCATGGGCACTCCATATAAAGCGTAGGTTTTGAGCCTTCAAAATCCAGGTTTTAACATGTTATAACCTACCAAAATGATGGTGAACTGGGAGCTCATGTTGGTCAACTGACGGGTTTGTCCAAAGCCATTGTGTACCCCAGAGTCGCTGTTGACCATAAATAGTTTCTATGGATGGTACCACCATGGCTCCCGGGTGAGGGGTTAAGAACGGGGAACCAACATGAACCAACTGTTGCCAGCTTCAACATTGACCTGTTCCAAGCCTTGATGCGGGGGTCAGCAGCTTGGAGCCCACCATTTTTCCTCCGCTTCTTCGTCCGCGGAAGAGTCCGCCATGGTTCGGAACACCACCCGGGCTGGAACGGAACCGTCCAGAACGTGCACGCCGCAGTCGCCCTGGCGTAGCAACGGTTGCAAGACCCACCTGTTGGTGAACCACGGTGATGGTTACTCATGGCACTTCATGATGCAACAACCAACTAGTTCATGATGATCAACTGGCGGGTAGTTCAGAATGGTAGCGGTCATTGATGGTTAGTAGGGGCTAATAATGATAATGGTCAATGATTGCCAATGACGGTTAGTAATGAATAATACTGAGCACCATTGATGGTGAATAGTGGACGGTGATAAATACCCAAGAACTATGGAGGTATCCCTAGCTATGGAGGCACGCCTGAACCATTCCCCAAAAAACACATGCAAGTAGGGAAACCAACTATGGCGTGCTGCTTTTTTCTACGAACGCTAATGAAAGAAATGCAATACAAAGAGTGTTGGAAAAAGTAAATCAAAGAATATCTGAGGAATCGGGACCATCTAGTGTTCCATCCAAATTCACCCCTGAACACTTCGAATAGTTCCATCGTTGGACTGGTTGGTGGTATCAAAATATTCGAAAACGCCAACCAGTTGATTGGTTATGATTAGTTGTACCTCCAAACCCAAGAGTGATCGCGTGATTTTCGCTGGGGAAGCTTATTAATAATTGCTGCCAGAAGCACTTGCGATTCGTTGCTTTGGTTTGTCCCCAATAGTTTGACCAAGAATATTTGATTTCAAGCAATGTCGACATCAGCTGGATGTTGTATGCTTGTTGTCCCACATGTCATCATCATAATTCTCCATCTGGCTGTGGGTCAAGGCCCCGCATGTACCTCTAGCTGTTCACATCACGTACCCTCGGGTAAACTAACATTGCAATTGAAAATCCACCATAAATGGATGATTTCCCAAGGTTCTCCTAACAAAATGGTGGGTTTTACATTGCCATGTTAGTTTACCAGAGGGTAAATGGCCAAACTAGTTGAACGATCGGGCTGTTCAACCAACCATTTTTGGGATGGTTGGTCGTGACCCCATAGCTGTATTGATCAGTGATGGTTGGTGATGGGTAGTGGATCCAATGATGACTAACAACAACAGTTGTTGATGGCCAATGCCGGCTGAACATGATTGTTATCATCAACATTGCTTGTCATTTTCGACATGTGTTTTTTTCCACAGTACCAGCTAATCACAAATCAATCATCAATATCTTAAAAGAGTATCAACCATCATCCAACCATCATGTACCATCATCAACCTATCATGAACCATCATGAAAGCCAGCTTGCTAACCATGGTATCAACCATCATTGACCATCACCCATCATCATTCAGCATCCACGATCATTAATCATCCTGATTAACCATCATGATTAACATGTGTTTGTATACATGTAATAGCTAAATCAAGATTAATCATCAACCCATCATTTACACCATCATCAATTCATCATCATTAACCATCCATACCAATCATTCACCATCATGATCAACCATCATCATTAACCATCCCTTAACCATTCCTTAGCCAGCACCCACCATCCCTTAACCATCCCCACCCGCGGCCACCACCTGCGGCAACGCCGGACCCGGCAGCGCGAAGGCTAAGGCTTCCGTGCGCCGCGGGTCCCGCGCCAAAGTGAGGCGCCAGGCATCCTGACGTCGCTGGGATACCCACGAAGCATCCAACACGACGGTAACAAAACCAGTTTATGATACTTACTTAGCCATTTGGCTATGGGTCAAAACTACCCAACCAATTTTATGGGGGATTTCCTCCAACAATTTCATAGGGAAAACAATGGTTAAGGGTGGGGAACAAGGGGTACAAGGTTTTGACCCACAGCCATTTGCTAACAGTTGGTTGTTTATAAGTGGTGCATGATGGTTTATGGTAGAAAACAATTGGACACTAAAAACTAGCCGTTTCACAAACACGGCATGACGGTGAAGTCAACTTGATGGCGGGATCTCTTCCGGTTGCGAAGCACCCTGTACCAAGATGTGGTTGCGCTTGCCCTACTGACAACGCAAAAAGTCACCTCAACTTTGCTTACACATGTTCTTCCGCATGGAACTCCGCACATCAACTACCCCCAAAAGTCACCTCAACTTTTTTGACCAATGGAACGCCGTATTATTTGGTAAATCTTTATGGTTTTTGAAGGGTTTAGTCACATCAACTATTTTATTTAGTATGGGGGGAAAGAACCATGGACATGTCCAAACACATCTAAATGCAAAAGGTTTTTGATATGAATCCCAATGGAACGCCGATTATGTCTTACGTTGCTAGACTTCATTGAAACATGTGACTCCGTGAGATACATCCAAGTTCGGTCTTGTGTAAGCATGCGCTCAGCAGGAGCGACGGTGTTTTTTGTCTGTTTTTTTTCTTCTCCTTCTTCTTCTTCTTTTTCTCTGAGCGCCTCTTGGGGGTGGCAGCAGGTTTGCCAAAAAACTTTGATTTCAAAGCAAATGCACTGACCAGGGTTAGAACGAGGTAGGGGAACGAGGTGTGAACGAGGGGGTCAACGAGATCCAAAGCTACCCTGAGAAGACCCAAGGTCTAGAAAGGAGGCAGCGTAGTAAAAGGAACAAATAAGCTGACCTGTTTGCAGGCAGCCCTTGCTATCTACTTGTAAAAACTGACAGCCTGGCCTACCCAAGGATTAATAGCACGCCCTCCCAAGCTCAACAGCACCAGGAATGATGAACCATCAAGAATGCCTGCTACTTTGCGGATAGCAATATATCTCTTTGAGGAATCCACCCGATCATCATTCAATAGCAGACCTTGCCGCAAGGCAACGCATCAAAACGAAGGATTTCCGATCACGGATCATACCCAACCAGCCTTTGCAACATCAACTAAAACCATGGTAAAACCCAGTGAATTCACATTTGCATCAACCAAAACATGCATCAAGCAAGCTTCGCCCGCAACTGAACGCAAGTTGATGCGACTTCCCTGTTATCACTTCCGCATGGAATAAAGCTACCAACAAGATGTTGATGCGACTTTCCGCACTGACAGTACTGGCTATTAGTAGAGTACTGAATGGTAAATGATGGTCCCTGGGAAATGAATATGGTTCATAAAGGTTGGTCCTGGTGGTAAAAAAACTATACATTGTTCTAACAAGCCAAATGTGTTGCAGTTGCTTCTGCACTCCAGCCTCTGCTTTGCGCAGCTTCTGTTCCTTTTGCCGTTGCTTTTTCTGCTAACCAAATCGTCTCAAGAGGGACTTCGTGCTCACAGGCTCTCTCCGGTCATTACTTCCCATCGGCTGGTCATGGCTATCTAGAGCTCTGGCCAGTTCCCCGGCTGTTTTCCGTCCTAATATTTTGTTGCTCACACTGTCTCAGCACTGCCAGATCACTGCGTACCCGGCGCACAAAAGCAGCCGAAAGCATGTGGATCTATGGTGTACATGTGCAAAGCTTAAAAAAGTTTGCACTAGATAAACCTGTTTCTCATGTTATTTGGTTTGTTTCTGCTCAGGCATTACTGTTTTATGTCAATATCCCGCCAATCTTCCTTCTGAATCTAGACCAAAATTGCCGAAAGAATTGAGCTCCCATCTCCGAAAATGTTAGTTTTCTACACCAAGCCGTTAGCAAGCGGCTACAGAGATCAGCCACTTTCGTGCACCCAATGCTGCAAAAGGCTGCTATTCCTGTTCTGTACAAACACAGAAACGGAAATCAAAACCAAAAAAACTTCCATACTTTTACATCTAAGTATAAAATCAAGAATTAGTGGTAAAGATAGTGAAACTTACCAGGTTTAGGGGTGAATTAATGGTGGATGGTTATTGAGTGGATAATAAATGGTTAGTAGTGATCATCAGTGGCTGGTGGTAGCACATCCCCGAAGAATAATGAAGTCAACTTTGCCAGGTATTTGGCAAAATAAAAATCAGAAAGCATCAGCCAGTGTTTGGGTTTTGTTGCAATGGTATTAGGATGACAATGTTCAAATTGATGAAGCACAAACAATAGTGATGAAAAATAAAACAACAAAAACTGGTGAGAGTTAAACGGATATTTGAGAGCCAACAATTCTCATTCAACAAATTCTAAACAATTTGGATTCACGATTCTACCCTTTGATCTTCATGCCCAGGGGACTCTCTCTCATCCACTACTACCATGGTCTATGAATTTCCTATGCCTGATGGGGCCTGGGCTCACTTGCGCGCCCGAACATTGGCTCACTCGCACCCAGGCATCTTCCAGACATCAAATGAACGACCTTCCACTAAAACAGACCTAAATGGACTCACCCGCGCACCCAGACTAAGCCCATCACAGAGGCTAACCATAACACACACAGAAACAGATTGGCTCACTCGCGCACCCAGATCATTGGGACCCATCAAACACCCTTTAGGGTCTGCGTGTAGACGGGGACATGGGGACACGGGGACATGGGTCCCATCCCCTCTGACCATTGCACGCATGGCTCAACATATCACATATCCCACCCCCTCTGGCCATTGCATGCATGGCTCAACATATCACATATCCCACCCCCTCTGGCCATTGCATGCATGGCATTGCATGCATGGCTCAACAAATCAAATGTCCCACCCCCTCTGGCCATTGCATGCATGGCTCAAGATATCAAATATCCCACCCCCTCTGGCCATTGCACGCATGGCTGAACATATCCAATGTCCCACCCCCTCTGGCCATTGCATGCATGGCTGAACATAGCACATGTCCCACCCCCTCTGGCCATTGCGTACAGGAACCTTGGGGGAACCTCGCTTAGGAATGGCTGGTGTTTGCGGAGCCCTGCAGGAACCCTACTGAACCCTGCGGGAACCCTTCTGAACCCTGCGGGTGGGCAATCGAGCCATTCCGCGGGTGCACAAGCGAGCCAATCCGCGGGTGCACAAGCGAGCCAATCCGTGGGTGCACAAGCGAGGTCCATGCCTGAATGGTGAATATGTTTTCCTTAATCATCAATTCAGAAATCATTCCTAGGATGGTCCATAATTCTCATTGGATTGCCTATTGATGCTACTGGATGATAACAATTTCGAAGGTTATTCGGCCAGTCCCTTTCAGGACTCGAGCTGAGGGATGAAGTCACCTCTGTGCTCGATTGATGGCCTCGGGGAATCTAACAGAACTCGCAACGGAGTTCGTGAAGGTTGTTTGGTAAATCTTGGTTGACATTTACCAAAGGCTATCTCGGCAGCAACTTGGTTTCACAACGAAGTATGCTAACATCAACAAGGGATCTCTAACCATTTTGCGTAATCATTGCTTATCGCTTGGAGATCCAAGATACGAGAAGATTACAAACTACCTATTGAGAATGGTGACTTTCCAGTCAGGTATGTTAGCAGCACCGGGAGAGCAAAGATTTATAACTCATAATGAACGATGATTTCTGCTCTTTGACAATGACTGAGATCGTGACGATGGCTGAGAATGATAGTGATTGACCATTGCTTGATGATGGTGATATGGTGATGACGTTTTTCCTTACACAAAAGATCCTACCAAGGTTATAGCTGAATATAACAATGATTATAAGCAAGTCGTTGTAATAATACTATACGGCTGTGGGTCAAAACCCTGTACCCCTGGTTCCCCTATCATTACCATTGTTTCCCTATGAAATTGATGGTGATTATCCCCCACTATGGGGTGGTTAATAATGACCCATAGCCATATAGGGTGGTATTTTGGCTTCGCATTACGGGTTTCTTATCAAATCTATGAGTGGCTGGTCCTACCTTCTGGCAACCCGCGGCCCTGGGATCCCATCACGGGCCGGGCCTGCAGCGCTTTGCCCACCAAACCCTGTGGGATCGTGTCCGGCCAACCTCAGCAAGTTGGCGCAGCGCTCGGAAACGTGTGTATCCCAGGTCTCGGGGTTGACCAGTAGACTGGTTAACCGTAGAAAATCATCCTTTAAATCATGGTTTAGCCATAGAAACTCTCAGTGGTAACCAGTAGACTGGTGCATTGACCATAGAAAATCATGGTTTACCTATGTCAACAAACATAATTAACCATAGAAAATCATGGTCTACCCATTTGAATAACCATAGAAAATCATGGTTTACCTATGTCAACAAACTTTATTAACCATAGAAAATCATGGTTTACCTATTTTTCAAAAGACGAGACCCCTGATAGTCAAATGACTGCTGATCACTAAGAAGGATTGCTGTACCCCTCATCAACTAGGCAATCATAGTTCAATGGTGTTGGAATGATCACCAAAGGACGGTTGAACAGGGTTAAACAAACTGTTTCATGTGGAAAAGCACCTGTTGTTGGACGGTTTGTTCCAGCAAAAGTTTGGGGTTGGGGTTCTCCACATCAAACTGATAGAGACTGTAGAGACGTACCAAGTGGGTCATGAAACTGATCTCAATAGAGTATATGAGGATTCTGGAAATTGGGTAACCGAAAAAAAATATTGGTTTTCTACAAACGATGAATATTGGATGATTGGGGGGTACCCCCATTTTGATAATCATCAATATTTGCGCATTGATTGGCATGATCAAGCCCCACATTTGCATGGTAGCTAGCGTACCCTCATGTTGAGCCAAGGCCACACATGCAACAGAAAAAACTGGCTGATGTAGGTGATGCAATTGAAGAATGGTCGTCCATGAGGCAATGATTGGAACCTCATGTCAACCAGTCATGTCAACCAATTATTCCCAACTAGACCGTTAATATACCAATGTAGTTAACCTTTGGTCATCCCATCCCGTATCATCAAAGATTTCTGTCTCCCCTCCCATTTTCAACCATGATTGCTCGCTGGTATCACCTCTTATTAACCCACTAGTTGGCTATTACGGTGCGGCAGCATTACCTTGTTGCCTGCTTGACTTGTATTGCCATCAATCACTCAAGAATTCAAACAAATCACCGCCAACCACTGCAACCTAAACCTAGCCAATCCAACCTAACCCAAACCAACCCAACCAAGCAACCAGGCTGCATCAAGTCCCAGTCACCGTACAAGAAGGCCACCTTTGATTGGAAGAGATCGCGCAAGAAGATCAAAATTGGCGGCCTCAGACTGGCTTTTTGATAGTCATGACCACTGCAAGCTCGGATGCGCCCAAGTTCCAAACAGAAATGGTGAGGGTCAATGATGGAAAGTGATGGTTCATGATGGAAAGTGATGGTTCATGATGGAAAGTGATGTTTGACCATATTTACAAGTATATGAAAGTGCTGAAAGCAGGCTGTTGTTATGCCTTGTTACATCCTGCTCATGTTTTTTGGGCAATGTTCCGAGAGCCCTCACAAAGAGTGGGTAGAGATAGTCTATAAAAATGACCGTTAGGTCTTCAAAATCATGTGTCCGACTCATGGTTGGACTGCAATCCTGGCAATAAATATCCAAAAAATACCTGTTAAATTCGGTCCTGGCAAAAAAAGGCCACAATGCGAGCAGGTGGTTAGCAAAAATATCGTCATTATCATGCTGATTGTCACTAAACGCGACATCATCATCATCATCATCATCAAATCAAAAGCATCACCCATCGCTGGTCTTAGATATGCCACCAAGCACATCTTGGTTGTGCTCATGTTTTTTGTGACATCCATAAATAGACCCTTATCTCTTTCCTTTTTTGCTACCGTTACATGGCGTTTTCTTGAAATAGGGGTAACCCCCTGTTATCATCTGTTATCATCCTTTGTATTATTCATTTATAGTTTAAAAAAAAAAAAACATTTTGGGGGGTCCCCTATTTTAAGAAACCCCGATATAGTAGTTGTTTAACCATCATTGCTGGTGAATATTCCCTATTCATCCTGTACATTAATCATTTATAGTCAAAAACAACCCTTTTGAGGGGGGTCCTCTATTTTAAGAAAACCCCATTGATGCTTATTAACCACTCTAACCCCCCATATCCTCCCCAATGATGGTTCTCCTTACCCACACGACCAGCATCTGCACAGGCACTCGTCGTCTCCATCTTGGTCAGCGGCATCTCCCAGACCAAGACCGTCCAACCTCCAAGGAGTCGCAACGTTGTGCTGTCTGCAGGTACGTCTTTATTTGCAAATGTGTATTTACATCTAAATCAATGAATTTGTTATAGAGATAATACGTAATTATATGTGTATTTACATCTCAATAAATATGTTAAATCATATAATATACATATATGTTGATTTACATGCAAATACATAAATACATACATAAATATGTATATTCATATCTTAAAGATGTTGGATGCTCTTCACCGGAAGAGGTCAAGAGAGCCCATGTGACAGTGGTGGCCATGGTTGAGTCTGCGAATAGCGTCACTCGCGCAGTGAAACTTGGTACGCTGCAAAATGGGTCTCAAAAACCCAAGTGAATGCTATTACTGCAACCTCACTGGAAAATGTGGGTCAGAAAACCTCATGAACGCTATAGAAATCCGAAATCGCACAGTTTCTGGGATAACTCGTTGATGTGGTAGTTTCTGCAAATAGGAAACCCCCAAAGGTATGGTTGCTTTGTTAGCATAAATGGTGGTTTCTCAAACATAAAAATCCAAAAATTGTTGGTTCACTACTGCAGATTTTGAATAAAGGATGATTTGGGAGGTCCCTTATTTTGAGAAACGCCCAAATGGTCAAACTAGATGACTGGTTGGTGGTTTCTCCCCTATTATTAACCATCATTAATGATTTATAACCCCTATAACCATTGTTAATCATCAACTAATCTTGGTGGCTTATAGATCCCTTGGTAAAAATATATTTTTAGTGATTATATGGTAAATCAATCATATCCCAAAAACACTAAAAACCTAAGTTGGTGGATATAAGCCATCCAGTAAAACATGACAACTGGGTGTACCCCTGACATGTTTGATGCTCGAGCTTCCCATGACCCACTCCGCACCGGAACCTCAACACCGGGCGCGACTCGCCCGGTGGCTTGTCCACGCGCGGCTTGGACAACACAGTGGCGAAGCCTACTTGGAAGCAATGGTGGTTGGTTAATTGATGGTTCATGGTAGTTGATGATGGCTAATGATGGTTAATGATGGTTAATGATGGTTAATGATGGTTATTTGATGGTTAACAGGTGACAGTGGTTCATGATGGTGAAAATGATGGTTACTGACGGGTCATAATGGCTAATGATGGTTGGAAATGGTTAATAGAGGTTGATGACATTGATGGGTCATGATGGTTAATGATGGTTGATAGTGGTTGGTCATGGCTGATAATGATGGGTCATGATTGATGATGGACATTGGTTAATAGCACTTAAGTGTCACTATTTATGTACTGACGGCTCGAAATTATGAAGTGGCTATTCCTATGGTGATAAACATCATCAAACAGAAACAATGATGGTGATTGTTGGTTAATCGGGACAAATGAATAATGAACAGTGACTACGCGTGTTCGATTATCACTGATGGTGGTAAATGATGATTCATGGTGGCTACTGATGATTAACAATGGTCAATGATGGCTGATGGTGGCTTAGAATTGCAAATGAGAATCGATGGTTTGTGATGGCTATGGTTGATAATGATTTGGGGACGGCAAAAATGATGTGGACAACAATGACTGACAGTTGATATTGGAGGACCAGGGTTGAAGTATACCAGGCGCTGACGACATTGAAGAAACATACCTTGGCCCCCATTCGCTGGACATGTCATCTGCCCTGAATGGTTTGCGATGATTCCCTGCAAACTGCCATGTCATCACGGCCTGGGAAAACTTCCAACCTCACGGCCCCCCATTCTTCAGCTCCAATTTGCCGGATCCTTACTTTCTTAAATGTGCAAATATATAACTAATCCATTTCCTGCCACACGTTTGATGGCAGAATCAATTGGTTGGTTGATGCTCTAAATCTAATCTACAGGAAACCATTATACTTGATGGATAAACCTTTAAACAAGGGTGCCCTGTCGATTTTCCCACAAAAACTAATTCAGTCGCAGAAACGCGTCACTTCCGGTGCCTCCAAAGTTTTTCCCCACGCTGTGTGGGAAGAAGTCTTCAAAGTCTCCACCGAAATCTGCTGCAATGACCGTGGCTGCTTGAGCATTGGGAGCACCAACCAACGCTTGTGATCTGGGGATGGGTCACCAACAATTTTGCTTGATATGAGATACTGTAGTAGTCGATAGTAATGGTTGTATGCAGTCGCTAGTAGTGGTTGTATGCAGTCGATGGCTCCTATTCATAAAGGATTGCTAACGCTTAGTGTTTTTAATAATATTGGTCAACACCAAGATCCGAATGAATAAACGCCAAGCACAAATGGGTGTGAGCATGCGGCAACCTGTGGGTTCTGGTTTGGCACTTTTTGGCTGGAGGTGCAGAGATTTGACCAACAGGTTGTCGTTTTCACTGGTGAAATGTTTTCACCAGCGGTTTTTTTCTCTCAAATCATGTTTTCTGGGCCATGAAGAGTGAAGAAAATTGAGAATTGTTGGTACAGAAAAGTAATTACTTTGGAAGATCCAGGGAAGCCAAATCCAATGACGGCAAGTCCTTTCGAAGTTGAACAGATCATTGATTGTTCTGTCATCGCTTTCCACAATCATTCTCAAGCACATGTATCACCATTTTTGAATATTCTTGATCACAACCTTGGATCATCGCACAGTCTTTAGATCCTTGGTTTTGACCACCAACGGACCAGGCCGTTTAACCGGCTCGTTCTATGGTGGAATTTGCCAGTATCCAGTTCATCAAATCATCAACAAAGATGAGGGGCACCGGTCCTTTGTTCTTGCAAATGCTCTCCTATTGCCAAATATTGTCAACCTTCACCAGCACTTACAAACCCACAAAAAGTATCCATCATCATCATCATCATCATCATCATCACCATCATCGATAGGTGACTCGTAAGCTGTACATTCACCATTCATAGTCACCATTCTCAGTTGGATATTGAACCATTGTTTTGAGCCATTATCAAATATCATTAACCACTAGTCATGGAACATAATCTTATAATATCTTATCCACCGTGCAAAGATTGCCTAAGCTAGACCTGGATTTGAACATCAGTTTGTGGTAGCGGTGATGGCTTGCTCAGGTGGATGTCCGCATGCCATAACCTGACATTTGATGCCGGACGTGGCCATCACTAGGCACCAATTCCTATTGGCTGACCATGGTTACCAACCACTAAGTGGGATGATCCAGTCGTGCCAGTCTCGGGTGGGTGGGGCGCGCCTTCGGTCAAGATGGCCGTGAAAGGAATCGCACTCCAAAGCTCCAACAAATCTCGTCTGCTGGACACCTCCCGTGCCCCAACATGCGCGAGCCGGGGCTTGCTAGTTGACTCAAACACTAACCACTTACCATCCGTTAATTATCAGTAGTCTTTGACCATCAAGCGGCATAAGCACTAGCCACCAATCACACTGAGAAATAGCATTCTTGATATTAACGAAAACCGTTGAACATATCATTGACAACCAATGTACAATCTCAATCACCAATAATTCAGTAGTAAATAATCAATCATTGTCACTCACGAATGCTCAACGCTTAATCCTTCCTTGATCACTGATACACAACTAATGACTGCAACCTTGATCATGCACTATTCTCACCTTATCACCTTGCTGTTGAACACTCACCAGATTCATTTCAACCACTTACAATTAACTTATCCATGGTACACTGAGTTCGCGCTGACAAGCGCCCCCTTATGGTTGCCAACTTCCCATCACTGGCGCACGCCTCCGTGACAGGACCCAGCACCAACACAGCGTCAAAGCTGCGCAGTGCTTTGACGAATCGCGGCGGAAGCGGATCCCTGCGGCGGCACCAGCCCACTATTGGGTGCTTGATGATGCTTGGCTGATGTTGGTTGAGGTCTGGTTGGCGGTTTCAACCCCTATGAAAAATATTAGTCAACCAACCAATTGTTAATGACTACTAGGGAAAATAAAAAATGTTTGAAACCACCAACCAGAGGTTAATAACGGTTGGTCACTGATTACATACATGGCTTGATCAATGTTGATTAAAAATTAGTAATGGGTTCAGAATGGCTCAGGATTGTTGTCTTATCACTAGTCAAAAACAAAAGGTCTGCGAACGAGCGATCTATTGAGTGAGTATCCATGAGTATTCACTAGGTTGGCTGATGGGAACATTTAGAGGAAACTCTTGTTTTAATAAACCCTTGTTTTAATCATCAACTACAGGGTATCCCCGGCTCAGATTTTCCCATCAACCAATTCAATGAGAGTATGCATCAAAGGTCTCTTGTTTTTTCAACAGATTCACACGGTTTCGATTTAGCGTACACCGAAGCTTGAGGATTCAGGATCGTGGACCATCGTGATCACCATCGTGAGCCATCGTGAATCATCGCAAACAATCACTTTCCATGGCTATCCAGCACTATCATGATGATCAAGCATCACTACTTGCCACTATATTATATTCGGAATCACCAAACGCAAATAAAGAAAAAAATCACGTGAATCATCAGTAAACCCAATATTCGACTGTGCTCACCATCGTGGACCAGCATTTGTCATGAACCATCATTAGCCACTATTAATCCTGATTTACTAAAACAATAATTGCTTCTGGATTGGTATTGGTCACCATTAAACCAACATCATGGTTAATTTACCGCACTAACAGTTGTAAATCATTAAAACAACCATCCAAAATGATCATCATTGGTTTGTTGACCACTAGTACTCATCACTGACCGCTGTTAATCATGAACCATCATCATTAACTATGAGGCACCAATTGAACACAACTAACCATTGCTGGTAAACCATTGTCAACCGCTAGTAATCATCAGAAACCAGTATCATTCATCATTACCGACTATAAAAGTCAGCCATCATGAACCATCAGGATGAATCATTGTGAACGACTATTGTTAACATCACTTCATCATTGACCACTATAAAATCGTCATTATTTATCATCAACCATCAGCCCATCAACCATTGTTGACTCTCTGGTCAACTGACATTGCAATGGAAAATCGACGATAAATGGATGATTGATTTCCAGAGATTTCCGAACAACATGGTGGATTTTCCACTGTCATGTTAGTCGACCAAAGAGTAACTCTCAACCAATCCACCAATAGTTGTTTCACCATGAGTTGCTTGGCTATGATTATTCACCAATAATTTTCATCCCCTATAGTGAACCATTCTTAGTGCTGGTTTAAAATGTGTTACCATTTCGTGGAGTGATCCCCTGTAAAATAGGGGTTATCGGTGGTAAATAATTAACCATTTATTAGTGGTAATAACCCCCATAAACCACCAATAAACCATCAATAAACCACCAATAAACCCCCAATAAACCACCAATAACTTCTATGAAACCACCACTCCGTCGCAACTTCCAGACCCAACGGCTCCGCCTGAGCCGCGGCACAGCTTCTTCGTCGCGACCGGCGCCTTCCGACAAAGCGCGGCGATTTCGAAGCCAACGCAGGGCCAGCAGGGCGCACGCCGGCAGGGCCAGGAACCTGCCAGGGAGGTGGGAAGGGCGGGTAGTGATGTCTCATTGATGGTTAGTGATAGTTAGTGATGGTCATTGATAGTTCCTTAGTAGTGGTGGTTATTGATGGGTAATGGTGGTGAATGATGGTGAATGGTGGTGAATGATGGTTACTGATGTTTGATGTTTAGTGATGGTTCATGGTGGTTAGTGATTTGATGGTTGAGGATGGTGATCCAAGGAAGTTTAGAGTCGTCAAGTGTTCGAAGTTGCAGCAGGTAGTGAAGAAGAGATGTCAGAGCGAAAGATGTGTGCGAACCCTACAAAAAGAAATCAATGATTAAAGAGCTGACTAATGATGGTTATTGATAATTCATAATGCTTACTGAGTATTGCCATTGACCATGGTGAAGAACAGTTGATGATGATCATTACAGAAATGGCCAATAGTGGCTGATAATTGATGCGATGTTTACTAAGTAGTGGCCTGGATGGCTGGGGATGTAAGCATCACGATTGCATTACGCGGCAATCTACGTGATTCGTGGTGGTAATCAAATTAAGTGGTGAATCAACAATACCGTCCACGACGACTTGTCTTCTCTACTGATAAGGTTACATCTATGCACTGATTATGATGATGACTAATTCATGATGTTGATGCTAATGATGAGTAACTTTGGAATTGAATCTTATATAATATTGCAGCAATACATGGGCTAGAGCCTATCAATGGCAGATGATGCTTGGTAATGATGTATTTCATCAGCGAAAAAGATGAGATTCAGCCGACCCAGTGACTGGGCAACAGTTGAGCTGAACGAACTGTGATGAAGCACCACCTTGATGGCCAGCACGCCGGCGAGCAAGCACGTCCCTCCCGGAACTAACGACTTGACCCTCTCAGATAGGTGTTTCTTAAAATAGGGGTACCCCCAAATCATCCATTATCAACCATTTATAGTAATAAACCAGCCATTTTGGGGGTCCCCTATTGTGAGAAACCACCGTATAGAGGACCCCCCAAGTCATTTGATATGAACCATTTACAGTAATAAACCACACATTGTGGGGCTCCCTGTTTTGAGAAACCACCGGATAGGTGTTGGAAGATTCGGCAAAATCAGTTTCCGCACTTGGGATATCCGATCCTTGGCATCTTTTGGAAAGGTCTATGTCAGTTCCCAAGAGCGGACTATTACCGCGACTAAGCCGTTCAAGCAGAATCATGACTGTATGACGGTTCTTACTATGATAAAATGACAATAATGATGATAGTGGCAAATACATGGATACCATTGATGGCAATAGACAGAGCTACCATAGTCATTAACCACTATTACTGGCCATGATCCATAGCAAAACACTATTCATTGATTGTAACCAATGAACAAAGAATGGCATAGCCCTTTTAAACATCAATTAACACTTGTTACGGACCACTATCAACAATACTAAGAGCTACTATTGTTAATCCATCAATCTCCATTATGAACCCAATACTATGCTTAAATATCCATTGCATTGACCATCTATTACTACCGTTGGGTTGGAACACTTCTGGTAGCTCCGAACCGCTCCCCCTTCAAAGGGGTATATGGATGTATATGGTTGCCCCAGGTGTAGCTTATCGCTCCCTCCCAGCCAGCAGCCAGACTAAGTCATTGTCGCATATTGTCGCTAACTCACTATTCTTACGAACCATCCATTGATAGTCCACTCTCCACTATCAACCACCATCACTTACTAGACGTAGTAACTTTCAGTAACCTTGGTGGCTTAACTAGATCCCTTGCTAAAAGTCTAACGTCTTCACTGGCGAAAAATCGTAAATCAATCATATCCCAAAAAGCCGAACAAAAGCTAAGGCAGCTAAGGTAGTAGCTGTAATCCACCCAACCAGCTGCTATTGTTGCTTCTCCCATATAGTCAACCACTATTGACTATTTCCACCCAACCAGCTGCTATTGTTGGTTATCCCCTATAATTAACCACTATTAACCATAGCTAACCATAGAAAATCCCACCCAGTAACCACTGGCGAGGCACCTTCCGTATCTTTTGAGGAGCGCTGCAAAGCGCCGCGCACGGCGAAGCACAAGGGCCATGACGCGGAAAGGGCGAATCCAAGGAGGAATGATTGGGAATGATAATCATTAATGGTTGGTAATGATAATCATTAATGATGATGGTTGGTAATGATGATTAAGGGTAATGATGTTTGAATGGTGGTTAATGGTTAGTAATGATGGTTAATGACGGTTAATCATGATTGATAATGATTAGTGTGCGGTAATTAATTCCAGGTTACTGATAATCGATCCACGGATGAATGATGAGTAAATGTTAGGTTAATGATGTCCAGGTTACCAGTAAACTAGTTTGGTTAATGATGATTCAATGGTGAAGCCAAGGATAGTTGCCATCAAACTTGCTTAAAACGCTGCTTCATGATGATCGCGGATGTTTGCTAATTGTCAATGCTAGCGATGGATGATGATTTCATGGTGAAAACAATGGCTGTAACTGTGGGTACTGCTCGGTTGATGGTTAGTTTATGGCTGAGAATATCTCTGAAAACGCATGATGGCTTGTCTAACCTCCCAAACACTTCCTTAGAAACAGGTTTAATCATGATTGTCATGTGTTGAGAATGGCTAGCAGTGATTCGCAAGGCCTAGTGGTGGCAAATCGTGGTGACGCTCAGAGTAGTTGGGAATCATTGCAAATAGCTTAGTCCAATGAAGTATGCTTGATAAACCAATTGATTCACTTGACAAGTCACGTGCCGAAGAATAGGGGTTCCGAAGAAAAAGATAGAAAAACTGGATATGTGTAGCCTTAAAGGGCCGGAGAGTATCACATCTCAATGCAAAATATGAAGTTAGGTCATTGGGCTGCAGCCATTTGGCGCTGTGACATGCAATGCATTCGCCAAGAGATGCAAGAAATCGCGCCTCAAATGAGTGGTGCAGGATTTTGTCCACAAGGAGCGTGTGGTGAAGATAATGTTTGTGCGAACGATCTAACCATATCTAACCCTGCACTGGCTACCCATGTTTTGGTAACAGGAAGGGTACGCTAAGATAGGGGATGATAGGGGTCTAAAGAATAGGAGCACCAACAAACCAACTTGAAACACTGGTAGGAAAGCAGGAGAAAGGGATTAAGCTTCGTCAAGTGGTATTCATTGCTTCTAACCAATGTCACCCTCAATGCAACAGTTTATCATGGCCATTAGAAAGTCCTTGTCTCAACATGCTTAACCATTGATTCACCATGAAATTGAAGCATTACTCAGCCTAACCAAACTTTATCTCAAAAACGCTAAGCGTAATCAACCACTGGAATCAACCATCATATTAACGATAACAACCAGCAAAAAGTTGATTGTGACCATCAGTACCAACTGATACTGGTTGGTGGTTAGAAGTCATCCCAAGAAATATGAGTTAATGGATCAAACAACCATCCGAAATACGAGGGAAAGTAAAAACATTTCAATAACCACCAACAAGCCCACTACATACTGGTAGTAACAATCATTCAGCATCCATTCCATCCTGATGTACATGATTTGCCACCAACTAGTAGTTGTTTAACCACTCCTGGCTAGTATCATTCTTGTTGCTTGCTCTCCCCCATTAGTACCCACGTGATAATCCCAATATCAACCACCATTAATCACTTTGCCCTATTATCATCCACTATTGTTGGTGATCATCCCCTACTATTCACCACTGTAATCACCACCCATCCACATCTTCCTTTGATCCGCAGGGTGGTATCCACCCCCGCGAACGACCAGGGGAACCCTACTTGCCGTGCACCGCTTGCTTTCAAGGCTGGTGACGAGGAACCTCAGGTGGCAATGAAGGCGGCACTGCGACCATCACGATGTAGACGCAAGGAATTCATGATCAATGATGCATGTCGGCTATGATTATTGATGATGTGTCATGATCATGTCAATAATATCATGTTATAAATGATTGTTGATCGTTATCGCAAGATTATTGCTGATAGCTAATTGTTACTGATGATCATTGATGGTGAAACGCTAGGATCAATGATCATTAATGATACTGAGAATCATAGCGGTCAACGATTCATGCAAGGAGTTTGCTTATTATTGGTAATTAATTACTGCAACCATTGACTAATGATGGTGATTCGTTGTGGCCTATGTATTCATTCATTCGGCAGGGGGGTCATCCATCCCCCTCAAATTGGGGTCATCCATCCCCCTTCACGATTTGGGGTCATCCATCCCACTCGAGGGTTCATCCATCCCCCTCAAATTGGGGTCAACCATCCCCCTACCCATCTCGCGCCTCTGAAGAGCCAATGAACATTTCGACCCTTTAGGTTGTCAGTTTAGGGAACATGGGGGGGACACAGGGGACACGGGCGGGAAAGGGGTTGGGACCAGGGCGGGGACATGAAAGAGGATGGGGACATGGCTACACTTTGTAGGACACGAGGTTAGTCGTTGGATGTTCGACCCTTTAGGTTTTCAGTTTAGGGGACATGGGGGGGACCCTGGGGACAGGGGCGGGAACGGGGTGGGGACCAGGGTGGGGACATGGGGGGGGATGGTCACATGTGTAGACTTTGTAGGACACGGGGTTAGTCCTTGGATGCTCGACCCTTTAGGAACACACATATGGCGCATGCGTTCAACCAGGTTCAGAACTACAAACATTGCGTAGGTACAAATGGACAACCTTTCTGCTGCTTTCACCGTTGACTGTGAGCGCCATGGGAGCACATTTATCTCAAATTCTCAGGGGGATACACGACCCCAATCCCAGGGGGATACACGACCCCAATCCTAGGGGGATACACGACCCCGCGCCCTATTCATTCACCATCACCATGATGAATGTGTAAATCATTGTGGTGGTAATGTTAAGTGGTGGTTTAATCTTACTTAATCCGCAAACACGGGAATGGTTACACGAATGGTTCATACTGAACAATGTCTATGATTAATCAGACTCAATGTTGATTTATGAGGGTAACGGATGAAGCAATGGTTAGCCCATGAACAATTGGCTAGAGGACAATGGTGTGAGTTCATCGTGGTGGCCAGCATTCTGCTACTATTCAACCATCATGGCTACCTGTAGTCATTGACACAATGGTTAACCTATGGTTCAATAGTGTTCAATACTACAGGTTCATCAATGATTACCGACGGCTAATGATTGATGACCAGGAGAATGTTTTACTATTTACCATTTGCAAACAAAAACATAATATAGAACGAAACAAAAATGATACAAATCAACCGTGGACGATCATTAACTAACAATATTTATCTGTGATACATGCCAGCACAAGATCGTTGATGACGTTTTATGATTTATTTATTCATCCTGACTGATGGTGAAAATGATGATGATGATGATGATGATGATGATGATGATGATGATAATGATGATGATGTTGAACACACCAGTCTACTAATATGATTAACTAGAAACACAGTAGTACAATCAACAATGACTGGATATGCACAGAACCCTCCTGAACATATCCAAATCGTCATCCTCTGCTTAATGCCGTTCTGATCATCAGCAAATTGAACAGCCACATAGGAGTGACACATGGTTGGTGCAAAAAAAACAATTGGGTCATTTGTGCGGTCAATTGGGAGTGAGACAATCCAACGATAGCACAAAATCACGTGAAACAGAAACAGCATCCTCATGGAAAAACATGCAAAACATAGATGCGGAGTGATGTTCCCAATGCTTAATTTTATGGCGAGCCAAGTTTCACTGACTAAACCACCAAGTGAGTAGGGGTACCCCCAAATCATCGTTTATATTAACTAAATAACCATTATGAACCAAACATTTTTGGAATTTCCAATGGCTTCAGGCTTCAGAAACCCCCATGTGAAAAAATCATGGCTTAGTAGAGGATTATCCCGGTCGTATCCATGCGCATAGCGGCTTCAATCATCCTTCCATCTCCTCCGGGATCCCTGATGGGCAGTGCTTGTCAAAATGGCAATTTCATCTTCAGTTGATGGTTAGGATTGCAACCATCTCACAAGATTCACATTGAATTCATCATCACTGTTCACATTGCCCAGTGTTAAGCAGCAAATATTCACCAGTATTAACCATCATTACTCACCATTGAGCAACCTTCATTGACAACAGCTGGGATGGATTACATGACTGGTTGGTGGTTATCCATCCCAAGAAATATTGGTCAATCAACAAACCATGCCAAATAGTACAGAAAATCAAAAGAGGTTTAAAACCACCAGCCAACCAATAGCTGATAGTAATTCACTATTCACCATGATTTACATTATTTACAAACCACCAACTAGTGGTTATTTTTTTGTTCATATAATATTGATACTGCCCCTTATCATTTACCACGTGATAATCCCACTATTAACCACCATCAATCGCTAAAATCCCTTGCAATATGGTCCTTCATTATTTATCATCAACCACTATCTGTAGCCATATAGAGCTGGTATATCCCCCACTATCAACCACAATAATTCCCGACACAATTTCCATGGTCACCTCTCCAGTTCGCTGCTCACTGTCACCCAAAACACGCTCCGCTGCACACCGTGCGACTCAGCGCCATTCGAGCGGAATCTTGTGCTGCGGGGGCACCCCCGCCGACCTTGCGCGAAGGTTGCGGGGTTGCTAGCGGCAAATGAATATGTAGATGACACGGTTGCAGCAATGGTTAGTAGTAAATAGTAGGTTATCCCAACAATAATATTGAGCGTAACATGGTTGAGAATAGATAAAAAAGCAACATGGTTCATATGGTCTTCACGGGTAGGGGATGATATTACATAGCTGATATAACCATGAAATAGTTTTGAAAATATGGAATAAGCATGGATAACTAAGCTATATAAACTATGAATAAGTGGGACCAAACATAGGTTGATTTATATAACTATGCGTGTGCCTGGTATAACTGAAATAAGCATGAACAAGTGGGATAAGTTGATATTGCCTATGGACTTCAGTGACCATTCACACAGCGTGCTTTAGGATAAGTGGGATACTGGCGACTCAATGATGATGTAATGGGTTGACTTAGTGGGATAAGTGGGCTATAACCATGAATCATGGGAGTTTTCGAGCAACTAACTTGATGTTTGTTTCAATCAATCACCCATAGCTTCACAAACTGATTCACAGTGACTTTTGTTGCATGTTGAAGCCACCCGCCAGCAACAACAATCACCAACTTGTCCCATTCAGAACTCCGAAAAACTCAACATCAATATCAAAATGAAGATTTATGGTTCAGAACTATCCTCCATACGGTCGGTTTCCAAAAAACACCAGTGTACCCAAACCAGCATTTTCTTTCTTGGAAACCAACCAATTAATCCCAAAAATCGAAGGGCTTGGGTACCACAAGAATCATCTACCCTCTGGTGAACTAACATGGCAATGGAAAATCCATCATTTTGGTGGGAAAACCCTGGAAAACATCCATTTATGGTGAATTTTCCATTGCCATGTTAGTTCACCAAAGGGGAAGCAATCACAAAGCAATGACTGTGGTCCCAAGGACTGGCACCCTGAAACCACCGGTGCAGGTCACTCTCAACTCTGGCTGCGCTGCCTGCCACTTATCCGCTTGATCGCTTGGGATGTACCTGGTGGTGCCGGTCTTCGGGATGAGGGATTTTACAATCGACCATGATAAGGGTTTATCAATAAGAAAGGTTTGACCACCTGAACGCAATAACATATCCATTTAATAAGAAAGGTTTAACCATCTGAACACAATAATTAAGAGGTTTTTGAATCCTAAGAAGTTAATAACATTCCATCTACAGACCGATTGTCAAGCATCGATCGACTAATGATTGCCATCATTGACTACATAATCACCAATTAATCATCATCAATATTAATCATCATCAATAGGGTTAACCATCAAGTCACCGTTGCTTGACAAGTACGAACCAATGCTAACCATCACTATATAACCACTGACTCTTACTTACCATCATCAACCAATATGAACCATCATTCACAATGGGTGTTTTTTTGCTACCTGGTTTGTTTACCGAAGGGTAAATGTAATCAATATCACCTGAAAGCGACTTTGCTTGGTTCATCTGCATGCTTTTGGTTCTGCGGGTTGCTCCTTAAAAGTTATCCTTGCATTGTGGGTTATGATGTCTCAGCTATCAACCAGCAATGTAGCTCTAAACCAGCCTGGTTCTGATGGTGGATGCCTGCGCCAGCACAGCTGTGCCATAGCAGTCTCCATGCCTACGACGTGCACCCCCACGGCTCGTCACCTTGCAGGGCTTCAAACCATGGTGAACTGACCCCAGCTTCACATCGATGCCATGGCATCACGGGCGGCGCACTCCATCGCGCCAGCGGGTGCCTCAGATCGACGTGGACGTGCTGGGGCTGGATGAAGCTGTTCACCAACCAGTTAGCGAGCCAGCCCAGGGATGCACATTCAAGACTGGTTGTTGGTTGAACCACCCCAATAAGTAGTGGGTAGTTAGTGGTTAATTAGTAGCTAAGACTAAGAGTGGTTAATTCATGGTTAATAGTGAGTATAGTGGTTGAAAGTTGTAAATATGATGATTATAGTGGCTAATAATGATCATAATCTGGTCGGTGGTTGAACCACCCCGTCATGAAAGAGATGCGCAAGTCAACCAGCCATTTGTTGATAATTGCGAGGGAAAATAAACAATGTTTCAAACCACCAACCAGATAATGACCAAAAGTGATAGAGATATTTCCGTCAACCAATGGGAATGTTTAATAGTGACAAAGGGCAATGTTAAACCAGCATCCAACCAAGATAGTGGCATATCACGGGAAGAGTCGGAATGATGCCGCAATCTAACGATGGTGGCCTCGAATATCCCTTCAATCACCAACAACAATAGGGACATCACCACTACACATCAACAATAAGGGTCAGCAACAACATTGTTCAATAATGATACTGACTGGCAAAAAAGCGGTATGCACAACCACCAAGGACAGGAATATACCCAGGATATTCCAAGAATCAATGGCAATGTTCAACATTGTTTCATGCAATCGCGGCAAAGCGGTAATTTGAATTGACACCAATTGACGCCAGCAAAGGGATATACCAAGTGAGTTGGCTTTGACCACTCCAGCTGTGGCTGATTTATGCTGGTTAATGATGCGACTGTTAGTGATGGTTGATCATAGTTGACGGCGCCCAAAATCAGTTGATGGTAATTCAATGATGGTTAATATTGGGTCGTAAAAGTCAATTCATGACGATTCGGGGTGCAACTCTTGTTGATGATCATTGCTCATTGTACCCGAAGGTTTCTTCGTTGCTGCAGGTGTTTCTTGGCCATCAAACCCAACATCTTCTTAATCAATCAACGATTTAAACAACATCAACACCTATATATTACCCAATGAGCCAACTTCAATCAGCATAAACCTAGCTCAATGACCACCTTGAATCTTCGAGGCTACGGGTTCATGCACCCAACCCTAACCGTTAGGACTGCGTACACCCACCCGCCACCGTTTGCATCGCCCGGGCCTTGGCCTTTCCCTTGGCGCCCTTCTTGAGACCGGGCAAACTGCCACCGGTCTTCGATTTGCTCAACTGGCGGAGGGTGATCGCTGGTGGTATCACTGCGGATCACCAACCGGGACCGCGGGCGGGGATGAATGTATTTTATATGTGTTTTTATGCATGTCTAAATTTATATGTGGTGGTTTCTGAAAAAATAGGGGTGGCTTTTGAAAATAGGGGGTACCCCAAAACGGATGATTTGGGGGTCCCCGGGGGGAACCGCCATATGTATAATCTAATATCGTATAAACATATATATATAT
Organism: Symbiodinium kawagutii; assembly: GCA_009767595.1. Lineage (NCBI taxonomy): Eukaryota > Dinophyceae > Suessiales > Symbiodiniaceae > Symbiodinium > Symbiodinium kawagutii. The sequence continues at coordinate 584,575 of VSDK01027374.1, forward strand.
AAGTAGATACATATATATATATATGTAAATATGTATATATGTAAATATAAATATATATATATATATATATGTATATGTATATATACATGCAAAAAAATATATATATATTTTACAAATATGTAAATATGTATATGTAAATATGTATGTATATATATATACATATATGGAAATATGTATATATATATATACAGAAGCAAATATGCAATACATATATATATATATATGTAAATATGTATTTATGTATATACATATATAATATGTAAATACCATTGTCATTATTTTTGAACATACTTGCCCAGTGTTGCTCTGTATTGTCTGTCATTAATCATCGTTGACAATGATTGTCAAACATTGTTGACCACTCTTGACCATCATGACTCTGATGATGAATCAAGAATTGAGTGTCATCTCACATCAACCGCTAGTATCACTGCCCACCATCCTCAACCCATCCTCAACCAAACTTCGCCACCAAATGGACTTCCCATCATGCTGCCCATAGCATTCCATGGCATCCTATCCTCAACCAACCTTCATCACCATTCCAAACCTTCACCATTATCCTCAACCAACCACTGGCCAGTATCAATCAACCACGATCACTTGTCACTATTCAACCACCATTCCCAACCTTCAGCAGCCTCAACCTTCCCCACCATTCCTCACCATGCCCAACCAACCAACCAACTAACCAACCAGTTATAGTTGGTAACGGTATATCCCTACTACCGTTGCTTATTAAGGCTTACCAACCAACCAACCAACCAACCAACCAACCAACCAACCGGTCCTCACCCACCATCACAGTGCGTTACGCCGTTGTCCTTGCCTTCTTGTTCAGCGCCGCCAGGTTGCCCGGGCCGCCCAAACCCACTGGTGGACCGCCCACCGCAGGAGCAGCAGGTGCAGCTGGCGGAGCGACGGAGTGATCGTGAATGGATGGCTAAACATAGGTTCCATAGTGGCTTATAGTGACAACAGTTATTGTTCATGAATGATGCATGGTAATGCCAAAGCGGATCATAATGGCTCATAACCAGAAATCAACCGTGATTGATTGTATGATATTGTTACCAATGGTGAATAGAATATATGTGTACATATAGATAAAAATCAATGGGTGTCAGCCGGTGTCAGCCAATTGATGGCTAATAATGATTATATATGGGCAATCATGATTGGTAGTCATCAATTAATGCTTGATGATGGTTGATAGTGATGGTGGTGATGGTGAGAGGATTTTTTGAACAACGAATTGTTGCCTAAGCAAAACAGTAGAACAATGTGGACAAAAGTCGGGCCTTTGTAGGTGTGATATCGCACAACTCGACCCAAGCGTGAGAAGTGCACACCATCTTGAAACGCCGCTCCACTCCGTTACAATTCCGTGGGACTGATCCCTGCGTTTTGGAGGATGGCCGCTGGCAGCTGCAGAGAAAGTAGCGCCGAGTGCAATCGTTGCTGCGCGACGGCAGCATTCGGGAAAGCATTTGCTCTTTGCTGACTCGTAGCTCTCTGAGCCACCACTCAGACGTCCACACATTCATTAGGTTCGCTTGTTCCCTGAACTTGAGCTTGTTGCGGCCACTTCAAAGCCTCATTGTGAGAGATGCCCGCTTCCTTGCACTGCCTAATGAATCTTTGAGCTTTATTTTCAGCTTCAGCTTGCAGTTTGACAGGTCAATTAACACCACTTGCCTGGGCTGCGGCCAGCAGCAAAATCAACGTCCTGCATTGCCATATTTGGTGATCTCAGTGCTGCAATGCAGTGATGGTGAAAGGATGGTCAATATCTAAGGGTGATTGACAAACATGCACGATGACTTTTATTTTGCCTGTCATATAGCTATTTCAATTACAATCCCAATACTCTAGTGTCTTAATGATTGTGAACGGTAGTTAGTGATTTGATAATGATTGACACTGATGGTTTGCTAATGGTCAATACTGATTCTTTATGTTTAATTGAATCCGTCGTGATGGTGGGAAATGGTTCATGATTGCTACCAGTGGAAGCACAGTGACATGACAATGGTCAATAAAACAACTTTGCCTCATGATATTTCATTGATTGTCAATAAATGGTTCTTCAAATAGCGATAAATCGATGGTGTGATAATGGCTAACAATGGCGGCTAACAGCGATTGATTATGTGGCAGCTCATCTTGGGCGTAACCTCGCTTTTGAGCAAGATGTGCTGATACGCAATATTGGTGATGCACCCGGGCTGTTGACAGAAGTGGCACAAAGATATGTCTGTAGCCCCAGCGAAAACATGAGGTGCTCGCAAAGGTCAATGGATTCGGAACTACCAGTGCGATATAACGAGCTTGTGGATGGTTGGGCCCTCCGAAATTCGTCATCACTGACCCTTATTAACTCTGCAACGGGGCATGTTCCTATTATCTCCTATGATTATTGATGAATGTTTACTCATTGTAAGTTTTTGTGCGTCCAATTGTAATCTAGTTGATAACCAACAATCATGGTTGGTAGCCCCCAGTGTTGACCACCACTAAATCGTGTTTATCAACACTTGTGGTTGACCAACATCCGCGGAGGGATGGTCCAAGCTTGGCGAGTCAGGGACCCGCAGGGATGATCCAACAATGACATGTCTGTGAGGCATCAGATTACTTCGATGTATACCCCTAGTTTGCATGTCCAACCATGGTTAGTTCGGAGTGACTTCACCTACATTGTAGAGCAAACAAACCATGGTCACATCACAGTTATAACTTATAACCCCAGCTGCACATCACGGGTATCACTGTCTCACCACGTCATCGAAGCCCTTCGAGGTGACATTGCGACACTGCAGTTCCAAGCAATAAACCACCGGAGATGTATCATAAACCCGGAGATGAATAGGGATTTTGTCCAACAGAATGGATCAAAGATTCAGATGGGAGACTAGGGGAGATGTTGAGAAAACGTACCTACATAACAATTGCATACAATTCAAATATAACAAAATGGGCATGTGCCAAAAGAGTGGCACCCCTGAAACCAGTGGTTTTCCGTGAAGAATGATAATCTTTTGGTGGGTTATTGGTCACCCTATGGTTTGGCACATACCCATATCGAAACATTAAGATGGAAGATATAGATCAAATGTAACAATGAACTATGTACAATCAAAATATATCAAAACATCAAGTCTGGCACGGCCTCTATGACCAGACCACGGACCGACTGCTGCACTGCTCGCTGTGCACGGGAGTCTTGGAAGCTGTCGTGCAGTATCAAAACATCAAGATGAAAGATATAGATCAAAAGTACCCACATAACAATTAAATATGTACAATCAAAATATATCAAAACATCAAGTCAAATTTTCAGTATACAAGAACCATGCGATCTTTATGTCGCCCCAAGCTCCGCACCTGTTGGCTTCTCCAGGGGCACCGAGCTAATATCCGGCACCGCCTGGCAAAGCTACGCAGCTACGCGCCCACCCGTTGTGCAGCTGAGTGACACAGTGGCAGCGTATATTTCTATAATAGTGAGATAGTGTTTTACATATCTAGAAAAAACATATCCGAAAAAAAGAAAAACAGAATGACAATTATTGCACCCATCCAGTTATAAGTTATAACATGTTATAACTAAATAATTTACTAAAGTAGAATGAAGACCCCGAACAACGCTGTTCAAGGCTAGAGAGAACGACTTGTTCGGAGTAAAGCAATAAGGTGTTCGAGGTGAAGAAATGAGTCGTTCAGGGTTAGGCAAGTCTGCACCAATTGATAATCCAAAGGAATTTATAAATTTGGGGTTCACTTTAACATCCAACCCCTGGCGTTGATTTGTTGTGCTGCATGAACCAATTCTACATGGGTCGGCCATCGACTCTTGGGGAGGTCACCTGCGATGGGTGTCTTGTGATTCACGTAGATTGATAATCAGCGGTGACCGAGGATAAAGCTCATGTAAAAGTCCTAAGCATCATTTGAGTGTGTTTTTAATTCTGTTTTTCAAACAATTTACTGATACGGGTGAGATCGCTGTACCCATCATCCATCATTATTGATATTCTGGTATTGTTTGGTCGGAATCGAAACGAAGGGAACCACCGGGCCAATATTAAACACACATCACGAGACCCCTAGTGCCACTCACCCAGCCATCCCAGATAAGAACCCTATCTGGGCGTGTCCAGCTGTTGTTTCTGCAGAACATCTGGTCGGTTGGTGAGTCAAGTTCCTACCTTCAGGATCCACATGTTCAAATATAAGTGTGTCTGTCTTGATCATACATGTGTACATGTATGCATTGACATGGGAATGGGGTCTCATGGGTGAATGCCAAAGTCTTTGACAAATGCGTAGGCAAGCATACGAACCAAAACTGAATCTGCTCATGTCTTGGATGCTCATCAAGGGTACATGCTTTTGACACCCAAGTATTTTTCTCCATACACAAAGAAATGATAGTATTGCAAACTATATTCACAAACGATTGATGATGATTGGTGATCTAAAATTTTGGGCACCCAGCAGCTATACAACAACTCCCATCACTTAAAACTGTTCACTGTTCTTATAACCATTCTTCGAGCTCTTTTTAGCACTCATTGGCCATGATTCACTGGCCATTGGTTCCACATGCAAAAAATGTATAATAATCATTACTTAATGAAGCATTATTATACCCATCAGTCAACTAACTAACCAATGTAAAGCCTCATCAACCACTACGAATCATCATTCAGCCACCACATTACCAGTCCTAAGCATCAATTGCCCATTATCAACAATCAATTGCTCTCGATTTATCAACATTAACCATTCTTAACCATCATTAGCCATTGAAAATCCCACGGTATCCCTGTTAAAAACCACCTTTAACCGCCATGAAACATCGAAAAATCATGAAAATCCCATGGTTTCCCGGTCTAGCCACGGGTGCAAACATGATGAAACACGATGAATTGATCTACCGGGGCTCGCCCCAAGCGCGTGCCTTCTGAGGCGGCCGCTGCGTGGCCTGCTGCTGCGTCCAGGGATGTTCGGACCTGGAAGCGCGCAATGCTGGATTTCGCAGCTGACCCCGGGCTGGATTTGGGAGGGTTTTATAAGGCTTTAAAGGGTTTTATAGGGTTTTTAGGTTTTTATAGGTTTTTAAAGGTTTTTATAGGTTTTTAAAGGTTTTTACAGGTTTTTAAAAGGTTTTATGGGTTTTTGAAGGGTTTAAAGGGTTTACTATGGAGAATCCATCTCGTACTATTTAGATAATGGTCTCATAATTGTGATATACTATATCAATAGGGTTGATGACAATGCTGGGAAAATGGTGATACTCATATATACACATATACAAAATAATCTAGTAATGTTAATGACAATGCTGGGAAAATGGTTAAGGATGAGTGATGATCCCAGTTATCTGATTATTCACGGATAAGGATGGTTCACAAGCATCCATTTTGTTTTTTTTCTGATGAGTAATGGTGGCCAATGATTGTGATCAGCACTACTGGTTCAGGATGGTCAAGGATGCTTAACCACCATTGTTGCTGAAGTCTGGTTGAGGTTGAGGAGTATTGCCTTGCGGTTTCTAGTGATGGCGACTAAAATCTTTATTAGTTGGATCGACCATAAGTATGATAATCATTGATTGAGGATGAGCAATGGTGTATTACTGGTGAGGATTGGAGTACCTTGGTTGGTCCTTTAACCCTGACAATTTGTGATGATTTTTGTGGTTCAAGGTCTAATCCTGGGTTTAGTACGTCTTAGTGATTGTCTTAATAATATTTGTGATTGAGGGACTGGAGGGTTGTTATCCTGATTCAAAGAAGAAGCAACCGTAGTTGCAATGGAAGAATCACTTTGCCAGGGTTCTAACTCGAGGGTTGATGACCAGCCACTGTTGCTATCCTGTTCAACTGTTCAATGGAGATGATTTCTAATGTTTATCTCGTCCATGCATTGTCTCAAGTGTGGTTGAAAAACTCTTGACTGGTTCTAAACCAACTCATCAAATGATAAACGATGTACTTGCACAAGCATTGCAGTCTAAAAGGCAACCACGGTCTATGATTATACAGCGGTCATTTTGTACTGCTACTCATTTCATCCACCAACTAACCATTGTAGATCATGATCAACCATGATTCACGATGAATATTAGCCACAAATTCACGAGTAATCAATAACCGACCATCAATTAACCATCATCCATCACCGATCACCATAAATCAACTAGTATTGACAATTCTGAGCATCAATCCGCATTAATCGACTTTTATAAACCGTCATGAAGCATCATTCCTGGTTGGTGGTTTCAGCACCTATGAACATATTAGTCAACCAACCAACCATTTGTCAATACTGCGTTAAAAAACATATCAATCACAACACCAACCAGAAATTCATAACCATTCACAACTATCAACCATCAATGAGCCTAATCAGTATAGGGCTCATACCCCACCATTAACCACTCTCAACTATCACCCCTAGCCTTGGCTGGGAAGCCTCCTAGTCGCTCCTGGCACAGCTGCACCATTACAGGCCGGCCACCGCCAGGCCGGAAAGCTGCACCTGGATGCAGCCGTCTGCAGGAAGGGATCCGCGTCGGCGTGGCTCAGGCTCTGATCCACCTGAGGTTCACCAGAGGGTGATTGTTGTGATTGGCTGGTGGTTGAATGGCTATGGGTCAATATTAACCAACCAATAATGGGGGATAATTACCAGCAATGATAAGGGAAACAAAGGTCAATGATAGGGGAACCAGGGGTACGGGGTTTTGACCCACAGCCAGGTGATGATAGATGGATTATAATGGATACGTTGGTGATAGTTAATGGTTACAATAGATGGTTAATAATGGATCATAAAAAATATATTAACCGAAAATCATGGTGATAATCCTTGATCAGCAGTGATCATTCGATACTAGAGATGGATTGGTTGAGGATTAGCTGGTGATTGCTTCGGTTGATTGTGGTGGTATAGTAGGTGGTTAAAGATTCTGGACGGTAAATAACCAAATAGAGGTTCCAACGCAAAGAAATAAACACCTTGCTTTGTAGATCCATTGTACTGTCCATGCATCGAATACCAGCCATCCGGGCATATAGTACCATCCCACTGCAGCAGCTCATCTTCGGTCAGACATCCTTTGAAAGTTAGATGAAACCGTAGATAGCCACGTCTGCCACGCATCCATCTGCTCACCTTCATTGCGACATCCTTTGAAAGTTAGATGAACTCACCTTCTTCCAGACATCCGTTGAAAGTTAGATAGATTCGTAGCAGTGCTTTGCAGAGTCAACTAGTCATCTTTGAACTCACGCTCAACAGTGGTTCCGTGGAAATACGCAGCAGTTCGTTCTCCTTGGGTGTACAATCGCTGCAAGGCTTCAAAAGCCAAAACATAATCCAGGAAGTCACGCTGTGGGTACCCACTCTGCTTGAAGTGGTAAGCAAGCATCAACCAACCCTTCACCAACCCGTAACCATCCATCAGGCTATGTCCGTCCTGACGCGCCATGGCACCGCGAACAAATCCGACAGACCTTGGGTGGGGGGAGTTTGCATACTTCGCCAGATGCACCGCCTTGCACATACATTCGGCATATGAGAATCCCTGCTTTGCTCCCGATCCATGCATCATCTTCGTTTTGGACGCCGAAACGTCAAGCCATCAGCCACAGAGATGCGGTGGGTCTCGCTGCTTGATCATGGCATCGCTCCACTTTGGAAATGGATTCTTCCATGTCTCTGCACCCAAGCCAGCCGGAGTAGGAGTCGAACTCACCTCCAACCGAGCTACCTGGGGTCATAGGCATCTGCGAACTCATAGGGATGGCATGGGCTAACCTTGACGGTTGCGGATACTCGCTCTCAGCAAAGAGTCTTCGCTTGGCACTGTCCGCCATGCAATAAATGATTATTGATGGTATATTCTGGTGATTAGCTGGTGATTGATGTTGGATGTGATGGGTGATTGTAGATTCAACTGAGATTGTAATATCAATGGATCATAGTGGAGATTAGTGGATTGTAATATCAGTGATGGTGGTGATTAGATGGTGGTGGTTGGTTGGATGTGATTAGCTGGTGATTGGCTTGTGATTGGTTCGAGATGATCATGAACCGTTCTTACTGATGGTTTGTGATTATGATGGTGATAATCATTGAACAGCTGTGATCATTTGCTACTGTACTAGACACTACAATGGATTGGTGGGTGATTAGCTGGTGATTGCTTCGGTTGATTATGGTGGTATAGTAGTTGGTTATAGATGGTAAATAGTCAGATGGAGGTGTAATAGATGATTATAGATGGTATATGGTGATTAGCTGGTGATTGTTGTTGGATGTGATTGGTGATTGTAGATTGCTTATGCTAGAAATTAGTGAATTAGTGATTGGTCGGATGTGATTACCACCAAAAGCATTGATTCACATGATTGCTATTCTATTGAAATTATTAGTGACTATTTGATCTAGATTATTAATCTAACGTGATTACTATCACCAGCACTATTATTATAGATTTAGACATTAAACTTTAAAGATTCTGTGATTGCTGTCGGTGAATGATTCAACTGTAACGATGGTTCATTGGAGATTGAATCACCAATAATTAGTGTGTTTTAGTGATTATAGTAATGATAGCAATGATAGTGCTTATTATAGTGATCCTTATAGTGATTACTATAGTGATTATTATAGTGCTTAGTATAGTGAGTATTATAGTGCCTAGTATAGTGAGTATTATAGTGATTCAACAGTTGTTTTAGGGACTTTAGACTGGTGATCATGCTTAGTGCTTAGTTATTGATTCGACTTCAGTTTTTTTACGCGCTCTGGTGCTGATCACAGTGATTTTTGAGATGTATATGGACTGGTGAGTAGTGACTGGTGGTGACCTTTAGACTTTAGAGATTATAATTGCAAGCAGTTTCAATTGCATGTAACTCCAGGGTGGTTCATCATAGTGATTGACGGATGCTTGTCAATGGCTGTGGTTGATACTGTAATGATAATTGTTGATGATGGCAACATGATACTGTAGGTCATAGTGAGAAATACAGTTGTCATTGACCAATTGTGAGTAGCGATGCTGAGGACTGATAATTATCGATTATTGATACTGAATGATGTTGATAATGGTCAAAGGTCGAGAACAACGACGCATTATGATGGCTGATGATCGCGATACGATGGTTTATGGTCATCACACGATACCCCTGCTAGCTCAGCAAAGCTCCCCCAGCAGCTAATACTCAGAAAATATCATGAGATATAATTGGGTATTTGTATCCGAAACAGACTATGTCATGTTTGGCCAGTGGGCACATGCAGGCATTTTATCCAAAATAGCGCTGGAACATGAACCAGAACAACACCGGGAAGATTCGCAACCAACTGGCCAAGAATTTGGTCACGAACCCAGAGTATATCAGGATACGACCCCAACAGCAACAGGGACAGACCTTGAAGCTCCTTAGCTCAACCGTTCAAGGGATAAAGGGACAGCCCTGGCGAAGCTCATCGCTCCCTCTCAACCAACAGCCAGCTACTGCTTCAAGTGAACTGTGGTTTGGCGGTCAATCAGAAACAATCGACAATGATCGGGATATATTATCTGCCACTTGATTCTGAAGCGAATAGATTCGTCGGATAAAAGCAGTAACGTGTGCATTAGTATCCCCAAGGATGGGTGGATTGTATCCGTGTACTCATAACTAACAGCCTTGGAGGTACAATCAACATTGATAATCAACCAAGTAATACTGAATATGAATATGAGGACCAAATTTGTCCAGGCATAATTGCATCAAGTAGACGTCCATGACAATCAACCGAAATATGCTCTTGCCAGTAGAAATTTGGCATCCAACTCAAACATGTTTGATATCAGAATGTGTAAATGCAGCGCGAGTATCCACCCCAGACCATTACATATAACACACTTATCCTTGGACCACCTTCTATTTTTCATGAATAACCACTATTCATCACTAACAACACGGAAAGAAATCCAACACACACCCAAGACATTTCGACTTCGCCCAGAAAACACAGGCGAGCGTCGGTGAAATCCACATCTTTGGCCAGTTGCGACTTCTCCAACTGCACACGACGGGGCGTGCGCCAACCAATTTGGGGAAGTGGTCACTACTTTAATTTGTTGCAAGATCAACCAAGAGCATTCACAAACAACAGCTACCATCCTGACTGGATGTATGTACATGCAAAGTATATATGACATAATCAAATACATATATATATATATGATACAGTGTATCTACTAAATACTATTGAATACCAAGCACTAAATGAATAAACTCCCACTGTTGCATGCTAGTTGGATATTGTAATGATGCCAGGTGGAAGTTCTGTGGTTCAAAATGCATTCTCATTTTTATGTTTAAATGGATGGGTAATTGATATGTGAACGCATTTGTGTGCGGTCACGTCCAAATAGGTTCACACGTGTATACATGTACATCTGAATCATATGCATGTCTGATGCGGATCTGTGAGTGAAGTACTCGCAACCACCGCAGCTAGCAATTCGTATCTTGCCGTTCGGGTCACGAGGATCACGCGTTCGGGTGGTTCTAGTCGCCACTGATTGGCTGGCAAGTCCACGGGAAGAAAGTCAACAAAACTCAAATCTTTCAAGTAAATGTGTCCACATTCTGAGGAATGACGACACCATCATCAAATCTATGGTATTTCCACGGTATCTCCTTGTAGGGATATACATGGTTTTGAATCATGGACCAACGGCCTTTACAAGAAGGATGCACAGAATGCCCAAATCCTATTCAGTGCATTGGTCCAATGCAGGGTACTGGCCAAGCAACGAAACAAAGAATGAAATGTTTCACGAGGCTCGTGTCACTCGTGTCCCATGATTCAGGTTGGTTATGAACGGTTATCAACCACCCACCCACTCACCCGCTCACACAACCAACCAACCAAGACCGTGTTTCTCCAAAGACCCACCTGCTCCCCGATGTGCAGCGTCATTCGGAGCTGGTTGCCACTGTGGACATTGATGGCCTTGGTAGGGCACGCCACCGATTCATCAATGAACCTGGTGATTGTTCGTAGTGATTGGTCAAATCATGATTGATGATGGTTGATGATGGGTAGTGAATCAATTGATGATGATTGATTAATGAAGGTTCATGATGCTTGAAGGATGGTTTCATGGTGGTTAAAGATGGTGAATGGTGGTTAGCGATGGTTTAATCATGGCTGATGATGGCTCATAATGATTGGTAATGATGGCTGATGATGGGTAATGAGTAGTGATGGTTTTATGATGAATTAATGACCGTTGATGATGATTAATTCATGAAGGTGCATGATGACCACAGCAATTAAATGTTGGGTAGTGATGGGTATTGATGGCTTTGCGCCCGTCCTTGCTGATCAAAAGGAACAAACATCAATTGATCTGCGATGTCAACTGATGACATCCATGATGAACACATCAATTGAGCCGGCGAATCGACTAAAAATTCAAGCTGTGCCGATCCAAACTTGCGACTTTGGAAGCTGACAACGAGATGTTACATCTGTTGGTTCTAGGCCGTAAACGGACTAGGACAATATACATAGACAATACAAATCATATGTGTACAATTCATCTTTTCCAGCTGAAATACGTTCATGGGCACTGACCCACGGCCATATGTTTATTGTTTGCTGCCTGGCTATGCCAACCCTCCAAACCTGCTCCGCATTTCAGTGCCCGACCCCGTCGGCACCCTTGATGACCCCCGTCACACCGTCCATGTCCCTCAGTTGCTCCTGGGAACGACAAGGCTTCCATGTTCAAACAGCCCGGGGAGTACCGATCTGGTTGGTGTTGTCAACTAACTATGACTCCTCTGGTTGTTGGGTGCTCACCACTCCTAGAATTAGTGGATGATAGTTGTTAATCTAATGATTGTAATGGCTAACAATGATCAACCAACTGTTTGTTTCATAGTTAGTTCAAATAGTTGGGGGATAATCACCGACAATCAGGATTATACTCTGGTTGGTGGTTGAACCATCCCTATGAAAAATATTAGTCAACCAAATATGTTTTAATAATCCAAAAGAAAATTAGCAGTGTTTAAAAACCACCAGCCAGCAATGCTCGACCATCGGTTGCAAGCTGTGGTCATTCCACCAACTAGTTAATCGGCTCAAACGAATCTTTTTTTGCTATGGTAAACACCAACAATCGCAACTTGAAAAAGCACAGCTTAGACGACAGTTTCTGTGTGCTAAGATGTTGCTGAAGCTAGGAGAAAAATCTTATCTCATGTTTCTAATTTCATTGGTTTGCAGAAAATCCATCAACATATTTCCATGCATTGCAAATCAGTGAGCATTACTCACAATCAGAAGCAGCATGAGTCTGCTAGTTATCCCTCATGGTTGTAGGTTGCCTTCTTCACCAGAGAACATCGATCCGAGCATATGTCTCGGATACACTCATGAGGTCACCCCCAACACCACGGCAAAGAAACGCAGTGGACAAACTCAGATGCAGCATTGTCACAATCTGAACTTTGTTCTCCAGAGCCCGTGTCACGTGCGCGGCCATCACCGCTTCTTTCTTTGCCACCTGTGTCCATGGGTGACACCTCCCTCTGCAAAATGTAGGCCAATCGCGACCTTACGCCTGTGGCTCAGCTCTGGCCTTTCTGGAGCCACTCTGAACCGAGCATGTTCCCATTGCCAGCTTTGTTTCTTTCTTCGGCGCTCCGACTCTCCTCGGAGCCATGTGGGGCAAATCGCATCATGATGGCAGCTCGCGGGTGAAAAGAACTGAGAGCTTTGAACCCGCGAAGTTTCACTTGTGGTGCTGTCTGCCAATGGAATAGATCCTGGTGATCTTGATCGTCCCGTGATACGGGGAATGTCGCTGTTCCCAAGCCACACCGATATGGCAGCGCATCAGCAGGGCCATACATCAATCATCAAGCTGTCAAGTTGCCGCAGGTTCCAGATTCCATGGCACCAGTTCAACCATCAAGCATTGTCACAAGCAGCCGAGCTGGCTGATGGCTAGTACCCGCTGGTAAAGTAACGTGGCTGGCTGAAAAATCCACCATTTTGGTAGGAAAACCCTGGGAAATCAATCATTGATGGTGGATTTTCCATTGCTATGTTAGCTTGCCAAAGGGGAATGGTTCACACAATTTGGGATAGTAATGACGGCTAGTGATGGTTGACTAATGGCTTAGGAAGTAAATGGTTAGTATGGTTGTGACCATTACTATCATCAATCATAGGTGAACCATACTATCCAACGGCTAACCAGAGTAGTTAGGAACTAATGGCTAAAGATGGTCAATGATCTTTGATCAAGGCGATGTCATTGGACCACTTTGCTCATGAAATTTTGCCTGGTATTCTTTGCGTGCAGTTTGGAACCAGCTACCCAGGGGTGGCCTACGTACTTCCCAGGTAGAGCTGCGTATCCTTACCGGGTATCATGACAGGTTGCCATTCCAACCCCATCAATGGTTCGAACCCAGCCCCGGACCGGCTGACGCAACTGAGGATCAGAATGGGTGGCTGACCTCGAACCAACTGACAAGTGGAATTGACTTCAGTCACATTGACCAGTCTTACTATGTGATCAGTGTTTCTTGGTTCTGCAGAGGGCCCCTGTTTCTAGCAGGTCTAACATGGTCTAACTGTACTTGGTAACTCCCAAGAATTTGGGCCTCACCAAACAAAATGCCGAGTGGGTCATAGCCCCATGGCTACTGTGCTCTTGTCCCCGCCCTGGGCCACCCAGGTCCTCTATTCTCTTGATCCCATCCAGGCTGAAACAATTCCTGTGGCACACGGGAGCAAGGAATCACCAAAGGAATGGGGCAAGTCAAAAAATCTCATGCGTTTAGCATTGTCACATTGATTGTATGCCAGGTAGCTGCAATGGGTCGCTAAAACACGGGTTTGCTGCCGATTTTCCTACCCAGTGACTACTCTCAGCTTCAGTCGCAGCTTGAAATCCTGCGATGGATGGCCCAGGAAGGCGCTGATGCAACTGACTGGCACCACCACGGTGGCGGCTGGCCATGAAGCGACTCAGTTGCCGTGAGTACCCGTATGGCTCCGGTTCATTAACATCCAAAACATGCCTTAACATCAACAACTGGTAACTGGTGATTCGTGGGATGTGAACAGCCAGCACTACAGGTGCCACCCACAGCCATATTTCTGGGCAATTTTCATTGAACTGTCCTTTTCGAACTTGCGTTGAGGGGCAGCTCTCTAAATTAGCATGTTTTAACCATCACTTGATGACTGCACATCGCAACCCCCAAAAAAACAGTTTGAATGCACCAAATTCGTTTCAGCCGACTATGGTGGATGGCCACAGGACAATCAAGTGTCATTGACCATCATTCACCACTCATTCTTGCATAACGGTCCACCGTTGTAAATAAGGTACACTAAGTTCACCACTATCAACGATGACAGACCATTCTTATCACTGGTTATCGAGCATGGATACAACCTCCACACAACAAAAAAACCGGCGCGGTGGCGGTGACACCTTCTGAGGTCAAAAGAACGCATGTAGGGCAACTGGAAAATGACTTGGAGGATGATGTTCACTGCATCCTGAGCTGGTTCTGCCAACCAACAAGAAAAGTTGCATAAATTACTGGCGAATGTTTGGTGTATGATTAGGCCATTATAGTGAATGATCTAGTTTAGTAAAAATGAACTAAGTAACCAAACTCGCTGTTCACTATGTTACTTTCAAACATCTGGTAACGCTAAAGGATGGGGATGGGAATGAACAACAAGACCAATGTGCTGTGTGCTTCGCGGGCAGCTTGGCACATTTTGCAAGCTTTGTCAGGTCGAAGCCCAGGTCACATCTGCTCATGTTTGGATAGCACGGGGTCAGCAATAATGTGCCCAGTAAGAGATTAATAGTTGATGATAACAAATGATATTCAAACAGGGTAACACATGGCTGATGATCATGGTTGATCAGGGTGAATTTATAGTAAAACATGGTTGGCTCATGATGTATATGATGGTGAATAGGTGGTAGATCAATCTCACTTCCCCTATCGTTAGCTGGTAGGTATTCGACCAACATTGTGAAACCGGGGCGCCAGGTGAGGCAGTGTGCCCAATCATCTGGTTGGCACGCAACCATGATTTGCACCTCCAAAGAAGGTATAGCGACATCAGGAGATCCGTCCTGTTGGATATAAATGAAACCGTCCACAATGGGTTGGGATACCCCGATGGATCCGAACTGCAAAGGTGATATGTGAGGACCGGGGAAGGGTCTGTAAGCATCGCTTGTGACCGTGCGTAATGTGCCTGTGGGTGGCCCTAGCCTGTTACATGAGCATCCAACAAAATGAACAGAATAGCCTTTGTGAGGGTGTGGTCCTTGATTTCACCTTAACTTCAAGCCCAACTACTATCTGGAAATTTAAGATGGTTGGCTGGAAAATCCACCATAAATAGATCATTTCAGGGAAACCCTCCACAAAATATGGTGGATTTTCCAGCCAGCCAACTTCACATGGAGATCCGATGGGTTCCCATCCCACAGCTGCGGCGCTTCAGTTGCAATGCCTGTGAGCCACAAGGGAGTTGCTTGGCACATGGCGGGTTCTCAAAATGGGGGACCCAAAAAATGGTTGGATTATGACTATAGTCTATAGATGGCTAATATTGCAAGTAGCTATCGAAGGCGTAGTAGGTCTTGTTTCGAAGCGTCTTGTGGATTGCCTTTCCACAATGGCTGGAAACCAAAATGGAACGATGCTTCGAAAGATCTCCTGGGTCTCCTTTGCCTTTAGTGATCGGCGAAAGGTAGCCACCTTTCCAATGCAACGGCTCGTGGCCGTGCAAAACCGTCTTCCAAAGTAGTGGAAAAAGGAGCCTAGCCATCTGCTTAGGGCATTTCCTGCAGAGCTCTGGAGGAATTCCATCTGGACCAATGGCTTTGTGAGCATGGACCGCTCGAAGGGCCGTCTCAAGATCATGCAGGTTGGGCACCCAATCTGTAGAGACCTCTGTCCATCGTTCCCCCCCTTGGCCATGAGCTTGTAGTGTGGCTTTCCACGTGGCGAATAGCTCTTCATTGGAAATACGGCTTCCCCCCTCCATATTAGCGAAGAAGTCAATCCATCTGTCTTTAAAGGTAGTGGTAGTGGTAGTAGTAGTAGTAGTAGTAGTAGTAGTAGTAGTAGTAGTAGTAGTAGTAGTAGTAGTAGTAGTAGTAGTAATAGTAGTAGTAGTAGTAGTAGTAGTAGCAGCAGCAGCAGCAGGAGTAGTAGTAGTAGTAGCAGCAGCAGCAGCAGTAGTAGTAGTATGCTGAAAGATGTTGAAAGGAAGTAGTATGCCGAGTTTGGCAATGCATATGGGTTAGACGGAGATCGTATCTAGGACATACCAGCAGAGAATGCATGTTAGAGCAAGATAGCGTAAGTAAGTGATGTATGTAGCCGTAGTTTATCATTAACCACTAAAATAATCATATCATAATCATCACATTAACCATGTAAGTGTTGGCTTCTAAAAGTCAGGCGTAGTTGCGGGCCACTCAGGTCCCCCTTCGCACGGCTGTTTCCCCGCACAACCAGGCGACATCGTCGAGGCCATTGTCGATGAGACTGAGCACATAGATCTGGTCGCGGCAAGATATACAGCAAAATGGGAAGGTATATGACAATAATAAACTGGGAATGATGTCGTAAACAACCATAGTAGATACAATGGTACATTATATAGCTGATAATGGTATAAGTCAGTCATCATGCCAACTGGGAAAACTATAATATATACATCATATCTAATCAATATACATGATATAATCATGATAATAGTTTGATTGTGTGCATAACAATAGTGCATGGTCAATAATTCTTAATGATATGCAAGCAAGATGCGGGCATTTCCAAGACCATGGACCATGACACTTGTCACAGGGAACAAAAAATATCAATTTGGGGGAAATGGTGTTGCGAAGAGAAGCCAATTATGCCAATTCATAGCTGAACTATTCGATCTTTTATGTCAACAAAAGCAGTGGGAAGTGCTGGTTTAAAGCCTAATCCAACTACAGCTATACGGTTGAAGTTTGCTCTGTAGTTGAAGCTTAACGGTTGGTAAGCTTCGACTATAGATGGCTAGGAGACATGTCAACCTTCCAGCTGTGACATCTACAGTGACGACATGTGACGACTTGGGTACCAACGACAGGAGACTCCTTGCCTTTATTGATTGCCAGATTTGCGGGTTTCTTAAAATGGGGGACCCCAAAAATGGTTGGTTGATTGCTGCAAATGATTGATCGTGGATGATTTGGGGGTACCCCTATTTTGAGAAACCGCCATTTATTTTTGTTGCGCCCGCGCAGGATGTTTGAAGTGCTGGTTTATGAGAACAATGTTCCATGTTCCTCTTGGGAGAGCTCATGGCTTTGTGAATAGCTGATTCTTGGCCCACACTTGAAAAACAACATACTCTTGGACAATGGTTTTCAACGTTGGTTTTCCCTTTTCAACACCATAGCTCGCAAAGGTTCCAATGACACTGCGCCACCCGAGCCAACCAGCCATAAACCCGCAGCTGGGCACTCAAGAAATGATTTTAAGATCTTTTAATCTAAACCCAGCGACCAATTGACCTTATGAGACCATATTAACAACCCAACCAATCAACGGTTTTAATCCCAATCTCAGATCCGCATGAACAAACTCCTAGATTCAAAGGTAAATCACCAGCTACTTGGTGTAAACTGGGGATGGTATACAAACGAATGGATCTACCATGTTTTTGATCCCTTTGATCAACCACAACTTTGACCTTTACTAGTTGGTCCTTGGTCCAAATAAGGGATGAACCCAACTAGAAACCCTAATTCAAGTCAATTAGCCATTCTCAACTGTTTACAGCTGGGATCTACCAATATCAATGACCACTTCATCGTAGTGCAGTCACGTCCACCACGTTGTGACATGAGGAGCCCTGGTCGCACACGCGGCGGCTGGCTGCACCTGCTCGAAACACTCGTAACGTTGGAAAAGGCCGAGCATCTCCTGAAGCCAATTGAAATCGACAGAAAATGTTGCCAGAAATGGGAAGTTGTGATTTATAAGGATTTTATTAGTGTTTGAAGTACCATAATAATCGATTATACTTAGTCAACCCTTATGTTAACCACTATAATAAGGATTATTGTGGTGATTATAGTTAACCCTTATATTGGTTGAATTACTATAATAATGGGAAGTAGTGATTGATAAGGGTTAATAGTAGTGCTTTAGAATGATTATATAGTGATTTATAGTTTCTCAAAATAGTTATAACAATTTCTCAAAAAGGGGGTACCAAAAAAAAAGTTGCTTTAGTACTATAAATGGCCTTGATTTCTATAAATGGCCAGAAATTAATGGAAAATGGGTTGATGGAAAATCTATAGGAAACCAGAGATGGCTGGTGGGAAATCACTAGAAATTCTTTTTTAGGAAAATCGATCGGAAAACCTTGTAGTGGATGGCTATCATTCCTGCCTGACCGCCTCTTCATCCGTCTTTGCCCTGGACGCGAAGCATCCTTCAGAGCTGCTTTACCCTTGATTGGACTGCCAATGTTCGCGCTTGCCACTTGACATTCTACTCTTGCAATGACAATGACAAATCAAGCCACCGAGACCATCGTGGAATAGAAAAGGCTATTGCGCCCACCAAGTGACCTGCCCTTGCCTTTTCCGCTGCGTTTGTGCTCCCTCAGTGTTCCAACACCATGATACCCGACACCATCACAATGTCTATCACACCATGTGATTTCTTCATCTTCACCAGTTGATCACAACTACATATCACATGAAACCCAAGGTGCTCCGTAGACAGGATCTGCTGAAGCCTGTGCTCCCAGGAGTCTTCACCCATCGTCTCCACGATATCCTTGAAGGTTCTAATCACGTGACCATTCCAAGAGACCTGACAGTTGTCAAGTTTTCATGTAAAAGAACACCCCTTGACCACCAAATTTGATCTGAAATTGAGCAGCCGCATCTGGTACTCCGTTGCCGCTGCTGATTGTGCCACGGATTTTCTCGATTGGCCATTGCTTGACCAGGAACATGTCCCTGACCGAGATCAGCTCTCGCTGTCCACGGTATATCGAAGCCGACTCCTTGGTCAAAATGATCCGGGACTCGCAAGAGCTCCGGCTCTCACTCTCGGCCACCCATGTTTGTAAGAGTCGTTTTCGGTCCCAACGTGGATTTTCCACCAATCTAGTGAACCATCAAAGAATCACGGAGTTTTGACTACAAAAACTGGTGGTTTCTAGTGATTTTGCCTGGTAAAACTGATGGCTTCTGCGAAACTGGTGAGTTATTATTGGTGATTGTAATCGAGGAGAATTTGTTGGTTTACACAACAAACTATAGTTATATCAATTGTAGTTACCCTAGTGAATTCCTAAGTTGACGGATTCTGGGCTATCACTTTGCAAAATATAGATTTTGGATGCCGATGGCAGCTTTCAAGTTCACCTTTCTGATGCTAAAATGATGTGCTGGCACCCCTGCATCTGTCAGACCATCGCTGCAAACATTAGTTATGGTACACCTCTAACGCGACGATGTGTTCAAAATGTAAATGTTTGACTGCAAATAATTACTCATCATGACTGCTCTATATGGCTATGGGTCAATATTAACCAACCAAAAATTGGGGATAATAACCAACACTCATGGGGAAAACAATGGTAAATGATGGGGGAACCAGGGGTACAGGGTTTTGACCCACTGCTCTATATAGTCACCATCATCCATTATCCACTATTTATAGTAGTAAACCAACCATGTTTGGGGTCCCCTTATGGCTTGAGAAACCACTATCTAGTCCCTGGTTCCCCCATCATGAACCATTGTTTCTTTTGTTATAGTTGGTCATTATTCCATATTATTCCCATTCTTGGTTGGTTAATATTGACCCACTGCTCTATATAGTCACCGGCTGGCAACCTCAAACTGTCCCATCGCCTTGATCTCGCGCATCCCGAAGCTTAAACCTCGAGTCGCTGCTGCTTCAGACATGCTGGGTACGTAGCACCAAAAAACTCGTGGTAAAACAACCGGCATTTACAGTAAATCACCAGCTATGTAATAGATAATTTTGATTGTTTTTTTGATATGGAAAACCACGATCTTCAATTAAAACCAGCTATTTAGTCAAACTAGTGTTGTGGTTTATTTCATATGGATGTACTATTTGTTCCAAAAAAGTAAACCATCAGTTTCATTCCCCATCTTGCAGAAAATGTTTGTGTACCCTCAGTCTGGGACCCAATCAATAATGGGCATGCAAGGTTTTACTACAGTCATCCTGGAATAGATAGAATATCCCTCTTCGTCAATACTGAAGCCATTTACCTATTGGGGATGGTCCTACGGGATATTCTATCTACTTGAGGATCGCTATGGTCAAATCAAACTCTTCATTAATTGATCACCTCCCAGCGATGATCATGGCTCATTCAGGGGATATACCCACGACGGAGCAGTGTTTTTCAACATGGATGATTTGTTCTGCTTGGTAACGACATCATCCATTCTCACAACAAATGCTTGGCAAACAGATATTCCCACATGGCCACAGGCCACATTCTCATAATCCCCAGGCACCAGCCGCCAACCACCCTTCCGTACCATGGCCCACGAGTGTGGCTGCGGCTGGTGGACTCAGATCAGATGCGCAGCACCTGAGACCCACACCATCCAGATGTAGATCGTGGAGTCGACCTCCTTCCACCATGTTCATCACGTACCTGAGATCACATGCACGTCATGCGCCACCAACAAGGTGTCACTGCCAACGGTAACCAGGGGTTGAAACCACCAACCAAATGGTTCATGATGATTACCCTGCGTAAAGTGACCTGGCTAGCTGGATTTTCACCAGATTTTAGAGCGAAACCCTGGAAATCAGTAATAAATGGTGGATTTTCCATTGCCAGGTGGGCTTACCAGAGGGTAACCATGGAGCTTTGTCAATGCTAAGCCAAGTTGAGGAACAAATCATAAGCAAAGAAAAGTGACAACCCAATACCAGTCCCAATGATGGTCCTTCCAATGTGGTTACCATGCCTTGATGGATCGTTGCAGGTACAACCGACGAAGTAGTGGCCAGCAAACTCCTTTCGAGTGGGCCCTCTAGTAAGCTCACTTGGTTTCAGGTAGATATGGCAGTGGGTCAAGGGCTGCTCACAAGGCATTTGTTGTTCCGTTGGTATTGACCCATAGCCATATACCTATGGTTCGCTTGATTTACCATCGTGTAATTGGCATCATTACCATAAAAGAAGCTCACTTGAATGAGACATGTTTCCAATTTTTCCATACAAGGTGGGCCCCTTTAGTTAGCTAAGTTGGCTTATTAATCCACTTATAACCAGGGGGGCCCGCCTTGTACGTGTTGTACCCCTACTGCTGGTTTACCGAGCATTTCAGATGTGGCACCACTTCATGCTGCTGTGAAGTAACACAGCCAGCCATGATCAAAGCACCACCAACATCCACCCACCAGTTGATCCTGGGGTTCAACTAGCAAGTCTTAACAAATACGGGTCAACTATGTCAACTACTGGTTGGTTCAACCAACTATTTGTCGATCATTGCTAGGGAAAACAGAAACATGTTTAAAACCACCAAGCAGATATTCTTAGTGCTGTTTTTTAGATTGTTAGATACTAGTAGTCTGATTCTGAATCTTCACCTGCAATCAGCGAATACCAATCACCAGGCTACCTATTTTATAGTAATTGGTAGGTTTGGGTCGGGTTTTACTGCTTCCCTACTGCGGCTGGCATACCTTGTGAGACTGTACAGAAGGAGCTGCTAATTGTTTGGGTCCAAAGCCCGTCTCAGAAGGTATGACTCGAGCACTAGGGCTTCTCAACCACCGGTGGTTTCTCACCCCTAGGCCCTAGGGCTTATCAACCACCCCTACGGGCTTGAGAAACCACGGCTATTTCCCAGCCGCAGAATCGCCACCACGGTCCCTCCCACGCCTCATCAATGCTCTCGATTTGAAGGACTCGAACATCTGCGTCTTGCCAAAGAGCGCCATATTCCTGACACCGGCAGTGCAGCTGCAATGGAATGGTCATGACCTGACTGGTGAACGACGGAGGTTGAAGTTTCTGAAGGTTAACCATCATCAAGCATCATGGATCATAATCATCATCAACCATCATCAACCATCATCATCATCATCATCATCATCATAATCATCAGCAGCATCATCATCAGCAGCAGGCATGCACAAATAGTAGTGGCTTAAACTGTTAAGCATGGAATGAACATGTGTTGTTCATCATGAAACGATAGCGGTCATCATGACAAATAGCCAGTTGGTGATCGCATTCATCATCACTACCGCATAAACTGGCAATTAAGCAGTCAATGTTTTTGAAGCTAATTTTTTTCAACACCTCTGAATGGTGCTTGATTGTTTGCAGAACGATGTGATCATCATCCAACATGTTGAGGCTTAGCAAATTTGTCCAAACTGTCAGTTCATGGACAGATTCAACTTACTATGCCTGACACATGTTCAAATGAATAACAATGGATTGCCATCACTGTTTGGCAGCAGCCATACTAAGCAAGTTTACCATCCACGACCGTTCCTAAACGGCTGGCGCAGTTGCATACAACTGGTGCAAAGTGTCCAAACTCGCGGCATTTCGACTCCCCATCACCAGTTGCAAAGTGTTGCACAAGGGCTGGGCATTCCAGTCATGACTCCAAACAGTTTGCATATGGTGGTTTCTCAAAATAGGGGTACCCCCAAATCATCAAATAGTAATCATTATTAGTAGTAGACCAACCATTTTTGGGGGTCCCCCATTTTGAGAAACCACCATATGCATCTCCAAAAAAATTGACCACTGGCCGCGCCGCAGGGTTTCAGAAACAACGAATCAAGTGCTGCTTTTCAGCTGAATGTGGATGTGCCAAAGTGGCCGACAAGAAAAACAAATCTTTAGTTCCGGTGGTACATTTTCTCAGGCAATGCGCACAAGACGCGTTCCCTGTAGTACATGCTGCCTTTGCTGGTCCACAATCACCGATAAAATTTAAAGTGTTGGAGGTTCCATTGCAAGGTTGGACGTGACCCGAAAATGCAACTGTATCCTGCAGCAGATAAAAACGAACATCTGTGAAAATCTGGTTTTAAGGTTCCCCTTTTAATAGCGGGTTCAGAGTGGCAGTTCTATGTATATATATATATATATATGTGTATATCCAGTGTTTCATGATGACTCACCCAAGCAACCGAAAAATTCAAACAGGTGATGGCGTGGTTTCGGGTATTATAGCCTGATGATTGGATGTTCAGGTACGTCTTACTGTCCGCTTGATTTTTGCAGGTTGCCGGTTGAATTGTCCCAGGGTGCTAAACCTCATCACATTAGCCGTGCGTCACAGGTCCCAGTTGGTTTCACTGCCCATATGGTTCATCACGCTGAGAGGGCAGTAACCATGTTTGGTCACCACTGGTGAAGTGACCAAGGATAATTTGCAACATTCAGCATCATCCATCATCAATCATCAAGCGAACCATCATCAGCTGTCCTCAACCGTCATGAACCACCATCGGCCGTCCTCAACCATCGTGAACCATCATGAATTATTCTCAACCATCATGAACCATCATGACCCACTATCGCCCATCCATCAGGTCGGGGTTTCTCAAACTTGTGAACCCCAACAATGAAGGGTTTAATACTGCAAATGGGTGTTTCTCAAAATAGGGGTACCCCTAAATCATCCTTTATTTGTTATTTACAGTAATAAACCAACCATTTTTGGGGTCCCCTATGGCTTGAGAAACCACCGATTGATAAACTGGATGATTTGGGGGGTATCCCCATGGCTTGGGGTTTCCCATCAGGTGACCAAGCTATCCCCGGTGACTGCCCCGTAACCGGGGCGCGGTCCTCTGTCGCATCGCCGAAACTAAGGCGTTGGACTTGGAAAGGTCTCCTGAGGCGGTGTCTTGACAACCAGATCTATCTGCATATGTGTCACTATACTCTACATTGTGGACCCTCAAGGCATGAGTCGTAGCGAACTCTGTACATACGCATAGATATAAATATAGATTTAGTATAATATGTGTATATATATATATTATGAATATTTTATGTATGTATATGTATGTATTTCATGCATCTACTTATGAATATGCAACCATGTGAGATCTGGATATGCCAAGACATAGTTTCAATGAAGGATGTGATTCCAACTCGGGAAGACAGTTGAGGATTCTTTTTTTTTTTCCTGCATGCAAAGCAACACTCTGAGGTCCAAGCAAGTTTCACTCCACTCATCCATGAGGATGAAAAATTTGGCATTTATTACAAAAATTAAGTTCGGAAAATGTATCTAGCAGAACGTGATCCTTCAGCAGACTGCTTGGCCAGCAACCGTAAAACTTGATTCCATTCCAAAGGTACACTTTCGCTTCGACCCTCATGGCGGATACGGTTGATCAAAGTGTAAAAAGCGTGGATTCCAGTGGCCATACGACATGCTTCTTGTTGTGTCATAACTTCTTCACACAGGAAAAATGATGTTGGAGAGCGCGAGCACTGAATACCTAACCCATTGGGTTGTCGTAAAGTCGCGAAGGACCAGAAAATCTTGCAACGACAGTAATGTTCAAAAGAATCCATAGCTCCACGACATCCCAAGACACACCCACCACTGGCCGACCAGGTTTCCAGAGTTTTCATGCGCCTATCTGTGCACCAACCATTCCACAGCGTGCGAAACATTGTAAACATAACCCTGGGGGTACACTCTTGGGAGATGGAATGCAACCTTCTCTGCACTCTTCTTGCCAATTTGTCGCCCATCCCAGGAACGTTCCATCTAGCCAACTTGTCCCGCAGCCTGAACAAAGGAAAATAAGAGTGTGGCCTAGCATGCTTGAGGGCAACCAGGATGGCATTCTGGACCTTTACAGCATCCTTTTTCTTGCTGGAGCAAAAATTTGCACATATCCCTTCCACGTCTACATTGCAACCTCTGGCAAATAAAACTGCGTCCCAAATCACAGAAAAATGGGAGTATTGTCGCCAAGAAGGAAAAGGACGATAAGTGGAATGCAGCCAACAACTTTCAAGTTCGGAGTGGGAAAATTCTGCATGCTGCGCAATTTGACACCAAACACGGACACGGATGGCAACAGACAAATTGCTGAGATCGTCTAATTCCAAAGGGTAATTCCAAGATGATTTCAAATTTTCTGCATCAGCTTTGGACAGCCAATTCCCAGGTCCAACGAACAATCTTCTACGAGCCAAATCCTCTAGTTTGTGCATTTCAGAGGGTAAAGGAAACAACTGCATCAGAAACATGAGCACGGTGATCACACAGGACTTGTACGCTTTCAAAGCCAGCAGTGGACCTGTGGGAAGATCACACCATAAACGCAGCCTCTCCTCGAATTTCTTGCATGGACCATCCCAGCATAGAGAAAAATTATTGGGGCCCAAACAAACACCCAAGTACTTTTCAGTAAATTCAATTCGAACTGATTTCCAACGGGGGCAAATTTCCCTGACAAGATTTCGAAAATTCTCACGGCACACATTATTCCAGAGTGGGATGAGGACAGTTTTGTTGATGTTGAGTCTTAAAGCCGAAATTTCGCCAAACTCCCAGAAAACTTCCGCCAAGTGCGGCAAACATTGAACCCAATTGTGTACCACTGCCGCAATGTCATCTGCAAATGCCCTTACAACACCATGCACCCTGGGCTGATGAATAGATTGCAAATATCGGAGGAATGCGTCAATAGCCAAACTGAAAAGTAAGGGGCTCAGCGGACAACCTTGACGGACACCTGAGCGAAGTACCACAGAAGGAAACGTGTAGCCCTTGATTTTGATCCAATGAAAATTGTTTGCATAAAAAGATTGAATGGCCATCAACAAATTTGAAGGGAAACGCCAAGCACCAAGAATATCCCAAAGAAATCCATGGTCAAGAGAGGGAAACGCAGCCTTGAAGTCAAACAAAATGACAGCCGCATTGGAATACTTCAATGAAGCCATCTGGGCGTGCCAATCCATGTCCAAAACATTGCGAAGCATGTGTCTGCCAGTGATGAATCCTTGTTGGACACTGCAAATTTGGGGCGCCAGTTTCCCTTCAATATGCCTCAAAATGCAACATGCCAAAATTCGGTTGGATGCATCAACAATTGAAATAGGACGGGTTTCCTCCGGTGAAATTGCGACACAATCTGTCGAAAGTGCGTGTCCACTTTTTTTGGCCAAACATATCAAATTTGCTTGATTGAAGGATTCTGGAGGAACAAACTCACGAGTGTACAGCGCTGCCAAACATCGGGTCAAAAGCGGGGCCACGACTTCAATATCACAACAGAAAAGTGAAAAAGGAATACCATCTGGACCAGGAGCAGATTTGGGAAGGTCAAGCAACACCGACCGAACGACTTCTTCAGAGGGGGGTTCATCTAACCCGGGCGTGTCACAGTAGTTGCAATGTGAAAGGATCCAAGAGCGCCGCGATTCCAAATTTGTTTTGGAGACCTGAAATACCTGTTGCCAATGTTCAGTGAGTAATGTTGCCATCTCCGCTGGTTCAGTTGTAACCTTTCCCGTTTGTGCCCGAATAGCTGGAAGGTCAGAACATATTCCAGGATGAAGTCGCTTAAGTTTTGTAAGAATGTGTTCTCGGCGTCGTTGGGCATCCTGTTCTTGTAGTCTGTGCTGCTTCGCCGTCAGTTCATTCAGATCCCTCTGCCCTTGTTGATGAACAAGATCTACCTGGTGGTCCATAACCTCACCGAACTTTGAAGAATCTTTGTTCAGGGCTTCAGGAAGTCGACAAGAAATAAAACCGTACCTACCTCCAATTTCTGAGGCCGCCCGATAATCTGCCCTGAGGCAACAAGATATAAAGATACCAAGCACTGCAACCTTTTCGTCCAGTTCGGATGCCTGCAGCGCTCTCAATTGTTTTTTCACTATTTTGGCAGTTTTACGCGCAAATTGTTTGAAAATCTCCAATTCTTGAAAAGGATTGTCTATATGTTTGCATGCACCTTCCCACTCAACATCCAAAGTTTCTTTGAAGAGAGGGTGCTTTATGATCCAGTCAGGGATGGTCGATCTTGTCCCGACAACCTCACAGCGAAGACCAAAACAAAGAGGATGATGATCAGAAACTCCAGGGCGTTTATCTAGTATGTATGCATAGATAGGGCACTGTAGGTGAACAGCAGGGTGTAAATTAGTGTACACTCTGTCAATGCGCGAGCAACTTTGCTTGTTTGAAAAAGTAAATTGTTCTTGGAGTACTTCACGCAATCCTACCGCTGAGCTTCGGCTTTCCCACCCCTTTGCTACAGCAGCATCGACCGACCCAGTGGCAGTCTGGTGCGCTTTATTGTACCTATCCTGCTCTCGGACAACGAAATTCCAATCTCCGGCCACGAAAACTGTCCCCGGCAAAGGTTTCACAAAGTCAGTTAAAATTTCCAAATGCTGTCCTTGTAAATTCCGGTCACTTGGGTGTAGGTAGACAGCCCCAATGTGCAAACACCCAGTTGAAGATTTCAAAGAAAGGAAGCCAACTCTGCCCGCAACAAGTTCTAACCAAGTAACTTCCGTGTCCCTAGAAAAATGTTTTTGCATGAAAGACTTCCGCAGCCAAATTGCAATTCCACCAGAGAATGCATCAATGCCAGAAGAAAAGATTTCCCATTCCAAACAAAGTGATGCGGGCCACGCTAAATTTCTCTCTGTACTTTGTCTAGTTTCAGTCAAAACAACGCAATCGACAGTATTGGAAAGTAAAAGCTGGATTTGCTGGAATGTGTAAGTAGAAGAATTCGACCAAAACGAACGAACATTCCAGGTAAGGGCGTGAAAGTCATGAACCCAAAGGTCGCTATCAAAACTGCACAGGTCTTCGCCTGTGTTTGAATTCAACAACTGTTGCGCCGGCGGCTCATGCGCCGGCTCAAGTCCCTAGCCCTGCATTAAGGCAACCCACGCCTCCTTGATGTCTCTTCCGCTGACTCCCAAGGAAGCTTGGTCAACAACATGTTCGTGGATCACAAGTTGATTGCCATCCCATTCTGCCACTCTTGACCTATCAACCCAAACAATTCCTCGGTTGTACTGGCGGGTGAACCTTTCTTGGTGAGTAGGGGCTTTCGAGAGCAAGGATCGCCAGAATTTTCTGATGGACTTGTCCCGTTTCCTTTCCTCAGGAGTCTTGTTCGGGTGCAAGTACAGGGCCATGTCATCTTTTTTGAATGGGTTGCTGTTGTCATATTTCTTCAAGTAGTCAATAAGCGACTCTTCATCACGGAATTCCAGGAAAGCCATTGAGCAAATCCTTCCAGGGGTGGAAACCACTACTTCCGGTTTATCTTCTAAAGAGTCTAACAATGCTTGCAAATCGCTCTTGATGTCTTTGGCGAAGGAATCCTTTGGCCATCCTGTGACCACTGCGGTGCGCAATCTGCGCTGCTCTTCGTCCTCTGAGATCCTGTACCCTACACTGCGTGCCCTACGGGCAGCTTGCGGCTCAATGGTTGTATCTTTGCGGGCTTCACTCATGTTCTTTTTCAGCTCCTGAAACTGTTTTTCTAAGCTGTTCATTCTATTCTCCACTTCATTCACTTTGCTGTTCACAGAAGAAGCTTGCTGTCTGGCCGCAATGGCCTCATCACGTGCCTCTTTTGCTGCATTCCTTGTGGATTCCATTGTCATTTTCATTTCTTTCACATTTTCAATGAGTTCTTTAGCCCATGCGGGGGGATCTTCACCTCTATGCTTCTTTGGTTCTGGTGAGGAGGTCACTTTGCTCCCAGACATTGGCGAAACCCCGTAGGCAAAGCAAACTAAACAAAATTAACAAAACCTAAGCCCAAAAAACAGTTGAGGATTCTTTGATGCACCATGGGGATGTCGTGCACGAGGCTGGATCCCCACTCGTACATGACTGCTGGTTGAACAAGCCCTATCAAAAATGTTAGTCAACCAACCAACTATTTGAAACTACATTTGGGAAAATAAAACCACCAGCCATCATGATTTCACTGGCAATTGGGATAAACAGTCATGAGTGAAACCCTGATCATCTACATTGTGATATTCATGGGAATCATTACTGTAGCTTTATTAGCATAAAGCCGGCGCAATCCTGGATTGATGACCCGGCCCACTGCCCCTGGAAACTCACAATTCTGATCATGACAAGACAGTGAGTTCAAGTGCATGCACACTGGTATATCCGCATGATTCTTCTTCAGTGTCCCCTACTATCAAACACTATTGACCATTGAAAATGATAAATCATGAGTATCAATTATGAACCAGTATCTGTGAAACCATTGTATCAACGAAGATTCACTGCTTTTTTCGCCATCATTGAACCGTTGATAATTTAGTCATTAACCTCTATCAGAGATGAAAAACATGATCATGCATCATCAACCATCATTGACCCATCATTGACCATCATCAACCATTATCAACCACTATTAACCATCACTCATCATTATCCACCATTATCTCAACCATTCATCATTGCTCTACTCCGGCAACACCCACGTACGCGCCTAGGTAAGCATCCGCACGTTGTTGACCTTCATGCAGCATTGCCAACAACCTGGGCATGTCCGGAAAGCTGGGCGACACGACCTGCTAATGATCGTCTCGCTGCAGGCATGCCGACGTTAAAACTGGGTGGTGGTTTCAACCCATATGGCTGTGGGTCAATATTAACCAACAATATTAAGCAACAATAGTAGGGGAAACAATGGTTAATGATGGAAACCAGGGGTACAGGGTTTTGACCCATAGCCATATGAAAAAATATATCTTATGTAAGTCATCCAACCATTTGTTGTTAACAATCACTTTCGCACTTTCGCATTTGTTTCTAAGCTGAGGCCTAGACGTGTGTGAGGTCAGTTTCACCTACCCCAAACACGAATAAAAAATGTCGGAAACCACCAACGAGATAAACCTTCTCGACAAAGGCTGTTGTGACTTTGCCTTGGCTGTTCAAAACGGTGCACCGATGCGATTCTTTGCATTGATCAACCGATCTTTCGGCTGTTGTGGAATTCATTGATTGATGAATCAATTTGTGCTATAAAAATGGATTAATCATTAGGTGGTTCTTGATTATATAATTGATCCATTAATTAACTATGCCATCAAACATTTGTTCAACATCGGAGTTTTTGCGGCATGCAACCAACTGCCCGCCGAGTCTCCTAATTGCCACGAGGTAACTACGGTCAATAAGATGCAGCAAGTCTCTCGGATTCGATACATGGTCACAGCAGCAAGTGATAACCAGGTAAATTCTTCGGCTACCTCATTGGATGATCACTTTATTGTTAGAGATTTTCAGTGAATGTTTTTGAGTGATCATGATTTACTGGTTGGTGGTTTGCACCCATTTGAATAAACATCAGTCAACCAGCCATTTGTTAATACTAGGCAAAATAAAAAAGTCTTCGAAACCCGCAGCAAGTTTATAATGTAAAAAAAAAAAAACATCATGAAAAAAGACCAACAAAACGTCAGGGCCTCCCCTGCAGCTGCACGCGGGATGACCAATTTTCACCGCACGCGGCGCACGCGGGAGAACGATTGAGGCTCCGCACTGCGCGATTTTCTCGATCATGGGCGGTACAGGATTTCGTGCCTGACGGTGAATCCCCATGGGAAGGTGCAGGGTCCAGGGTCCACGCAGCTTATGAGTTCATCGAATCTGATATGGAGTAACCAGCTGCAACTACGCTTGGAGTGTCACATGGCTGTTTCTTGGAATGGTGATACCCCAAGACGACGATTCTTTTGTAGTTTCATGAGTCAGTTGTCCTAAGCAATTGGATTCTCAAAGCCTTTCACAACGTTGATTCTACACTCTGGTAAAGCAACCCGAAAGTCGAAAATCACCATAGAAAAGGCTGGTTTACCTATCAAAAATGGTGATTTTGAGCGCAACCAGCTGGCTGTTTCTCAAAATAGGGGTACCCCCAAATCATCCCTTTTCGATCATTTTTAGTAATAAACCAACCATTTTTGGGGTTCCCTATTTTGAGAAACCATCAGCTTAGTCTACCAAAGGCTATGTCCATGCTGCCGTTGCTTAGCATTTCCGCATGGTGAACTCCAACGGCACGGAACTGTCGCACGCCACTCGCTCCACAATGATGGCCTGCTGAGCCTCATAGAGGAACTCGTTCACCTGTGCTGCACGTGGGAAGAATGAGTTGTTGGATGATTCACCAATACTGACTGTAGTATATAATATTAACTATACCACTGATATTCAACTATTGATTGTCATATATCTTGTATAGCCAATATATGATAATAGTTCAATATATCAACTATACCACTGATAGTCAACTATTATCATATATTGTGTATACTAAGTGATGATGAAATGTACCATAATCCAAATGAGGACATGTTGTTACTACAATCATTGGCTAATGATGATTGGGTAATGATTCATTGTTATTGATTCTATCAGATATGAGAGAGGTACTTCACATCCCGGACAAACTTGCTGCTGTCCGTAGATGTGCAAAATCATGATGAGTGTTGGGGGATGCCCATCGTGAGTGAACAAACCATTGCTGCTCATTTCGGCAACGGGTACTTGTTCACATGGGGGGTTCTCAAAATAGGGAACCGCCCAGTTATCCAATACCAACCATTTATAGTAATAAACATTAATAAACTATCCATGATAGTCGGTATATCCCCTAGTATTGATCATCATCCACTTGCTCAGAACCACTGTTAACCATGCAGGTTGATAAACCGTAATGAAACCATCCATTTTGGGGGGTACAGTCCCTTATTTTTTGAAACCGCCAGATTGACCATAGGGGTGACCAATTTTGAGACAAGTACCTCAACAGCTCAAGAGCGGTCATAGCCAGCTTGACAGTGACAAATGTGTTGCCGTACGGCCATAGGCAGGCTATCCTCCAGCAACAGAATCAAAACTGGCCGTGTTGCATCCCCGGTGAGACGTACCTTCCGTGGAGAAGTTTGTGGCACTGGTTTGCAATGATGATCTTCATGGTGTTAGTCATGGAGTTAATTATCAATCACCATGAATTATATAATTGGACTTAAGAGCATTGGTTGAGAATCATGGATGATGGTTAATTCATGGTGAGGAAGAACGACGTTCATTGTTTAGCAAAGAGTCATCACACTTTAGAACTTTGAACAACAGTCACAGGCATTGAACAGTTATAGAATGTCTCACTAAGACGATCGACAATCGACAACCAAAGAGCAGTACCGTGAAAACAGCAGTGATCGACTACAATGCTTAATTAATGATGATGGATTTGAAACTATTATGCCAATAATCGACAATATCCCACATCGCAACTGCTATGTCAATGTAAGTCCCATGATGCGTAGTCATGCTGAAGTGATGTTATACAACTTCAGAATGGTCAACCGATGTCAACCATGGTAAAGACGGTTCAGAGTGGCTGACCATGGAAATCATCGTTGATCAAATAAAGCTGGCACGCAACGGGTTATTGTAGGCGGTGATACCAACAAGAAACATAACCTGATTACATAGCTGCTATGTAGGCCATTACGATTGATCGTATGAGATGAAAACCAACAATCCACAATGCTGGTTGATCATATTCATTTGGGACTGTGCAAGTTGTGTAATCAATTAGCTACAATCTGCCCGATCTTTTTTTGGTGCCCTGGGTTAAACTTTGATAGCCAAAAATCAAGGTTGTGCCTTGGGTCCATGTCATGTATGTTCAAGAACATTGATGCTGAACAAGCTTGATGTTTGTACTGTGCCTGTGTCGGAAATAACGGGCCCTGGCCCTGGCGTACTTTCAGCTGTCCTGCAAGCAATAATCTCTTTGTGGTCACGACTGCATTCAAAGCATGGCAAACTGGTGTGCTGTATCCAACAAGCTGGTACACATTGGTGGACTATGTTGACCATCTATGCCCAAAATCTTCGAGATTCATGATTGCTATCCCTATGGTTTTAGTTGTGTTTCCATCTTTCAGCAACCAACGAAATCGATCATGGAAAATCTGATGTCTTCAATTGTGCAATACTGTGTGTATTCATAAATGTCATGGGACCAACGACCAACCAACCAAACATCTAGCCAATCTACAATATGGGCCTTACATACCATTCAACATTGCTTAATTATAGTCCACCATTGCTGCTGGCTGTTCATGATGTTTCACCAACCTTCACCAACCTTAGCCAACTTGACCAAGCTTAACCAACCAATGTTAACCAACCTTGAACCAACCAACCAACCAACCAACCAACCAACCAACCAACCAACCAACCTTGACCAACCTTGACCAACCTTCACCAACCCAGCACCTAGCCATCTCCTCACCGCTGGCCGCAGGTGCCGCACCTGTAATTTCTCCAAGAGATCCGAGTCTGTGGACTGAATCAGGATGGGTCTCTGCCTGACGTCGTGGGTGGACGCTGGTGGATGCTGGTGGACGATGGTTACTGGACGTGGTGAATGGTGTTGCATGGTTATGGATTAATGATGCTTAGTGATGCTTACTGACTCTTGATGATGATTACTTTACCTGGCTACTTGGTGGGTAATGATGTTTAACGATGGTTGATAATGGTTAAGTTGACGTGGTTAATGATGTTTAGGAAAGGTGGTTATATAATCAATGATGTTTAGGAAAGGTTTAACTAGCTGACAATTAGCTGACAATGGTTGATCACTGGTGGATGCTCAACCATCGGTCAATAATGGTTGATGCATGGAAAAGAATTGATATGGCGTTGGTGAATCACCCCTAACATCATAACTGGCCATTGATGGTAAATCTTCCGACTCCGCATCCCCTTGGTACTCAGTCACCATATACTCAAACCGTGGTTTAAAACATTGTTTGTTGCTTCTGGGTCGGATATCAAAAGGATCACACCATCATCAGGCAAGAGTGAAGGAACGAAGGGTTGTCTTCTCTCATCATTTGATCAGCAACAACTTATACATCTTAATTATACATGTTCAACCATTCTTACGAACCATACCTACCCAGTAGTAGGTACACCCCGAGAATTCTTGATTACTATCCCTTATTAAGCATCATAATCCCCTGGCAACACTGGAATCGCAAACCCCAGGTTGATGATCATAGGGGGGTTACCATCGCTTAATGGGAAAACACTTGGCCAAGGACTGGGGGGATACCCACCCTATGAGTAAACCAAGGGCCCCAGCCCTTCCCTTCTGAACGGCGCCGGGGGAGCCCCAGCAACTCGCAGGCCCAGGAGCCCCGCCGGTCCGCACCTCCCTGCTTCATCCAAGACATCTTCACGCTTGATGTACCTGCAAGGAAGGCGGCTCCCATGTTGCTCAACGGCGCCCATGTTGCTCAACGTCATCAACGATCCATGAATGCGTCATCAATGATTAATGAATTGTTAATGATTGTCCATCGTGGTGCTGAATGATGGTCCATCATGGTGCTTAGTGATTGTCCATCATGGTTAATTTTTCTTCACTAATAAAATAGTATATCAACCATTGATCAAACGTGCCAATGTCAGATATCCCGGTCTGAAAATAATATAGCCACATTTAGTTGCTTAGTAGATACTCAATTATATGGTACAAAGCAACAAGTTGGATTGAACTACAGAAAGTTGATCCTGGCACTGGGAATCCCAAAGTCAAGCTTCAACCATTCCAAACAGCGAGCTTGGAAGGTAGGGAGGCTACCGATTATGATGCAATCAGGGCTGCAGTTCATGGGTCTAATCAATTAACCCGGTTTATGACAATCATTTATCAGTATGTTTTTCATTGTTAACCACTATCTGCCACGAGAACCAAAGGCAGCACAAAGCTTTACAGTAGCCACCAATTCAACCATGATCTACCATCAAATATGAATCAATACCAAGCAGCCAACTAATCAGCCATCAATCAACCATTAGTCAGACATCAATCAACCATCACTCAACCATCAATCAACCATTAGTCAAACATCAATCAACCATCAATCAACCATTAGTCAGACATCAATCAACCATCAATCAACCATCAATCAACCATTAGTCAAACATCAATCAACCATTAGTCAGACATCAATCAACCAACAATCAACCAACAATCAACCATGATCTACCATCAAATATGAATCAATACCAAGCAGCCAACTAATCAGCCATCAATCAACCATCACTCAACCATCAATCAACCATCAATCAACCATCAATCAACCAACAATCAACCATCAATCAACCCCCAATCAACCATCAATCAACCACGATCTACCATCATAGATAAATTAAACACCAAATGACTGATTAATCAGCTATCAATAAACGACTTATCAGCCATCAACAAACCATGGATATCCACCGAACCATGACATGGGCGGTCACCGCATCAGCTCAGCGCTGGGTCACTCGAGCTCCTTCTTAAAGGCTTCGGTGTCATTCACCGTGGTGGCGGCCTGGAGCGTCATGGCACCCGACGGTTGCAGGTCGCCATCACCAGCTGTCCCAGAAATGGTTGATGGGTAGTAGATGCGAAAAATGAGTGCTTCATCGAGTGGGTAATTCATGGTCAATTCATGGTTAATTCATGGTAGATTCATGTTTGATGGTAAAAATCTGGAAACATCAACTAACTCCGCTGGCTTTTGTTGTAGTGAAACCACCGAATTTCATCGGGGAAGCCAGCATTTGCTGGAAACCAATCCATCAAGTCATTAGCTGGGCCGCCGATGGCGGAAGATCTGCTAGCGTCCTCGGCACTGGATGAAATGGTGTGAGGATTGAGAATTGCAACCTCCTCCCATGTAGGGACCCATATGGAGTTGATGATTCATAGTTGAAAATAGGAATCATATCATTGACATGTTGTTGATCATCAACTATCAAGCATGATGCTTCGCCCTTTTGGGGGTAGACAACTATATATAGACATGTAAAAATTCATGGGGTTTGGTCAGGCGATTTCGTACGACCTAGTTGCCAGAGCCACCGTCAGGGATACATTACCTGGTTCAATCACAGAGATAACAAGAATTCTTGATTCATCTTGATGCTTATCAACGTAGCTTGAGTTGCCGAGTCGACATAGAAGGAAAATTGAATGGCAAAAAAATACTAGTGGCACAACAGTAAGAGGCTCAAGAACCATCTTTTGGTGAAGGGCTAATAACTTCTGGGAAGATGTTTGGGCTGTGGGCTGACAGAAAAATGGTAAATTTCGTTGGTTGGAGTCAACCATATTTCTTACCGTGATCAGTTGCTGATGTCATCCACACATTTCTTTAGTTGGTTTCTGGTGGGTGAATAAATCCGACAAGGTGGGCCCCCCTAGTTGTAACTTGGTTTAGCAGGCCACTTAACCATGCTTAAATCCACCAGTTGCCTGCTAGTTACCCAAGTCATAAGCCAATGACGCGTGTAAGACCGTGGCAATGTGGCGACCCACCACCGATTCCACAATTGTCCATCCAAGTTCCCATGCTGGCTGGACATCAAAAGTACCCCCAACCTACTAGTGTCAGGAAATACCATGCGGGGGTCTTTTTTTCGCCCGGTTGGAAGTTTTCTCATGATAGGGGTAACATGTATCTTATGATTCTCGAAGCCATCATCCCAGTTGGCATGCTTGAAAATAAACCAAATATTGTGGGAACCACCAACCAATTCATAAATATGGCAAAGACATGGCCCATGTGAACCAGCTAGTGCCTTTTTCTGCCTGGTCGCATGATGAGGCACGGGGATCCGCAGCACCAAGGGCACTTGTGAGCCAAGGTCGATGTGGTTCCCTCCCCCGAGTCCTAGCCCAACTATAGCTGGCGATCAAACGTTGAAACAACTGCGACGCAAAAGGATCACATGTCTTCGCTGATCGCTGTTAGGCCAAAGCTTTGAGTGGTTGCAAGTCTGGCAATCCAACGTAGCAATGGAAAATCCGCTAGTTGTGGATGATTTCCGTCTTAGAAATGGTAATTTTCCATCATTGTCCGTTTCTATTCTTGAACGCGCAAAATCACAAAAGACCCGAGGGAATCGCTGGCAGCATTGGAAACGATCCTAAAAAATCCGGATGCACATATGGTTGTGGGTCAAAATTGAGTACCCAAAAAGCCATTGGTTTATAATAGATGTCCAGTATAAATGGCCATATAGGGTTCAGAATTTTGACCCATAGCCATATCAACCGACAGAGGTTTGCGGGTTCAAGTCGTCCTGTTTCATTGCATGCATCGCAGTGTTCAACAATGCCAGCAGTCGTATGCCGGATACCCTCGGACCAACCGACTCTGTACAAGCTGTGCATGACTCCATGAAGAATTCGCTGGTTGGTGATTTGTTGCCTGATCCACAAAATATGTTTGTTAATTAGAAGTCACCATCCTAGTTTGTATGGTTGAAAATATTTGAAACCACGAACCAGTGTAATTTCATGTAGTTTCTCTTGCTTATTCACCACTATGAGCCAAACACTGGCCAACCAGTGTGGCTATGGGTCAAAACCCTGTACCCCTGGTTCCCCAATCATCAACCATTGCTTTCCCTATAGTTTGTTGGTGATTATCCCCCGGTAGTTGGTTAGTTAATATTGACCCACAGCCATATAGTTGGTATATATCCCCTATAATTGTTAGTTATCATCCCCTATTATTAACCATTAACCAGCTATTATTGGTTGACTAATATTGACAACCATTAGTTATTCATGAGCGCCCGATGGAAATCCATTCTAACGACTGGTCGATGTATTGCTGGGGTCTGGGATCCCACTTCTTAGGTACCGATCACAGGGGACCGGCTTCTTCGTCAGGGTCCCCACATGGGAGTTTCTCAAAATAGGGGTACCCAAAAAATGGCGGGTTTATTACTATAAATGACTAGTAATGGATGATTGCGGGGTACCCCTATTCTAAGAAACCACCATATAACTGCTGGCACACTCCACCGACATAATTCAGCACTTGTAACTTGTGGCCCACATTGGATGACCGGTTGCCCACACTTGTCCTCATGCGAATCGCACCAGAACCCATTTAGGAACAACAATTTTCAAATATTTTCAAACCAAACGTCCTAATTGAGAAAAAGCCAGTTGGTGTACACTCTGGTAAACTGACCTGAAAATGGAAAATCAACCATATTTGTAGTGGCCAATAAAACATGGTGATGTTTGGCTTCCAGGTTAATCTACCAGAGGATATCTGACTTTTTTTATCCACGCAGGAGAAAACCGTCATTGATGATTCTGGTCCATAGTCAGAGATTCAAAAAAAAGTTGTGATTTGGTTCCCATGTTACACTAAATAAATACATGAGAAGCAGTATGAGCCTGGTTGTGCCTGGGCGAATCATGCGAACATGTTTTTGACCCGAGTTACACTGCTACGGAAGACAACCCACCGAGTAGGATGTCAAATCAAGGATCCACCAAAGGCAATGGTCGAGAGCATTTTTCCAACGGTTTCAGGTCGGTTGGACGTTGGAGCTGCTGGCTGCCGTCTTTCCGGCATCTGAATTCCAATGCAAAAAAAACGTGCACCCCAATGGTTTTTGGATGGATCCGCCCGCACCGCACCATTTTCACGCTAGTGACTTGCCAGTAGGGTGGTTC
Organism: Symbiodinium kawagutii; assembly: GCA_009767595.1. Taxonomy (NCBI): domain Eukaryota; class Dinophyceae; order Suessiales; family Symbiodiniaceae; genus Symbiodinium; species Symbiodinium kawagutii. The sequence goes on from VSDK01027374.1 coordinate 623,298, forward strand.
TTCTGGAGAGAGTTCATGGATTGAACATATAAACAGTGGTTTCTCAAGCCATAGGGAACCCCAGAAATGGATGGTTACTGGTTACTGTACATGGCTAAAATAAAGGATGATACTGGGGATACCCCCATTTTGACAAACACCCATACAGATCCAGATCAATTGCAAACCAACCGTGTCGTTGGTTCAAGTTCTGAAATACCCCGAGTCGCATCTGCGTTCCAAAACATGTGCCTCAACGCCAACTCTATGCATGCTGCTCGGGAAACATCGTAGGTGGGTTCCTACTGAACAACTCTACACGAGCAGAGGCAACAACCCACTCTCGTAAGAAACATCGCTAAAACGAAGAAACGGTTCTATGACAATGTCCATCTACCATCGTCAACCCCCGTTCTTCGCAAGCTGTGCCTTCCACCACAGTGTGCTGACTCCCGGAATTTTACATGGCAACGGAAATTCCGCATTTTAACAATCAAATCAGGAAGTTGATGCAAGTTGCTGTCGCTGCATTGAACCACTAGAATGAGAGAAAACACAAACCGCCAACAAAGTAATGACATAATATTGAAGTTTGATGCGCATCATGAGTTTGTCGACCTGCAGAGGTTCCATCCATTGGTTTCATAGACGTTTCTTGAAGACTTGGGAATTTGGTGGTTTCTCAAAATAGGGAACCCCCCAAATCAACCTATTAATAGCAAACCGTCCATTTTGGGAGTACCCCCATTTTGAGAAACCCATATTTGATGAACAAAGCGTTTCCCTCGGACATGCTTAATTGGGGTCAGTGTCAAAATGATATGTGCGTAATTGTGCTATCTATTCCAAAAATCTATGTCACATGTTTGCAAAGATGATGTGCAAATATACTTATATACGAACATAAATGTGCTAAACGAATACATCGCATAAATATTTTTATGCATGGATATGTATACCTACATTACATTCAAACATATTCAAACAATAGCTCATATGATTCATGCTCAACATATCTCAACATAACATAGGTACAAGAGGGGTATTTGACATTTCTGAACCCATCCAGAAGGTTGACCCATCGGGGACTCGAACACAACAAATCACGAGATCGTCGCTCACTGCGACGCTGACTGATGATCCCTTTCAAGGGAACCAGCACTGGTGGCAAGTCTCCTTCGCTCTCCTTTGTTGGCTTCACACCTTTCATTGGTTCAATCATGTTCATGGGATGTTTTGAGGAAACCCCGGCTTTGACCATTGTTTATGAGGTGATTCCTGTGAATTGGTCGCATGTACCACAGTAAATTTGTGTTCATGAATTGCTTTTGCCAGACCTTGAGTGACTTACAGCTACAGCATGCGTCAGTGGAGAATATGACTTGTGGAGAATATGACCTGTGGAGAAGAAACCAAAGCCATACAGGAATATGATCTGTGGAGAAGAAACCAAAGCCATTTGAATGGCGAAGAGAACAATAATTCCCCTAAGGGGCTTTACAATTAAAAACAGCAATCCTAATAGCGAATATCATCAGCAATACATCAACGAACAAATTACGACCATAAACCTATAAGGCTATTAAGGTGACATTCTGATGAGAATATATGAAAAGAATATGATAGCCAATATAAGATCATAAGATAACACATCTGGATCATCTCATCTCATCTGCAAGCAGATTCAGTTGGCTCCTGCAATCTGGTGCTGCCACTGTGGCTGCCTTGCAATGGGAGATCAAACAGCAAGTAGTTCATGGCCGAGTGATTACTTGCCTGAATTAATGGTTGATAGTACTGGCAATATTGATAGTATTCACTATGAACCGTTCACATCCAGTTAATGAACTATTCAGTATCAATATTGCCAGTATTACTTGCCTGAATGAACAGTACTATCATAATACAATAGCCATATTGCCGCCATTTACTGCAATTATGGCTAGTTACAGCCAACAGATTGATAGTTTAGAACTGAATTTGAAACCTACTTAATCTATCTAAATCTCATCGACAGTTGAATCAACCATGCCAGTAATGAACCATCAACCATCAATCATCTCCTACAAACTGCCACTGCCACGTCTAGCTCTACTGAACTGGTGGAGACTTGGCCCCTGAAGCATGCGGCGTCTGGTTCAGAGCGTCTGAAACGCAAACGAATCGTTGGAGAAACCGCGACATCGACTCGAGAGTTGTCCATCCAACGGTGGATCTCCACACGGTGTATCAGTTGGGGTCTCCCTACGATGCTCTGAAGTGGTGGTTAAGAAGCAACAATAACGGCCAAGAGTATGATGTCAGGAGTGGAACTAGCGAAACTGGGCCTGCAATTTGGTGGGGACTTCCCCCTGAAAAATCGCTAGTTGATGCATGCTGATTGCCTCTGGATATTCCCGATGTTGCCTCAGATCTCTTCAGCAAACTGGCAACCCCCACATGGATCTTTGTTTCGCACCAGCCTGATGGACAACCCCATTCTTTTCGGCAATGGTGGTGCTGCTGACAAAACCAGCGCACGACAACTTTGGATCACCGTACCAGAATTGATCAGCCAGAAACCCAGGTGCTCATACTCTCCAAAGATTTCCCTGTGCAACTTGAATCAACTTGATAGTTTGTGACTCTGAGAAAGTGGCAGGCCTCAGGAATCAGTTGCGGGGGATCCTGCTATGCGTTGCTATTTCTAGACATGTGGCCACATGCAGCCACCGGCAGAAATGAAGCGCTGCAGAAGAAATATGGCTGTGGGTCAAAACCCCGTACCCCTGGTTCCCCATCATTAACCATTAGTTTGCCTTATTATTGTTGGTCATTATCCCCCAGTATTGGTAGATTAATATTGACCCATAGCCATATGTTGAACATGCTGTAACTTGACTTGCGAGGTAACGAGGTTGAGCTAGGCCAGCCAAACAAGCTCCGTATCTTCGGTGGACTTCTGAACGTATAAAAGATGAACAGGGGATATACAAATAATAAGCTAGAATGGTAGATCCAGCTGTTAGTTAACAAACAGATCACACAGATGAACAGGATGCAATTGTCAACAACTATTCAAAAGTCAAGATTTCAGGAACAATTGGTTTCATAGAGTAACCTCTTAGAAAGTCAACTTCCAGATTATCTGATGTATAGGGTGCACGATGGCTGATCCATGTCGGATTCTTCGACAGCTGTGCACGTTGATGGCTGGCCGTTAAACCTAGGATTGGTTACATAATGGGGGAATGTTCACATGTATCATATACCAGTCAGTATGTCTTAGAATCTGTCAAATATGCAACCCACAAACACGTATTAATACCAATATCATAACTCCCACGGACAACAATCTGTTTTCCAGATTAGTTTACCAAACCCTCTGGTAGATTAACCCTGGCTAGCTGGAGAATCACCATATTTCATAGGGAATCCCACTTGGAAACCAACCATATCCAGCCATTCCATGGTGAGAACTTCAAATGCCAGGTTAGATGACCAGAGTAAAAGTTCAGATTTAAATGACAAATGCAATGCCTTTTGAAAGAGCCTATGGCAATGGGTGATAACAAGCCTGATTATACCAGCCAGGTATACCACCACTCCAATAAAACCAAAATGTTATCCCCCTAGTCTGGAAGTGCCCCATCGTTGACTGTCAAGTATCAACCAGAGGTTACCGCCCACAATAGTTGGCTTCACAATTAGATTGTGAACTATTGTTTGCAAATCATTCCCAACCACCGAAGTTTGAAAAAATATACAAAACAAAACACTAATAAGTGAGCAATTTAGCAACCCAAAAGATTTGACCACTATGGTGAATTTACATCAATGTTGAAATGTTGATTACTGCCACATGTTGAAATAATATGAATTTATGAACTATCGTCCCGGTTCACTGTATGAAGTAAAATCATCCAAGAACACTGGATTTGCCACAATGCTGAGTATACATGGCTTGGCATCCCCATCAACCGTGCTCAACACAACTGCTGATAGTGGTTCATAAGAAAAGAAAATAACAGGTTTGATCCCGCACTGCCTATTAACAAACTGTCAAGCCGTTCACAAACCATTTGCCAACCATGAAACCATAAGCAAAGCATTCTTCAGCACCCCACAATGAGTGAAATCCGTCATGGTTCGCTGCTTAAATTTGGTGAACACATGTTTTGTGATCTTAACGGTGACGGTTGATGATAACTAATCATGGTCTGAACAAATCTGAAAATATCTACATAAATCTATGCTTCCAGTGAACATTGAAGTAGGTAACCAACCCCAAACATAGGAACAAGCTGGTTACCCGCTGTAATGGTAACTGGAAGCATAGGGTACTTCTAACTAGTGGCTAACCAGTCAGAGGTGAACAAGAATAGCTTTTCATGGTGACTGGAAATTGGCTGCTTGGGAATGCTGACAGATGCTGACAGGATATGAGAGGCAAGGGTTATGATCAAACAATGCTAGACATTTCCGGTTCATGTGTCATTGTGAGTCAACGGTTGGAATTGTTGACAATTCTTGCATGGTCATTTGAATGAATATGAATGGTTCATAGTGGTTCATGATGTACCTCTAACTTTCCGGACATCGGAGATCCAGGAATTCAAAAACAGCGCAAGCCTTTGGCATCTTTGGCGCTGCATGGAGCTACGACTTGCACTTCGGCATGTCGCTATTCATTACCATTATCCCTTGGTGTGCTACTTGGAGTTTCCTCTTCAAAATCATCGTACTCTTCTTCTTGTTCAGTCCTTGCCCCAGATTTATCCGTCTTGGCATTGCTTGTGGGCGATGCATCAAACTCATACTCGGACTTTTCAGTCTCAACCGGTTGCATGGAAGGGCCACCACCTCCAGATTTCTCTGTCATTGCTCCAGATTTTTCAGTCTTGGCGTTGCTGGTTGGTGATGGCTCCTCAAAATCATCGTACTCTGAACGCTCTGTCTTTGCTGCAGACTTCTCTGTCTTTGCATGACTTGTTGGCGTGCCCTCCTCAAAGTTCGACGCATATTCGGATTGCTCAGTCTTAGCCCTGCTGACTGCTTCCGTCACCGCCACTGATTTTTCAGTCTTGGCGTTGCTGGTTGGTGATGGCTCCTCAAAATCATCGTACTCTGAACGCTCTGTCTTTGCTGCAGACTTCTCTGTCTTGGCATTGCTTGTCGGCGATGCATCAAACTCATACTCAGATTTTTCAGTCTCAACCGGTTGCATGGAAGGGCCACCACCTCCAGATTTCTCTGTCATTGCAGCGGATTTTTCAGTCTTGGCGTTGCTGGTTGGTGATGGCTCCTCAAAATCGTCGTGCTCTGAACGCTCTGTCTTTGCTCCAGACTTCTCTGTCTTTGCATGACTTGTTGGCGTGCCCTCCTCAAAGTTCGACGCATATTCGGATTGCTCAGTCTTTGCCCTGCTGACTGCTTCCGTCACGGCCACTGATTTTTCAGTCTTGGCGTTGCTGGTTGGTGATGGCTCCTCAAAATCGTCGTACTCTGAACGCTCTGTCTTTGCTCCAGACTTCTCTGTCTTAGCATGACTTGTTGGCGTGCCCTCCTCAAAGTTCGACGCATATTCGGATTGCTCAGTCTTTGCCCTGCTAACTGCTTCCGTCACCGCCACTGATTTTTCAGTCTTGGCGTTGCTGGTTGGTGATGGCTCCTCAAAATCATCGTACTCTGAACGCTCTGTCTTTGCTCCAGACTTCTCTGTCTTAGCATGACTTGTTGGCGTGCCCTCCTCAAAGTTCGACGCATATTCGGATTGCTCAGTCTTTGCCCTGCTGACTGCTTCCGTCACGGCCACTGATTTTTCAGTCTTGGCATTGCTGGTTGGTGATGGCTCCTCAAAATCGTCGTACTCTGAACGCTCTGTCTTTGCTCCAGACTTCTCTGTCTTAGCATGACTTGTTGGCGTGCCCTCCTCAAAGTTCGACGCATATTCGGATTGCTCAGTCTTTGCCCTGCTGACTGCTTCCGTCACCGCCACTGATTTTTCAGTCTTGGCATTGCTGGTTGGTGATGGCTCCTCAAAATCGTCGTACTCTGAACGCTCTGTCTTTGCTCCAGACTTCTCTGTCTTAGCATGACTTGTTGGCGTGCCCTCCTCAAAGTTCGACGCATAGTCAGATTGTTCAGTCTTTGCCTTGCTAGCACCGGACTTCTGACTGGCTGCGACTGAACGTTCAGTCTTCGTATGGCTCGTTGGCGTTGCCTCTTCAAAATCTTCGTACTCTGAGCGTTCAGTTTTTGCTCCTGATCTTTCCGTCTTGCCGCTTGTGGGTGTTGCAGCTCCCGATCTCGACCTGCAAAAGGGCCAGCAGTTTTCATCATTATGGCTGGTCCCAAAATCTTTGCACCAACCCAACCCCGAACATCAACCAACCAAAATCAACCATCATCAACCATCCGACCCACCACCCAACCCAACCATCCAACCCAACCACCCAACCGAACCCAACTGAACCACTGGCTTTCTTGGCGTCCGGGGCGGGGGCCACCGTGGCACCTGGTATCGAACGCCACGGATTTCTCGGTTTTGCCACTCCGGGCACTGGCTCCTGGGGAGAGCCCAGCTCCTGGCGCAGAACGGGGATGGGTCAATATTAAACATCAATAGGGGGGATAATAACCACTAAACTATAGGGAAAACAATGGTTAACCATACATCAACGGTTAATGAATAACATAACTAAATAATGGTTAATGAATGATTAACCATTATTTCCATTTATCAACCATATATAGCAGTTGATAATGGTTAATCAATAAAGCTATATTATATGTATCTATTTGATTAACCATTATCAACTGCTATATATGTATATATGTAAATGTGTTTTTGTCTATTTGGAAAGAATATATTCTAAAATGGCGTGATGTTGGAAAATCATATGCTAACTCCGCTCTTTATAGTCGTTGGAAAAAAGGACATAAGCATCGTTACTAAGCATCGACATGACGAATCTGACTTAACATCACTATGAATGACATGATTGATCATTGTCAACCATCACTTTCATCACTGATGATCATCATTCACAGTCGTATGGGCCTAATTCACCATCATTACCCTTTTTTGTCCTACAACTGGTACAAATCACCCTAGTTCAGTGGTTGGAGGCCCACCTTGCATCAACCGTAACCACCAGCCGCCCCCAAGCTCCACCCGGCGCCGCGGCGCGTCTCCTGGTGACACGGCACCGGAATTCGCGGGCTCCGGCGGCGGCAGCTTGGCTTTGGACTTCGCTTTGGGCTTCGGAACGGAGGCGGTCCGGGCACCCTGGGCACCTTCGCCTCAGCGCCGGGTGGGTCACAGCTACTGAGGATGGAGTGAGTCACGGTGGTGTTGAAGTATGGAGATATGATGAATGTGATATGCTAGGATATAACTGTACATGTATATGATATAACTATACTAGTTAGTTAATTGGTATATGATGGGTATGCGAAAAGTTGGCATACTTATCGTTGTATAGCTGTTTATACTAGCAATGAGTGATGATCAGTGATCATAAATTGTTTCCCGATCATGATCAATGATGTTCAATGGTAAAGTGATGGTTTATGATGGCCAAACAAAGTTCATAATTCTGGTTCCCTGGTTGACAACAAACTTGCAATGCTTGGCTCACGGGAGATCACAACAAACCAAAAGTATCTTTGATGACAAGTGGCTGTGGGTCAAGGGCTCCAGGGCTCGTGGCTGTTTACATCCCATGTTGGCACCCCAGTCGTTGTTGGAGTTGGGATGTCTGCCATATGGCTATGGGTCAGTTGACGCTGTACCCCTGGTTCCCCCATCATTAAGCGGCCAGTTTTCTTTATAAAATTGTTGGTGAAGTTATGATAACCCCTATTCATGGCTATATCCACGGTATAACCAGGACTATTGTTGCTTATGATCCAAAAATTATCCCCCATGAAGGTCGGTTGAGCAGTATCTACCCACAGCCATATCGCTGGCGATTCAGCATTCAACTCATAGAATCATAGAAGCCAATGGCTCAAACACCAAAGTCAAACTTCAACCAATCATTGATCATCCTGGTGCTTTCAACCCAGGGTCAACTGGTTGTTGATAATGGTTAAGGAATATGCTTATAATGATTGATAATGATCATTAATTAGCATCATTACTGGTTGGTGGTTGAATCAGCCCTTATCAAAAATATGCGTAAGTCAACAAACCATTTGTTGATAATAACATTTGCGAACATTAAAGCATGTTGAAAATCACCAACCAGTACTACTAGTGGTTGACGATCATGGTTCACGATGTTTGATGATGGTTGAAGACGCTTCATATACCAAACAGAATGAATGTAAATGATGGAACATGATCTGGTTGGTGGTTATGACCCCTCTGGAAAATTCTTAATCAATCATGACCTCCTGTCGAACATGGTTCGCCGCGCAGGAACGGACATGCACGGAGCGCATGCATTCAAAATGTGAAACATCTTCCGAGATAGAGCACAAACATCCCACTTGGAAAGCCTGTTGTTCCTGATGCGATAGAAAGCAATGGCCTGGTTTTTCATGGCGCACAAGAATGGAACAGCAAAGGCCTCCCTTGCGCATCCTGCTTAATGGTCACTAAAGATAGCCATCAATGAACCCTCAATTAGCCATTAATTAACCAGCCACCTGGGCTCAAGACCTCCACGCCTGGTGGTGGCTGGGCAACCACCACCCGTTGAGCTGACATTGGGCCATGTCGATCCCCCATGGTACTTCACCATCCACTGGGCATCTAGTTGCCAAACTGCGCTTTACGGGATTTTCTGGAGACAATCAACATGCGAGTCTGGCAACGTGGGCCTAGTCAATGTGGCTATGCGTATCAAAGGTCTCTTCGGTATGATTTCGATGATTTCTTCGCATGCTGCATATGGATTCTTTTCTTGCTATGGTAAGGTGCTTGGACCTGCGCTCCCTGTGATCAAGTTGACCCCGCTCCATCATCTGGATTCTATTGGTTGGCTTCCGCTGGATACATTTCATTCATGTATTGGGTTTCAATGCCTTTTTCTAGCAAACGATATCTGCCCTGTGAAGGCAGGTTATGCAGGTGGATTTCCCTACGTGCATTCCTGGCCAATACAAGTCTATGACTTTGACAACTGGCAGGTTTTACCATGAATCCTTGATTTTACGAGTGATGCCTGATCGCTTGGCGACCATCAATAGGAGGCGCTTCCACAGTTTATGATGTCAAGAAGCAGGGGCTGAGCCAAGGCAAAACCATGTATTTAGCGCCGTTGTTTTTCAGGCTCGGTGCTATGCACGGGATATTGCCAGTGCACAGGAGTCTGCAGCTCGGGCTGCTTTTGGACAGTCTATTGTTTTTCCTTTGATACTGTCACGCACAGCTGTGGCATCACTGCGATTAAGTCTGGATGCCGCAGGTCTGATGTTGCATTTTCCCACCGAATTCTGGCATCAAATGGCGTTAATGCCAGTTGTGATCAGTGGTGTGCTGCTTCAATGCGGAGGGGCTGCTGGGCTACCCGCTGAGCAGCTCACTTGTATTTGTATGGTCCCCTTTGCCACTTCAGAATGTGCTCACGGCCAATCGGCCTGAGCCTCATTGTGTTACGATTCGCGCGAGCCATTAATTAACCCTCATTTGACCATCATTCAACCATAATTAATTTACCTATGAATGAACGCTCATCACCCATCACTTAAAGCACCATCAGGAAACCACCAGCCGCTTGGCTTCCGCTCTGCTCGGCTGGATGTGCGACCCAGCCGCGATGGCTCGTCGCTGTGGTGCCACGACTCGTGGCGCTCCCCTGTGGAAGGCTCGTTTCGCGCAAGGGGCTCACCCCAAGCGCTTGAATTTGCGTAAGGCGACTCATCATGCTTAATTAGGGTTCGTAGTGGTGAATTCATGGTTAATTCATAAGTAGTTTGTGGTTAGTTGATGTTAATGAAGCTTAATGTGAGATGCTCATGATTTTCCAAGTTGATCCTCATTTTATAATCATAAACTGGGTCTAGTTTGTGGTTGCCCAACTAATAATGGCTAGCGGTTGAATTACGCAAGTGGACAAATTCTGGTTGCTCATGATTATCCAACTTAATATGTCACGAGAGCAACCATGCTTCTGTCTTGCAATGCCAGGATGGTCATGAATGACCTTACCCTTGTCAAAGAATGACAAGGGAGTATATGTAAATATCAACAGAAGCGCCCCAGTGTATGGGCTTACTGTACATAGCTTCACATAGCCAACTAATACCAACCATGAATAGTCCTTACAAATTGATGGTGATTGACCCCACAAACAAGAACCAACAATAATGTCAGCATACAACCACTAAGGGTAGCAAGTGTTACAACCACAGATAGCGAAGTGTAAGCAGAAGCCCCCCGGCGTTGCCTCAACAGCAGAGGATTTCTTCCTGAGCGGCCACTTCGTGACGGCAAGCGATGTGACGGAAGTGGTTTTAGGATTGTTCGTGATTGATTACTGACTACTTACAGATTGTGTACTTTCTCAGATTGGTTGGTGGTGGTTACTGGTAGTTTATGCTGCTTAATCATTCGCAAGAAATCATATTCGTCAATAATGACTGCTGAAAATGGTAAATGATGCTTGATAATGTCGGTTAAGAAATATCAATGATGGCCTATGGTGCTTAATATTGGCTTGGAAAGGTTCTGTATGGCTTATCATAGGTAGTGATGGCTAGCTATGGGGAATATAAAGCTGTTGTCGAGTCAAAAATGATAACCATGTGGAGATCAAATACGACAATAGATCAATATTTACCAACCAACAAATGGATAAGTGAACAACCCAAAAACGACTAGTTTCGTCATTTGGCAAATGGTCATCAGGGTACCAGGGTATCGGCTGAGAGCCATATGGTTTTTCTCAAAATAAAGGTACAAGTAGATCATCCTTTATGAGCCATGTATAGTAATAAATCTACCATTTTTAGGGGTCCCCTAAGGCTTGAGAAACCCGCATAAGTTCATTTCTGTGTTTGAAAACATTTGAGAAGAAACCTCCAAAACCAGCAAGCCACAGGCTGATTGCGGCGCAGCCACAACAAACAACCAGACATCAGCCATCGGATTGTTGGGAAGAAGTAATCAGCGAAAAAAAACATATGCAGTCCTGGTAGATCCAGTTTAAACAGACCACCCGCAGTTTACCTTGGATAGTTGCTGATTCATCCAAAATATTGGTGGGTTGTTAATATGGATCCACGTTAATACCTGATACCCTCATCAATGAAGCTGCAACACAATGAGGGCAGGTGTGATTGATTTAAAAGAGTGTTAGGCTGGTGACCAACAAAGGGTTGAACACCAAGACTAGACACAACCAATACCCGAAGGGTATAAGCAATTATAACCTCAATACTAGAGGTCTAGCCAATACTAGGGGTACAACCTCAATACTCGGAGTACAACTATGTACAACTCTACTGGTTGGTAGCTTCAACCCCTACGAAAATCATTGGTCAACCAATTGATTTGTTAATACTATGGGAGGTAACAAAAAGGTTTGAAACCAGCAAGTAGTTGTTTCACCGCTGGTTATCCCTTATTGTGAATTGTTGTCCCCTACAATTAACTATGATTAATGGTTATAGTTATAACCCCTAGTTGTTGTCCTCTATGATTAGCCATCAGTAAAGGTTATAACCCCTAGAAAACCACCAACCGATGTTTATAACTCTACTGGTTGGTGGCTTCCAAGCCCTGTGAAAAATATGAGTCAACCAATCATTTGTTAATACTATGGGAGATAAAAAAAGGTTACCAGCCAATATATAACCACCCAATCTGCATAGCCTCACCATGGCATACCTCCACCCCTCAACGTCGGTCGCCGAGTCGCGTCGGCTTGGCGCTGGCGCTCTTGGCTTTGGGCTTGGGCGCAGGAGCTTCACCTGGTGACGGCGCGGCTCATGGTGAAGGCTTCGCAAGGCTATGGTTCTTACTGGGGTGACGTTGGTCAATGACTAGGGTAAATAGTTACTAGGGTAACTAGGGTAGTTACAAGGGTATAACCATCATAAGGGTGACTTTAGTTAATGGCTATGGCCATGGCTATCACTAGGGTGACTTTGGTTATATAACTAGGATGACTTTGGCTAATGATGATGGTAACTAGGGTAACTAGGCCATGATGGTAGTGACTAGTGTAATTATGATAACCATAGTTAACTATTCTGGTCAATTATGGTTCTAACAGTAAATAACCATCATTAAATGTCACCATAATTAATGGTCGCATTCATTGGCACATGATCAACTAGGGTGCCATTGTTATTGCTAATAGATGTTGATAATCCTGGTAAAAACTAATTGCAGTGACTAGGGTAATCGTGGCTAATGATGGTTGATCATTGTAGTTACCCTATGGCAAACTAAGCTGGAAATTGAAAATCTACCTTTTACAATAGTTGTCCTATGAAATATGGTGATTCTTTAACTAGGCTAACTAGGGTAGCTATGATTGCATGTTGCTACTAATGGCTATATTTAACTACAGAACTAGGGTAACTATGGCATATGATCGTGGTTGATCATAATACTTACACCCTCTCGTAGTCCCTAACCTGGTTCCACCATTGTCAGCCATAAAAATCCGGTAGTAAACCAAACCTACATATCACCAACCAACAAAATCTGTCAACCATCATGAACCACTGTATACATTCGTTGTTGTTCATTAGTAGTACCCCCCTATAAGTAATTATCAATGAACCATGAACGAACCATCACCAACGAGCATCATCATCATCATCATCATCATCATCATCATCATCATCATCATCATCCACCAAATAACGATTAAGAAACAATATTCAACCACTGCATGATCATTCACAACCATACTTCACCATCATCAACCATCATTCACCATTTACTATCCTCATTTTTGTGAACCGCTATGGTAGGTTATCAACCAGCACCAAGCATCATCGATCATCCAGCCCGCACCGGCAGCACCTGTGGTTGCTTCCTTTTCAGCCGGCTGCTCCGCTTCCGCCGCGAGTTCCGTGTCGGTCTCGGCGGAGTTCTTGGAGCCCTGCGAAAGGCGCAGGGGTTGCTGAGAAGCCATGGCGAATGATGGTGCTAGTGATGGTTGAAGACAGTGTCTGAATGGTTAACTGATGATGATGATGATGATGATGATGGTGATGGTGATGATGATGATGATGATGATGATGATGATGATGATGATGATGATGATGATGATGATGGTTATGATGGTTATGATGATGATGAATGCTGGTTTCATTTTTAGTAAATATATGGTGAATCAATGCATTCCCAAAAAACACGAGCAAAATCTAAGTTAGTGGGGCTGTAAGCCACCCACACAATGGTTGATAGTACTGATAGCTAGCAACTGCTACACCTACAGGCAGGCACTTCGACACTTAGCGTAGTGGAGCTGGGATCTGTGTTATGCACCGCACTGTTTTGGATGGTAGGTACTCAACCAACTTCTTGACCTAGCCTTGTGAATCATTGTCACTAGTAATCATGAAGTATTATTGAAGATGATTCATCATGATAATTCAAACAATTCAGGGTGTTTCACCATGAGGAAAATGGGGGTACCAACAGTAGGGGTACTCCGAAATCATCCAGTATTAGTCATTTTTAGTAACAAGCCAACCCTTTTTTGGGGTCCCTATTTTGAGAACCCCCCCAATTGTCGAGGTATAATTCGATATAATTCATTCACCATTATTGAACATGAATTCTTTCTGAATAGTCATCATCAAAAAAATCATGAGGTGATGAGGTGACTGGTGTTTAAACAACTTATTGACTGTTATTGGATTGTCACTTGATATTGTGTTGTTTAATAGCCATGATCAATCACCAAGAGGTGAATGACCATTATTGAAGAATATCATACGGTATTGGCTTGTCCCTCGATGATTGCGCCATCAAGGTGCCCAAGAAATCGTTTGAAGCTATGTTCATGCCTGGGAAAAGCATCTAGCCTTATCCCCCATGGCTACAAACGTATCCATATGTGTGCACAAGCTCCTGGCCTCGCTCCTTCTTTGAAAGGATATTCGCTGGGATGGATACCCCTGGCTCCCAATCGCTCCCAACCAACAGCCGGGAAAACCCACCAACCAGCAACCACTAACCAACCATTCACCATTGTTAAACATCAACCACCAAGTGACCAGGGGTACGGTTGGCGTGAACCAAGGATGTCCACCAACCAGTACCTGCCCCCTGCAGACCTTCCACGGTTTCTTCCTCTTGGGCTCTGCTAGGGCATTGATGCGCTCCATGGACACGACTCGCTTCGGCTTCGCATCGTCCAAAGTCGGCTTCGCTGGGGGCTTGGGCTCGACTCCTGGTTCAGGTCCAGGACTGGTTGGTTGGTTGCTTCATGGTTGGTTGACCATGAGTTGGCTTGCTTAGTTGATGGTTGGTGGATCGCGGTTCGTGGTACCAACAACAATTGGACCTAACAAACAAGAGGAATCTCTCTGGCTGGAGGTGTAATACTCCTAGCCACCTCCCATGGGGGCCCCAGGCTCCAATTGGGACCCCCAGGCAGCTGTTGGGACCCTTCCATCGTTCACATCCCCACGGAACTCAAACTTATATTATCATGGCAAAATCAGAAATAACCTTAAAGTGGGTCATACCCACGATAACCATGGTGGGCAACCAGTTAGTCTATGTGGCTTAAGTGGGAATGCCATCCCAATATGTACTCGTAAACCATGCAAAGCACCAAAGCATGCAACCCCGACCAATACGGGTGATAAGTAGTGCTGATAATAATGCTGCGGTGGTACATGATCTCTCACTACCGCGTCGTAACGGTAGATGGTGATGAAGTGGTACAGTCCATTGACTTGATTGTAACCTGCATATGGCACATTGGTGAAGCCATCACGAGGGTATGGTGACCAATAGTACAGGCAGAACCAGCAGCATTGGTATAAATTGATATCAGCATGATGGCTGGCCGGTTTAGCATCGTCGCTGTCAAATTGGAGCATCCCAAGGTTGGTAGACGATTTGAATATTGAACAAGGAGGAGATTCAGCATGTACTCCAGGATGGTTGTACTGACATGAGTATAACAGAATTCTACAATCAGTAATTAATTCTCTGCTTGTAACCTATGCTAGTAGTGCAGTAGTATAGCCATGCCCAACCAGCACAATTGTGAAAGAAGGTCTAGCAGAATCCCTTTATAATTGTACCCACATATCGACAAAGATCAACAAAAAGAAGGTTGGTAGTTCAGCAAATTATTTGTGATGCTTGAAAATACTTACTGCAATTAGTTGTGTTTCATGGTGCCTATGCAATAATCATTTATGTTGGCTATCAATTGTCTACAACGATGGTAATAATTATTATCAACAATCTTCAAGGCCTCTTCTGTTCAGAAGTTGCTGAACTATTCACAGTTGAAGGCAGGTTTATTGCTGATATAGACAGGGTTTCAGTTATGTTCAATGCTTATTTGATTGATATGTTGAATTTGACAATTGAAATTAAACCGTTGAAGAATCACTTTGCTATCATTAACGACCAATCATTAATCATCACTTACCATCATTAAAGATTAATGACCCATCATGGGCTCTCATCAAACCAGTATCAACCATGAATTCACCATAATAAATTTACCCAGCATCAATCAATCATGAATCGCAAACCATTAACAACCATCATTAACCGTCATCAACAAAAATTAATCCACCACCATTGATGAACCATCATCAACCATTGTCGACAATGAATTAACCATAAATCAACCCATCATCTACCATCAGTAACGACCAATCATTAATCATCACTTACCCATCATTAAACATTAATGACCCATCATGGACTCTCATCAAACCACTACCAACCATGAATTCACCATAAATTTACCCATCATTTACCATGACCAATCATTAACCCCTCCACGGCGGGTCTCCATCGACTCCACCGAAACCGGCTCCTGAGAAGTGCACCGTGCCCAATTGGCGCGCAGATGGCACTGCGGCTTCGCCACCCAGAATTCGCGTGACCTCGGCGGTGAAACCTGGGGAGAAGCACCGCCTGTGGAGTGCTAACGATGGTTGATAGCCAGCCATGATGAATGATTAACAATGGTTGATGATGGTGCTGATGATGGTGCTGATGATGGTGCTGATGATGGTGCTGATGATGGTGATGATGATGGTGATGATTGATGATGATGGGCTTTGTGGTGATGATTGGTGATGGTGGTGGTGGTGGTGATGATTAATGATGATGGGCTTTGTGGTGATGATTGGTGATGGTGGTGGTGGTGGTGATGATTGATGATGATGGGCTTTGTGGTGATGATTGGTGATGGTGGTGGTGGTGGTGATGATTAATGATGATGGGCTTTGTGGTGATGATTGGTGGTGCTGGTGGTGGTGATGATTGATGATGGGGTAATTGATGGTTAACATGGTCAATTTATGATGATGGCTAACAACCACCCATCGTGGTTCACAATAAAGGACAATGACTACCTAAAAGCGACAAATATGCTTTTTTGTAACTAAGTGATGGTTCATTTGTGACTAATGATGGTTTAAACTGATGAATAGCAATTGATCTTCGTTGCGAGTACCAAAAACAATCGGTTTTCAATGGTATATCAATCATGGCAAATCATGATACTTCGAAAGCGGCGACTGATAGGTATAATTGTACATGGGTATGGGTCAATACATGTCAACTCCAATCAACCACAACAAATGGGTAGTAGTTCACATCCCAACAAAAGTTGTCATTCTGTTTTGTATGTTTTTTTTCGGGACGTTGAGCAGAAGCACTGGGTTCTGACCCATGGTCATGTGTGCACAAGCCCACAAATATGTCTATCTATAAATACGCAAAGACATACATCCACAAACATGTGTATCTGAATAGTTGTATTGCACTAATTACGTATGTATGTGTATATGCACAGGTAAATGTGTATACATGTACATGTATCCGTATGAGGAGGTGGCCGCGTGTAGGCAGATGCACGTGTGCATGCAACATACACTGAAAGTATATCTATGTCCGTCAAGCAAACATAAACCAATCCTCCAACCAATCACTACCATTCATCAAGGGATTCAGAATTCTGTTCAAGCCCCCACAAGCCACAAACCATTGACCGTTGTCAACCATTCTTAGCCATCATCAGTTTCAAGCGCTCTGAACTACCCATTAACCAATGATAAACCAACCCTCCCACATCATGGCAGTCATGATCAACCGTGATTGGTTGCTGACGTATTGATATTGTTTGGATGTGAAATTCCAGTTGGCAACTGGTTCCATCACCATGCTTTGAAGGGTTCAACCAGCCACCTTATGGGAGTGAGCTGCATATCCAAGTCATCCGGAAAAAGCCTGAAAACATCATACCCACTAGTAAACTAACATGGCCATGAAAAAACATCATAAATGGATGTTTTCCCAAGGGTTTCCTAACAAAATGGTGGATTTTCCATTGCCATTTTAGTTTACCAGAGGGTATATTCATCACCAACCTTCAGCCATCCAACCACTCAGCAAAAACCACCCTGCTCCAAGGTGGACCCCGTTTCACCAGCTGTAGTCGTTGGGTTACTAGGCTAACTACCTACCAGGCAAATGGTAGATATAACTAGCTTGCTCAATGGCCCTAAAAACCATGTTATAACTGCTGGGGGCCCACCTTGTACGCGTTCTTGGTTGGTATTGACCATCATTAACCGAGCCATCCTTGGTGAGATCACGAACCATGAGCCAGCCCTCACCACCTGGGACAGGGGCTGAACTCATCCCTGGACGCCACCACCGAAGCCCCACCATGGCCGGCCCCGCCAGGGCACGATGGTCATCGCGTGGCTCCGCTTCAAGTCCTGAGATCGCGGCCGCAGTGGCGCAGCTTCGATGATTACTATTGGAGAGTTGTTTTACTCAAGTAACTGATAAGTAAATAGAAAATGTAATATAGAACTGATAGTAACTGATAAGTAACTGATTATTACTGATAAGTAACTGATAGTAACTGATAAGTAAATGGGATAATTTATCCTATCACTAATAATAGAAAATTATTGATAACAGTAAAGATATATAAAACGATATCAATAATAGGATGATTTACTCATATCTTTACTATTGTCTATATGGTTTTACTTAAGAATAGTTGTTTATTACTCAAGTAAATGAGTACTGTTGGATGGTTTATAGGCCAAAAAATGGCTGCTCAATGGTGAGTACACAAAAGTTATGGATGGATTGATGTTTCAATGGATTTTACATTACTGTAAATCATGCCTCAATTGGATGATTATGCTTGAATTATGGCTGAAACAGGGTTTAATGATGCTTAAGGATTAACATGAATGAATGAGATATTAATGGTGACTTTATGGTTAAATTATGGATAAATGACTTGCGTATAAACAACAATTAGAGTATATAGCAGTTCATATCACAGCTACTAATTATGGTTGATCAATGATCAAGTCTGAGAAAGTGAACGAATGGTCAACTTAGGGTTGGTGGATAATTGATGGCTAATCTGAACAAAATGAATTGGTTAATAATTAAATTGGACTCCAAGGAATTGGACCATCATTAAGTGAATGAAAGCTGGTTGGTGCTCAGCTGCCCAAAAAATCTGCGTACGATACTGTCATCATCCCCAGGTCCCCAGGTATGGTTGAAAATCGAAAATTTTCTGAAACCACCAACACAATCCAGACGTAGAGAATGATGTGACACCTACATAATTTTTGGTTGGACACTCTGTAGCGTTGTCAGATATCAATCATGAATAATAACTAGACAATTGGAATCATCGTTGGACTTGGCTACCTCATCATTGACCATCAATGGCGACTGTCATTACTAACTATCACAAACTGATGAACACCACCCTAAACTATCATTCAACTGCATATTGCCAGCAGCTACCAACATTCAATCATCTTTAAACATCGTTAAGTCACAATTGTTGATCATACTTAGCCACAATCTACCATTGTTATCGTTACCAAGCATCAACTGACCAAACCATTCTTCACCCTCAATTACAAAGTGATTTGTCATCGTCAGCAACCTTCAATGATTAACGATCATGAACAAGCTTGTCCACCATCACCCAACACTAGCCCCTGCATTCACCATCAGCCAGCCATGATTTGTTGGTGATTGCCGCCATCATCAACAACCATGAATCAATTTGGAGCATCACTAACGACCATGAGTACCAAACTTTTTGGTGATTTTCCATCAACCAGCCACCATTGACCATGATTCACATTGACAATCACTACCCATCAATACTTGGCGGTTTCTCAAGCCATAGCGGACCTCCAAAATGGATGGACTATTACTATAAATGGTCAATGAACTGGATGAGTTGGGTCTCCCATATTTTGAGAAATACTCACTTATTGATTAGTCACTGTTAACCCTCAACCAACCATCAATCACTTGTGGGTGATTATCTAACCAACATTGACCTACACGATTGACCATGACTTGTTGATGTTCGCTATAATCAACCATCAAGAAACCATCACAACCATCAACCATCACATTGCTTAAAGACCCTTATCCCGCCTTAGTCAATGAATCCATCCATTCATCAATAATCATCCATGAATAGTCAATGAATCCTTGATATTGCGATTTGGTAGAGCGATGACCATCAACCTATTGATCATCAAACTATCAATCAATTATACGAAAAAATCTTCTGACCATTAATGAGCCATCCTTAGGTGATCAATCGTGAATCAACCATCACATCAAATACACCATTGATTGACCATCCATTGAATAGTCAACCATCAACCACTATCATTCACCATCCTTGCTCAGCCAAATATCCATCACTCATCATTGTCAGCCATGATCAAACACTATCCTTATAGTGGTTATTAGCTATGATCAACCACTATCCTATAAGGATGGTTTAGCCATGATCAAACATGAGTAGCTATTATTGAGCTACCATCCTTATAGAACCATGACTAAACCTGTAAAAAGCCATTCTCAAACCATCATAAACCACGAGTAACTAATATTTAACCATTCTAAGCTACCATGGGTACCCATTTTGAATCAAGAGTTACCCTCTGGTAAACTAACATGGCAATAGAAAATCCACCTGAAATGGATGATTTCCCAGGGTATTCCGAACAAAATGGTGCATTTTCCATCGCCATGTTTGTTTACCGCAGGGTAATCATCATTAACCATCTGCTTGGTGGTTTCATTCCCTTTGAAAAATACATAAAAATACTAGTCAACCAACCATTTGTTGACAATTGCCAGGGAAAATAGAAGATGCTCAAAACCACCAACCTAGTCACTATCATCAACCACTATCCCTGTATAATCATGAACCACAATTATTATCAAACCATCAAAAGCTACCACTAGACCAGCATTGTCAAACCGCTATCATTAACCACTATCATCAATTTGTGCGATCATTATATAACCAATGCTTCATTGAAGCACTATCATTAACCTATCATAACCATTGGTTATAACCCAGGTTGGTGGTTGATTATCAGCAACCACTATCATTAACCACTGGTTAACAACCGCAAAAAACTACCATTCTCAACCTTTTTTAACCATCTCCAACCAATAGTTACGCTACCACTGATCATTAAGCACTATGATTATGGGCAATAACCCCTAGAACTTAGTCACTATCATCAACCACTATCATTAAGCACTGGTATTATTAACCATTATCATTAATCAGTATTAGTTAACCATTATTAGTTAATTAGCCATTATTAGTTCAGCTACCACTATCATTAAGCGATAGGTCAACCACTATCATGAACCACTATCATTGTTAATAGCAATCCCTATTATTAACCATTATCAATGGTTCATAACCCCTAGAACCTAGTCACTATCATCAACCACTGATCATTACCCACTATCTAATCAATCTTAACAATTAATCAACCACTGCTTCCTACTATCAACTATTAACCAGTATCCTCAACCACTGATCATTACCCACTGGTATTTTCAACCATCATCATTAATCATCAACCACTGATCATTCATCATTACCATTATCATTTATCATTATCATTAACCACTGGTATGAATTAACCATTATCATTAGTTAAGCTACCACTAGCATCATCGAACCACAGATCATTACCTACTGCTTCCTACTATCAACTATTAACCACTATCATCATCCACTATTATTAACCTCGGGTATCATTAACCATTATCATTCATCATTACTGATATTGGTGTTGCTACCACTGGTATTATCACTGATACTGGGTAGCAATTGTTATTAACCACTGATATTATCATTAACCACTGGTATTATTAACTATCAACCATCATCATTAATCATCAACTACCATTATCAACTACCATTATCAAACCACTATCATTAATAACCATCATCAATGGGTGCTATCATTACCCACCGGTTGCTCCCCCTCCCCCGTTTAGTCCGCCCGGCATCTGGGCAGCTCTTGGGTCGACTGAGGCGGTCCGCCGCATCGGTTTCGGAGCGCCAGGCGCGTGGGGTGCGCGGCGTGGCGTCAGAGACCAGGGGACCCACCACCTGCGCACGGGGCAAGGCCAGGGATGGATGATGGAAGTTATAGGAACCATGGGAA
The DNA here is from genome assembly GCA_009767595.1 of Symbiodinium kawagutii. Lineage (NCBI taxonomy): Eukaryota > Dinophyceae > Suessiales > Symbiodiniaceae > Symbiodinium > Symbiodinium kawagutii. Next base: position 644,925 of record VSDK01027374.1, read on the forward strand.
GCCATGAAAAACCATGAAAAACCATGAAAAACCATGAAAAACCATGAAAAACCATGGGAAACTATGGGAAACCATGGGAAACTATGGGAAACTATGGGAAACCATGGGAAACCTTGGGAAGCCATGATGGTTGATGGTTGATGGTTGAGTTTAAGGTTGATTTGTTGATAGAAAGCAATAGGAAACCGTAGGAATATCTTAGTTTGATGGCTAGATGATGGCTGATTGATGGCTGATTGATGGTTGATTGAGGGTTGATTTGATTGATGGTTGGGTGATGTTGAATTGAGGGTTGATGGCTAGTTGAAGGTTCGTTGATTGATGGTAGATGATGGCCAGTAAGGGGCTAAGAATGGCTGAAACCAAGTTGGTTTTGACGGGTCAAGAATGGCTGAAACCATAGGAATCTAGTGGTTCATGGGTGGTTAGTTCATGGTTTACTGGTTGATTGATGGTTGATGGTGAACTGTTGGTAAATTGATGGTGAATTGATGGTGAAATGACGGTTCATGTGACGGTTGATGGTTAGTTGATGGTTCATCTGCTAGTTGTCGATGTTGTGAATGATAGATTAATACTGGTCCACTATCATTAGCGGCAAATCAAGCTGAAAATGCATGAAGGTTGATCCATCAGGAAGTAGTGGTCAAGATGCATGTCAAGACTATTGGTGAAAAAATCATGGTACCCAGTACTACTGATGGTAGTATTGCAGTGCATTGATTGTTTTGGGCAAAGGTGAAACTGATGGTTGATTGATGGCTCATTGATAGTTGATTCGTGGTTAGTTGAGTTGATGGTGAAATGATGGTGAATGTATAACCGTTCATTGATGGTCTTTCAACGCTCAGTGAGAGTTAGGTATTGGCAATGATGGTACGTGATGACCGATCATGAAATTCAAACATTGCGAATAACGATAGCTCATGATAACGATTTATTGATGATTGCTGATGATGGACAATGATAGTGGAAATGGATATGTGTATGTATTTACTTGGACATAGCTGGGATATGATTAGGGTATCTTCGGCAAATCGAGGTCCATGATCCTGTTAGTGGGTAAAAGTGGCAACAACTTGCTGATATACACGAAGCTGATGGCCAATTTGTAAGACTCATGGTCCAAATTACATTGGAAAAAAAGAAAACAGCAGAAGAAAGCACAGTGTGCACAAAAAAACGATCGTCATACCATCATTGTTCATATGACAAAAATAAGATCACAATAATAATTCACTGATCGACCACCTATTCTTCATTCACCAACCACAGTTTCCTTCAATGAAGCATATGGAATTCACACATTAGGGGCTATAGGATGCTATAGGCTATTGGTAAATCAGCTATAGAATGTCACTAATAACATTTATCATCATCAACCCTTCGGAAGCATCGCTCACCACTGTGGGATGTTTGCTACTGCACCACTATGTTGGAGTATCAGTTGCTTCATTTACTTAATTATTGTCAACCCTTACAGGTTTGGCTGAATCTCCACCTAGACCATTGGTTGCTATACATCTAAGCCATTGAGCAACACCAAGTTACGTCGTGGTGCAACCTGACACAGCGACACGGGGACCATGAGCAACCTCTCGGCTCACCTTGGCCAGAAGCTTTGGCAAAAGTTTTCGCTTGGTCCTGACAACCATGGTGGTGGATGGATGATTGAAAGTTGATGGTAGGAAAAAATGATAAAATAGATTGAAATGATAGTCATGATAGTGAAAATGTATGAACATGTGGTCAAACAGTGCTTTAATCAGAATCAACGTGCGATGAACGGTCGATTTCCTGGTTCGTCAATGGTTGATGTTGCTACAAAGATCAGCAAGTATGCACCAGTCCATGGCAAGGCCCCAACCCCAACATGGCAAGGCCTCCCCAACCCCAACACCCGGAAGGCCGTCCTCACGTCTTGCGCGTAGGGCGCCGGAGAGCTATACCAGGTCTGCGACAACGGTGGCAGCCGCGAAGCTGGTGGACTGCGACGGTGGAGACCCGCGCCCTTCAGGAGCGTCTGGCTACCACCTGGGTGGCCCCAACATGAGCACGTTGGGCTGGCTGACCGAGCAGTTTCCTGGGTTTTTTGGTGTATATGAACACATATGGCTATGGTTAACCATGGTTAACCAGCTGGTTGATGGTTAGTATTAAGTATGTAAGAGAACAGAAGTAGTTGTTGGTAGAAATCGTTGGTTTTCTGCCTTAATCATTTTGTTTCGGTTATGGTTATGATTTTGATCATGATGATGATCGCAACTGTTCAACTCGCCATCATGACCCATGGTTGGATGTACCCTGCATTTGTTGTGGAAGAAAAAAAGCGGCTGGGGGACTGTGATCGTGGTTCATAATGATTGCAGCAATCACAATAGTTGCAACGAAATAAATGCGTAGCTGCTAATCATGGTTGTTGTATATGAATGGTAGATCATTTATGATCATTTATGTTACAATTTTTATCCATCATGGTTTCATGATCATAAATGCACATAAATGCTAAGTCCTATATACTCGTGGCTGATAATTCTTATCACTATCGTAAAATCCATTCCCCGAGATGTCATCATGGCTTACATCCATAGTTGTGTTATCATTCATGGCCCATCCATATCCATAATTTGTATTCATCTGTACATGGCCGAAGAAGCCTACAACTCAGGCTGGCCAACCACAAAGCAAGTCAACCCCTGCTGGTTTCCAATGGAAACCCTACGAATCTGGTGATGAATGGCTTGCACTCCGGTCCTCTGATGGCCTCCCGAAGAAATTTCGAATGCTTACACTGGATGAGTCTGTAACCCGACCTAGAAGCATAGTAGATTTCCCATAGGTCCACAACCACCACATATTTGAGAGTGAATCACCAGCTATTCATGGTACAGCCTCATGGATTCATCATGAATGAGCTACCTTCGTGGGGGAATGTCATTACATCAGTTCCAAGCGCTGCACATAGCCACGTTCCATCCATCCCCTTGCACATCATCGATTAGTACAACATCAATCAGAAACCCTTGACACTACTGAAATGTCGGTCAAATAACCATGACCGGGAGACCAACAGTGACTCACCCCAAATCATCCAATCTTAACCAGTTATAAAAGTGAACCAACCATTCCTGGGACAGGAAAAGCATGAGATGTCACCGATTTCACACCATTGGCTGAACCAACTTGTCGCTGCTGGTCAACTGCTAGCTGGTTGCTCCACCGATGAAGCCGGGCCCCCTGGTTTTCTGGCTGAGGGGCACACCACAGCGGCGATACCCCCATTATCCCACCTGAGTCGACCCAGCATGTTACAACACGGCTTAATTCTCGTAAATCCCGCTTATCCTGGGTTCATCTTGAGTTGTTCCTGGCTTCTTCCTGGGCAATCCAGGGTCCGGAGAGACCGAACATCCGCATCCAAGCCACGATCGGTAGATCTTGAAGGGTCCCATGTGCTGTCGGGCGCCATGCTGGGGCGAGTGCGGTTTGGGGCGTGGGACTGACCTGAGAACTGACCATGGCCAAGAAGTTCGATGCTAGCTGATGGTCCGTTGTCGATGCCACATCTTCTGCATCATTGTGGGGAGTCCTGCCATCTTTCTTCATATTTTTCACGCTGGTTGGCTGAGTGGTGTGAATGATGTATGGTAAAGTTTGGCTATGCTGTCTTTGTTCACATGTTTTGGGTGAAGCTTCAAAAGAAGTAGCATCTTCTGTGCGGCTTCGAGCAAAAGCAGTGGCATCTACTTTGGGGCACATACAACCATAAAACTTCATTATCACTATATGGGTGCGTAGAGGTACCCCCAAAACAAATTTCCCGGCAAAAGGTCATTTTGTGTTGGGTCATTGGTGACCTTATGGCTTGGCACATACCCATATATCACTATATATCACTACAGGTATCACTACTGTATGTCTGCAGCCCACTAGAAGTGGAGAACGGGATAACTGGGCAACTGCGACCGATCACAGTTGCTTGTTATGACCTCAGTGATCACAAGATTGTGGGTGAACTGGGAACTGCAAATCCAGGTTGGTGGCTCGTTTCGGAATCCCACAAATACTAGAATATTAATCAACCAACCAACGATTCCTCGATATTGGGGAAAACCAACTCTGAAAAGAGATGTCAATCGAACCACCAGCTAGTCATCTATGCTCCAATTCTCACCGTTGAAAATCAAGTGGTTCAATGATATCTCTGCAACTGGTTCCATGATAACACCCTTGCCGGGTTGGGATCGTCATTTCGAACTGAGACAAGCCATTCCGCGGCTTGGCCTAGCGACACATGGTCCTTGCTTTAGGGGGATCTGCATATATTTGTATATGTGAATATATGGGTGATTCTCTATGTAAGTCATATGGATGTAAACATCTATGGATACTACACACATCAAAAGCTGGTATGCATTGGTAAGACTTTGTGATTTGATCAAGACCCTTTGCTGGTGAGGTGGCTCCCAACACTGTTCCATGGCAAAGGTTGAATAGTCAGACTTCTCATCATCTTGTGCTCGCAAAGTACCCCTTCATAAGCCAACGATTGACACCCAGAGGTGCTTCCAACACTGTCATGACTGTCATACAAGGTGGGCCCCCTAGTTATAAGTTGATTAATAAGCCATTTAACTATATCTATATCAATCATTTGCTTGGTAGTTACCCTAGTTATAACCCAAGTTAGCTAACTAAGGGGGCCCACCGTGTACTACCATCACTGGTAGTTACCCTACTTATACTTGGTGAGTACTAACCGCCACCCACATGGCGGCCGTGGGTCCCCCGGTACCCCTGGCTGTTCACATCCTCCAAGTGACCAGTCCAGCGGTCGGGAGGCGATTCTCGTTGCGCGTCCAACATCATTGGTGACACGTCTGATGTGTCTCTTCCACGTATCTGTAAATCGATAGAGTCAATATATAATGGATGTATGACGATCTGTATGACGATCTGTATGACGATCTGTATGACATCTGTATGACGATCTGTATGACATAGTATCCTGGTTGGTGGTTTCAACCCCTATGAGAAATATTGGTGAACCAGCCATTTGTTAATCATTACTAGTGAAAACAAAAGATGAATTTAAAACCACACACCAGCATAATATGACATAGTATCTGAGATGATTCATCTTCGCAGATCCCTGCGCCTTTTCCTCGAAGGAGTCTATCTCATCTCGCAACCTGGCTGATCACATGTCCGTGTTCAGGTACAGCTGATGAGGCCACAACCAAGGTTCCAACCACCAAACTGACATGAACCATCACGGTCCTCAAATTCTCTGGTGGTCCAAGCGGGGTTAATAGTAAGTTGGTTCATCAATGGTTAAAATGATGAATCATGGTTGAGGATGTTTGGCGACGATGCTTGATGACAATACTTGATGACGATTGGTAATGGTTGATATTGATGGCTCACAAAAATGAGAGATACATATTCATATTAATAATGTGACAATATTTGATGACGATTGGTAATGGTTGATATTGATGGCTCACAAAAATGAGAGATACATATTCATATTAATGAGCCACTACCAGTTCCACTACAAATAGCTGTCCAATCAGAAGGGGGTCTATCAATTCCTGGATTTACCGGTGCTGTGCTCTACAAAGGCTATGAGTATTTCTCAAAACAGGGGTACCCCTGAATTGTCATCCAGTTTATGAAGCATTTGTGGTAACAAATCAGCCATTTTTAGTGGTCCGAATGGGTCCCGTAATAAACCATCCTTTGTAAAAAAAATGTTGTAATAAACCAACCATTTTTCGGGGTCCCCTATCTTAAGAACCCCCCATATCCTCATACATCGTCCACATTTTTCGCCGGAGATCCTCCAACTCGTCCAGTCTCCAAGCATCTCCCAGGTGTGGCCGCCGGCTTCATGAGTTGTCTGCCATGAAACATGCTCACCACTTGAGCTTGTCACATGTCCTTCCTTGAGGCGGACCACAGCATTTTCTTTTCACTCCATGGTGGATGCATATGAATACCATCAGTTTGGCCATAAAGAGCTTGCGATTCATCATCGAAGCATAATGGTTTATTAACTTAAATGAATCTCCCATTACCTTTAGTGGCTCATTCTATGACCGCAACAACGCAACTGCGGTTCCTTCGCTCGAGGTCTTTCGGAGCACTCTTCAAGTTCCCAGCTCTCCCTCGACCAGATGACTCTCAGGGGAGGTACTGTAGGTAAGCCTAGAAATGCGAAGAGGTCGCCCTCAGCACCAAACGTTTTCACGAAGAGCCGTAGCATTTCCAGAACAGCGTCGGCAGCAACAACCGCGCAGACCCCCGCGAGGGAGCCTTTGAGGTAGGGGGAAAGTCCGGAGACGAGCGTTCCCAGTTGATATAGATTGCTCAACATGGAGGTCTGTTTGCCGGATACGTAGCCCGAGGCTGCCCACCCGAACATAGTCTCCACCGACCATGGCCTTGTCGATGCCAGTCTTTCCCAATCTGTCCTTTCTCATCTTCACTGCCAACTCTGTTGGCTAGCGCATGGCCGGTGGCCAGACGGACAATCGCATGGTCAGGATGGCATCGCTGGTGGTGAACCATCCTCTTCGCCGCCACATATCTACAACAGCTGATCTCCAAAAACCAAAGCTACAAAAAAAAAGATGACAAAAGTCTGCTGCACCTTACGATTTGCTTGGCAAACTATGATTAGTAGTGAGCAAGCTGGTTGGCACCGGTGAAGATGCATTGATAATGTTGCCATTAACCTGGCCATATCATCTAACACAAGTATAACCATCATTTGCAGGGTCATAATCGTGTCAAAACCAATGAATGATGCGGTTATACCGGGCTAATGACTATATAGAAACAAGCAACCACGATCACCATATTCACTGACCACCATTCTGGTTCATCCTTACTCTCAATTCAGAACCATATGGCTGTGGGTCAAAACCCTGTACCCCTGGTTCCCCCACCCATTGTTTTCCTCATCATTGTGAGTTATGATCCTCTATTAGCTGGTTGATTAATATTGACCCATAGCCGTATAAGTAACTTGCGATCAACCATGCTTAACGACAATGGAAAGAGGTGATTGGCCATGGTGAATCTTCGCCACCGATAGCCGGCACCGGCACCCCGGCATCCCTCTCCCCACCTGTTGTTCTCACCCGAGATGTCCTCAGCTGATCACGATCCCAAAGTTTCCCCAAAGGCTCCATGGCAGCCTCTGAAAGGTTAATGATGGTGAATAACCAAATGGTTCAACATAGGGGATGATACTTACGACTGCAACCAACAAATATGATTAATGATGGTTCATGATGAGTGTTAATGAAGGCTAATTGTGGTGAAGCATAAGGGATACTGACCGAGATCATAGGGCATGTGGGTGTTTCTGAAAATGGGGGTACCCCCAAAGCTATGGTTCCTTTATTACTATAGATTGTTTATAAACTGGATGACTTGGAGACATTTGTTTGAGAACCCCCCATATAATAACTTACGCCGGTCAATCATGGGTAATGATGGATGATGGTGCTTAATGGTTAACGGTTCGTGGTCAAACCTATGCTTGATGGTGGCTGAACAATCCATCTGTGATACTTGAAGGTTCATGGCTGGTTATGGTTAAAAACCATATGGTTGATTGTGGTTGATTGTGTGATACCGGTTCATGGTTGATATTGGTTGAATGTGCCCAATTATGGTTGAATATGGTTAACCATCGACCAGTTTGACAATCAATTCAAGTGTGATTGTCATCCAAGATCATCCAAGTACCAAACAAACCAGAATTTATCATTACTTAACAACCATCAGTACCGTTTACGCTAAGCAATTGTTACCAACTAGTAAACAAACCCGGCAATGAAAAATCCACCATTTCTAGCTGGCTTCCCAGGGTTTCCTATAAAAAATGTGGCTTTATATTGCTATGTTGATTCAACAAATGTTAACCATTACGAACCATGACTCATTATGGTTACTCTTAACCATGAATAATCGTTCATGAGGAAAATTCAACCATTATGAACCGTTATGACGATTAGGAGTTGACTCAACCACTGATCAAACATTGGAAACTACCAAAGACACAGATAGGCGGGGCGAAGTGGCAAACCAAACCAACCAAACCCCTGGGCGCACCATGTTGAGCGACAAGATTTCCCAACTCAAAGATTGGAAGTACGAGATAATCTCAACCATCCATTGGGTTGTATTCACCCTATATCTCACCCATGTTTCATATTCTCAAGAATTGTTACGAAACTGATTGCCACTACCATTTCACAAAAAGTGTACCCTAGACTTGGAACCCAAGAAAATTGATGGCCGCTTGAATGATTTTCCTGATTGACCACTGGCATGAAGCATGAGTCGCAGTGATGATGAACGGAGAGATCCACAAAGTATGGATGTGTATCAAGGGTTAATGGCTGATGACTTATCGTTATAACAGAATACAGGGAAAGATATATATATACATTCAAAGAGAGGTGTATCTACGGATATTGATGTCTGTGGATGGACATATCATGACATGTCATGTACGGTACCATTATTCATCATTTGGTGCATCGAACAAACGGTTCTGTATCGAAATCACTTACACATCAATGGAGGCTTCACACAATCTCAACGGTCTTCCAGTACATATTTATTTGTTGGTTCACCTCGGGTCTTTTGGCAATGGATGGCAATGGAATGTCTCCACCGTTGATGATTTAGCTACGAGACACGGTGAGTCTTCGTGTCCACGCTTCGGGTCACCCTTCGCAGCAAGACAGGCACTGCTACTCCGAGCTGCTGTGGCTTTGTCGGCCACCTTTTTGATCTCCACCTGCATGGCGTTGTGTTGTGGTTGGTTCATGTTTTTCCCCACCTGTCAGGTGAGGGTTGTTAGATTTTATCAGAGTTGACTTCTCCTCCTCCTCTTCCTCCTCCTTCTCCTCGCCGGACCTCAACTACGACAATGCACGCCGAGTGTCTGCTGCCGGACCTCAAAGATGTCAGAAGATATGTCAGAAAGAATGTCAAAAGAAATGTCAGAAAGAATGTCA
>VSDK01027374.1:659860-779290 GCA_009767595.1 Symbiodinium kawagutii
GACGACGACGACGACGACGACGACGACGACGACGACGACGACGACAAGAATCAAACCGTTATGTTGCCATGGTTGTGGTTGGTCATCAAACCCCCTGCCGTAGTCCATCCAACTCCTACATGGACCATTGCTGCACTCGCTGGTAGTCCCCAACCTGGTTGTGCCAAAGATCACTCCGTAAACCTTGGTAAGTCAGCTATTTCTATGGCAAGTTGTCCATTCAACCAAATGGATCCAAATGGCTGTTTCTCAAAATAGGTTTATCCCCAAATCATGCACTAGTCATCATTAGTAGTGATAAACCAACCTTTTTGTTGGGTCCCCTATTTTGAGAAGCCCTCAAATGGTAGCTAGAGGAGTTTCCCCTCGAAATCTGTAGATCAGCGGCCCGCAACTCACCCATCACTGCTGCCCGCCACACCTACTCGGTCGTTCAGCTCACCGATCTCTTTTTCTGCCTGTGACATGAGTGGTTGATATGGCTACAGGTCAATATCAACCAACCAATTTCTTGTGGGATAATCACCAACAATTTCATACGGAAGACGAGCTGGTTCATGATAGGGGAAGCAGGGGTACAGGGTTAACTGACCCACAGCCATATTGGTTGATGTGGCTTCATATTGGTTGATAGTTGTCCTTGTCGCCATGGTGGTACTGACCATCCAGCTGTCCAGTACGCCATTAGCGAAACCACAACAGTGACTTGGGGATGCACCATGGCAAAGTGGACAAATCCATTGGTTGTGACCTGTCATATTGACCAAGTACCCGCTATGATAATCAACCAGAGTACCTGACATTGACCTGGGTCTTGGCTCAGAATTTGAAAGAAACCAACTGGTCAACCTTGAATGATCGCTGTACCAACTGGCGAAGGATGTCGCTTATCAATAAATTGTACAGTACTGCTGAAAGAATTCGCAAATCAAAGAAAGAAATCATGCTGGGCAATAATAGCTCTAAACAGATCAACGCATAGCAATGAATAATTTGCACTAGTGATAGCTGGATGATAATAGACATCAATGCCTAATGTAGATGTACATCGTATACAGATATATACATCCATGTACGTCACCAATTCAAGGCACACCATTTTGGAGATTCGTGTCTGAAACAAAACCTGTGCGGTCACACAGTGAAATCAATGTAACTTCAACACAAATAGGTACTTGTGTATATTTTCTCTCATGGGTAGCAGCAATTTGGATGAATCATATGGTTCATTAATAGCATGTCATCGGCAACAAGCAACAACATAGGGACACAAACCAAAAGGATCGTGAAATTAACCCTAACTCGAACCATCCTTTAATATCCTTTATAATTAAAAACCATTTATCTATAGCAATAAACCAACCAGAACTTTGGGGGTCCCCAAACTGGCTTGAGAAACCACGATAATCTATACATTAACGTGCTGCCTTCATAGTTGTACCGTCAATCCTGCAGATACCAAACAGTTGCGTTCACCCGTGGGCACCGGCTGTGCAAACAAGGGATGAGACTGCTAACGGATTGGCACGTCGATCAATGGTAGACAGGGAGTGGTTCAAACATAGTTTTGCGAACAACAATCAATCAACCACAATAGCACAACAGGGCTACAACCAATCTTTAACCAGTTAAATTGACCTGGAATTGGGATAGCCCCATCTATCCTAAGGTGCTAGTCCATAATTGTATTCAACACAAGTAAACGTAAAGATACATCGATCTATGGATATGGCATCTGCCCCACAAACACATACACAAATCTGATCATTATGAACCATAAGTTAACTATGGGTTAACCATTATTCGAGGTGAACCAACTAAATTGTCGTATATAGATGCATGATGTGTAAATAAATGAATCAATATATATATATATATATGATATTTTTCAGCTACACTCCCATTCATTCCCACATTCCCTTTCCCATCGTTTCTGTTGCTACTTGCGCACCGCACCTTTTCTTGTGCGGCTTGGGAGAGGGTCACGTTGTCCTCGATCTTCTTGTTCTTCCTAGAAGGACCCCCTTGACTACTCTCCCCCCCTTGCTTGGTGGCCCTTTCCCTTAAATCAACGATGCCTACAAACGGATGCAATTGTTTGTTGTTTATGCATTTGGTACCCACACAATTGAAGATTATAATTTGCCACATGTACATAAATCTATCATAAAAATCATCATAGGTCTGTTCATGTGGCTGTTTTTCAAAATAGGGGTACCCCCAAAATCATCCAATATCAGTGGTCCTCGTAACAACGAACCAGTTTGGGGGGTTTCCTATTTTGGGAAATCCCCATGTGTGTTATTCCCTGTGCAGATGGGACGTCTGGCTGAACACCGGCTGGCGACAGGCGAAACCAGCAGCTTCCAAAAGTTCATCAGGCATCAGGAACAACAACCCATGGATCCTTGGAACTGGGAAAATGTCCAGGATATGTTTCCTTTAATTATACAAACCAATTGAAATTAAAATCAGAGAGATCAGGTTCTTTGGGTTGAATGTCTTCATCAGGGTCAGTTGCGCCTATGATGATGGTCATTAATGTTTCTCTAGTAGCTTTGATGATTAAAAAATGGCTAACACAGGCTTTGCCTCCCTCCCAAATGACCAGGTAAGGCCATGTCCCAGTTCCAGACGAGACAGTGCGACTATGAATGGTAAACACTGTTTGTGACAAGGGCAACTGCCTATGCCAAGATTTTCAGAATGGTTGCTGGTAAGAGCAATCATGGGACTCATATGGATGGGTGTGTCTCAAACTAGGGGCACCCCCAAATCATCCAGCAGTAACCAGTAATAGCAAAAAACCAGCCATTTTAGGGTTTTTGGGAAACCACCAGATTGATCAAGCTGAAGGTTTTGCATAGGACCAATTGGGTGTTTCTCAAAATAGGGAACCCCCAAACATGGTTGATTATTACTATAAATGCTTCATAATGGATGATAACTGGGAGTACCCCTATGACGTTTTGGAAACCACCAATTGAAGAGTTTGACTCGTTTATGTTTTCTGAAGAGTTGTATAATTCCTAGTTTTGAGAAACCATCCCTACCACCAACAATTTCGGGAAACCCGAGCTTAATGACTGGTTCATTGAGGATTTCTCAACAAAGAACCACCATTCGTCCACCGCTGAGGTGTTTTTTCGGTGTCTGCCCATGTCCTGCAACATAGCAATGAGTGATAAAGGTTGTGTAACAATCGTTGCTTAACTGATGATGGTCAACTTTACCAAATCACATCTGGGGCTGGTTGTATGGCCTACTTCTTTGTTGCCTATGTTGGTGATGACAATCCCAGCGCACTGCCATCTGTGGGTTTCAACTCTGCTCCAACCAGTCATCCGATACAAAAACTGCCGTCAACGCTCCCACTTCGCCAAGCGACTTTTTCAGCACTACTGCCTGAGACAAGGCGCCGTGTCACGGAAGCGATGCAGTTTATGGAAACAGAGCACGATGGTGACAACACCAACTGATCTGGGATAAACCTTGGTTCAACGCATGTGGAAAACACCATACAACACTCATGTGTGCATGTGTTTCTTTATGAAAAATAGTGACTTTCAATGTGAAACTGCTCATAGACAGTAAATGCAACCAGTACTACTAATAACAATAGATCAAGTATACTTACAACCGGTACTACTGATACCAATAGATCAAGTATACTTTCAACCAGTACTACTAATGCTAGGTCAACTATAACAATTGGTGAATAAGAGCCATGGGTTGTCATAGGCAATGACGTTTATCTGAACAGGTTCATTACGAATACTACCCGTCTGGCAAAAGCCATCAGTAAGAATAGTGGGTTGATTGTAATACACCGATTGTGCGAACCATCTGTTGTAGACAATATATTCCGTACAAACCCATCAAATCCTGGCTCGCAAAAATGGATTATATACAACTATACTACCGCTGGCTGATTGACCATGGATTAGAATGGCGTGCAACGCCTTTCTTGAAGCAGGTCGTATAATGCATTCAACCAGCCAGGGTGATTCCTTGCAGCCACCCTACGAGGCAGTCTTGTACCCCATCTGTTCATATGTTTCAGCTCTAGTCATTTCTGTGCTTTTTCATATATGGGTGTTTCTCAAGCCATAGGAAACCCCAAAAATGGTTGGTTTATCACTCCAAATGGTGAAGAAAGGATGATTTGGGGTACCCCTATAACTTGAGCAACCACCATATATATCCATATATCATCTCTTAAAAAGCATGTCTTAAAAAAGTCAGCTCTTGAGAACCACATACACAATTTCTCGTCTTGAAAAATGGCAGTGGGTCAAAACCCTTGGTCCCCCTGGTTCCCCATCATTGACCATTGTTTCCCTTAAATTGTTGGTCATTGTACCCATTAGTTGGCTCATATTGACTCATAGCCACATATAGCTGGTATATCCCGTACTATTGTTACTTTTTATGCCCTTATCATTAACAATTACAACCAGCCATTACAAATATGTTGGGATGATTTGGCAGTGGGTCAGTTCACCCTTAGTCCCCCTGGTTCCCCTATCATTAACCAGGCTGTTTTCCCTATAGTTGGCTGGGTAATAACCGCCATGAAATTGGTTGCTTAACTGCTTGACCCAGCTCGCCATTTCCCCGAAGCTTCCCTTGGTGCGGCAGGTGATTTCTCGGTGATGCTACGCGCTCCGGGCCACCTGCCTGCGGCAGGACTCCCCGCGCCTCCTGTTCTGCTTCCTTCCTCTCCTGCTCAGCTAGAACCTGCGAGGGGAGCAGCGAAGGGCTGTTCTAAGCGTACACCTACGGACGGTTGTTTCGAGGGGTTGATAAGGGCTAATAGAGGTTGATAAGGGTTAATAGAGGTTAATAAGGGCTAATAGAGGTTAATAAGCGTTATATAAGAAGCAGTATTTCTATGTATTTCTTTGTAATTCATAATTCAGTATTTGATAAAGGCCAAGCAGCTTCTAGTGGTCAATATTGGTTACCTTCTGGCAGTCCCTAACATGCTTGTGTTAAAAATGATCATATCTATTGGTTAAAACCGGCATAAATGGTGGATTTTCCACGCAACCATGTTAGTTTGCCAGAGTGTAACCAGCAATATGTCTTTGCAATTCTCATGACCAACAATTCTGGTTTGCAACCAATGATTGACGACTGGTGATGAATAATGGATAACAAGTAATGTTAATAATGATCAATAGTGATGCTTGGCAATGGCAACGCTTATAGCAATGATTGAAAATTATTGGAAATGCTTCTGTAAATCCATGTAATCTAAAAATATCTAAAAATCAAACTCATGTGCAACTACATGGAGCAATATTGGGGAACCAATTCTTAATGAAGCTTGGCATGTTTGTAAAAAATGCAAGCTGGTTGATGATAATTTTTGATGATCGATGTTAAAAAGCCACAGCCACTTTAATTGTATGTATGTCTGGGAATTGCCCTCTGGTAAAATAATGTTTGCCGATCTCCCACCATGTTAATTTAAGAACTAGCTATTGGTAGCCATAATCAGTATGCTATCAAGAGTGGGATCCAGCAGTTCTGCTTATAATAATGGCTATTGATATCGTACTGCTGTGGTAATAAATACCATGATAACGCTGTATATAATGATGCTATAATCCACAACAGGTCTTGTGAGACCCAGCAACAACAGCTGAACGGTCGCGATATGTCACGATCATCCGGCTCCACATTCAACTGGTCAAGGGACCGACCTTTGTGACTTGCTCGTTGTTCTCTGCCACACAATGCATAATGTAAAATTAATTCATAAATATATTGGATTATCTAATGGTTCATAATGTAAACCATTGTGCCATTATACCATGAAAGATTATCTAATGGATACAAGATAATGTATAATTAATTCATAATGTACACTTGATTGTTATAATGGCTTATCTACTTATCTAATGGGTCATATAGTGGTGAATATGATGGTTCAAACTATGGCACCGTGTAGAATCATGCATAT
The DNA here is from genome assembly GCA_009767595.1 of Symbiodinium kawagutii. NCBI lineage: Eukaryota > Dinophyceae > Suessiales > Symbiodiniaceae > Symbiodinium > Symbiodinium kawagutii. The sequence goes on from VSDK01027374.1 coordinate 665,832, forward strand.
CAATATTTCAAGAACACCTTTGGAACTATTAAAAAGGTACAACAGCACAACTAGTAATGCATTGAAGAATTATAATCGTCCTTATCTTTATAACCATTGAGGTGCCACAGTTTCACCTTGAAAACGATTGTTGATTGTTGATGGTTGATTTCACCTTGAATTGAGAACCAAGTTGTAAGCATTGTAACCAGTGAAAACGACTGTTGATTGTCACCGACCAAAAGCAGCCGCTCCACAGTTTTTCCACTGGGCTTTTGCTGACAAGAGTTTTTTGGTGGCAGCGCTGATCCTGAGCAGGAAGCAATGGGGATGCTCAACAGGAGTATCCGAAAATGAAGTTGCTATGGTAATGTCTTCGGTGATTACGCTCTGATATGTTTTGACGATTTATGATGACTATCATGTTGTTCATTATGGTTGTGACGATTGTCCTTATGATTATAATGATTGCTATAATAATGATTATGTTAAAATGATAGCAAATAATGATGCTAGCAGCGATGTCAAATGTTGTTCTAATCATGCTTGTCCAAGCAGCATTGAAGCAGGATGGTTGGAATGGTGGTTGACGTTGTCAACAACGCTAAGCCATGACTACATCCCAGCAGATAAATTTGGATACTCACCTCAAAAATACCAGGGAATAAACCGGCTAGAACCCACTACCCAGAAAGGATTCAGTACTGGAAAATCCTGGTAGATCAAGTCATGATCGGATGACAACTGATACATAGGCAACTTTCCTTTGATGGAGTACAACCCAGCAAGTGATAGGGTCATCACCCCAGGGATATCACTTGGCAGCGATTGGAACTTCAAAAGGCGCCGTCTTTCAGGGAATACACCAACCGTGTTCGTGACGAATGGTGGCTAAGGACAATTAATATCTTAATGATGTTTGACAGTATATCGATACTAATGAAACAAAATGATCTTAATATCTTAATTGAGAAAATACATTATCGAACTGGGAAAGAAGAATGATCGAACAACTGTTGGTTTCTCAAAATTAGGATCCCCAAAGTTATGGTTGGTTTATGGCTATACATGCTTTGAAAATGGTGATTGCTGGGGGGGTCGCCTATGACTTGAGAAGCACCCAACGAATAGGGAGCTCCCAACGATTGATCTTGGCGCAGCAGTTGACCCCAGCTGGGTTCACTATAGCCCTAGGCGCCAAGACCTGGGGATGACCACGTCGGACGTCATCAAGCGCCAAGTTTCAGCATGCGTCCTTGTTGAAGATATCTCCTCCTGAAACCGGCGACCAGAGCTGCCTATCAGTTTGATGGAGCCCTGCTTGGTGGTTACTGAGACCCTGTGATCCCTCAAGAACTTGGTGATCTTCAACATCATAACCAGCCAACTCTGGTTGGTGGTTTCAACCCCAATGAAAAGTATTTGTAAACCAATCATTTGTTAATAATTGATAGGGACAATAAGAAATACTTAAAATGACCAAGCAGAACTATAATTTCGCTTGACGCTTGATTCTAACATATTCTAACCGAGGGGTTAAGTACACATCAGTTCGGTAATCGTTCACACCTCACCTGTGTGAACTGACGCTCCAATCAGGACCAGGCGGGGAGGAAATGTCTCAATGATGCGACCGTCTGACTATTTGTTGGAGAGACATCATCTTTTTATAGTTTACGATCGGTGGTTCAAATGTATGGGTTTGTAACAAAATAGGGTAACCAATGACCCACCAAAATAATTTTACTAGGAAATCCATTGATTTGGGGGTATGGATACCACTATTTTTGGCACATACACCATTTATCAGGAAATCCATGATTATAGGAAATCCATATGGGTACCACTATTTTGGCACATACCCATATGGATCTCCTATTGTTGTTATTTTCGCCTTGTAGCTTGCGCCGAATCGCTTGATCCTTCGATCCCCGCAGAAACGACCGCCGTTTTTTTAATCATTGGTGGTTTGCTTCGGGTCAATGTGGAGAAGCCTCAAACAGTCCTAAAAATTGAGATTGGTTGGCTTGTTGGTTGGATGGTCATTTGATTGGCTGGTTCAACTTGGTCAATGATAGTGATGGTTCGATGATGGAATAAAAGAAAACAAGCAACCATGACCCTGTTCGTGAACCAACCTAGCTCGCTGAGTTGCACATGATTCCACAACCACTTATCGAAACTGCGGCCCGTCACCACCAGGTTGCCCTGTTTGCTTGTTCATGGAGCTCTAGGTGCAGCTTCGCAATGCAGATCTACTCTGGAAAACGAAGCCCAAAATCCCTAAAACTAACCCCAAGATCAATTGTGTTCCACAACCAACTCAACAAAGGCTTGGTTTGAGGGTCAATTTCACCTGCAATGATGATGATGATGGTGATGATGATGATGAGGATGACGAGGATGATGACGATTAGTAATAAATGATTAGTGATGAAGGATGATCACTTATGACGCTTAATCAATGATGCTTGCTGGCTGGTGAATGGCTGATACGTAGCAATTTAACCATTATCCCCTGTTCTCATTCTCGTTATTCACCACTATTCAACACTATTCGCCACCAAGAACCACCATTAACCATGACTGGTTGGTGGTTTCAACCCCTATGAAAGATATTAGTCCACAAACCGTTTGTCAATCATTACTAGCGAAAATAAAAATGTTTGAAACCACCAACCAGATGACAAATCATCCAAGCCACTTTTCATGGCTCACCCCGTGCCGTTCCCACGGCGCCTGAGTCATCCTGGGTGACCAGATTTTCGAAGAGTTTCTCCGGGTCGATCAACACTGCACCCGCAAACCTGAGTTTGTCGCCACGGGGAACGCCGGGGTGGTGCGACTGTGCCGCTTGGTGAGACTTGCACATAAGTGAGCATGTGTAGGTAGATTAGAAACATAGGTGTGTCATATATCTCTATATATTCATAGATATGTATACATATATATATATATATAGATATGTATACATATATAGATATGTATACATATATATAAATATATATGTATATATGTATATATATATATATTGATCTATTCATGTCCATGATCCTCCATGTATATCCAAATTCATGTGCATGTATGGTGTATGTATACATCTGCGTCTGCGTCTTTGTTACCCAAGGGAACAAGCTGATCAAGTCGGAAACGGGCAGCGCCGTCCTCCCAAATGCTGATGCACCAAGTAATGACTGACCCCCTAATCATTATCAGCTAGCAAACGGAGCAAGACAGTTGCTAAGTCTCCACAAGATGGATGGCTTGAAATTGGTACTGCATACTATCAAATTGGGTCAGTTTAGTGGACAAACTTATGAAGAACGAAAAGAACCGGCGATGCACATGGTCATTCTCATCTTGGATATGGGTGTTTCTCAAACTACGGGACCCCAAATCATTCCCAAATACTTTGTTGTCGATTCTCAATGAATGATATTGGGAGTCCCTCAATTTGAGAAACCCCAATATAGTGGTTTCTCTCAAAATAGGGAACCCCCCAAGTCATCCGATATTAATCATCTATGGTAGTAAACCAACCATTTTGGGGGTCCCTCAATTTGAGAAACCCCCATATGGTCACGTTCACAAACCAACGGCTCGTGCTGTGGGAGTTGGATGATTTGGGGGTACCCCTATGACTAGAGAAACCACCAAATTGTCCTTCTTCTTGTCATATGACTAGAGAAACCCATCCCATCCCCAAACGAAAGGGATTGGTCACTGCCCAGCAAATCCGCCCTATTAGTGTGCTTCCCCAGCTCTATCGATTATGGGCTCGGGTGGTCAGTGCCTGCATCATTTCAGCCTTTGCCAGAACATTTTCGGTTGACATTACCGGATACCTGCCTGGCAGGGGTGCTATGGATGCCAGCTACCAGTTTCAAGCCTGGATTGAGCAAGCTCGGGCAAACCAAGTTGATATGGTTGGGCTATCCATAGACCTACTCAAGTGCTTCAATACGATCCGTAGGTCTAGGGTGATTGCCATGATGAAGCGACTGGGCATTGATGACAAGATCTTGCGACAATGGGATGAATCCTTGCTGGTTTCCCAACGAATATGGTGTATCGGGTCGGCTGTTTCCTCACCCATCCCCGCGCCCAGTGGGTGCCCAGAGGGGGATCCCATCAGTGTGGCTGCCATGCTGACAGTAGCCTACTGCTGGACCTTAGCTTTACGAGGGGTGACGGATAACCTCAAGATTTCGGCCTATGCAGACAACTGGGGCTGGGCCAGTGGTGACCTTCGCAACATGTTTCCCACCAATGATACCACCTGCCGATACACTGACATCATGGGTATGACTGTTGATTGGTCCAAATCTTGGCTTTGGAGCACTGACAAGACCTTGCAAGATCAATTCCATGCATACATGGCACAACATGACCTCCCAAGCATTGCGCATCACCTTCATCAGATGGACCTGGGATGCCAACTGACATATCGAGGCCCGCCCCGACTTGGTGATTTCCGATCTCGATTGGAAGAGGGGGAACACAGACTGCAGCGGCTGGAGAACTTGCATGTTCCCATTGATGTGAAAGCTCATGTCGTGCAAGCTGGCATTTGGCCGCAGGTGTTTTATGGAGTAGAACTATTGCCATTGGGAGTTGGACACATTGACCACCTCCGATCGCGAGCAGCCACTGCCATTCTGGGCCCATCTCGCAGCCGGAATTCTGCGGTTGCTATGTCTGTCATTCCAAAGGTTGTGGACCCCATGGTTGCCGTTCTTCAAAGAGTTTTGAAACAAGCACGTAGGTACCTGCTGCAGGCTTCGGCCCTTGAAAGTGATGCTTTTTTGAAGATTGCCTCCAGACACACAACGCTGACTCGAGATTGCCAGGGACCCGCTGGTGTTTTGGCCTACTTTCTCTCGTTGATTGGTTGGCAAATTGATGGCACAGGCTCCCTCCACATGTTTGCACACTTTTCGGCCCGATTGGTTGATCTGAGTACTGCAGACTTGATGAAGTTTGTTGCCTTGGCCTGGCAAGAAAATGTTTTCCCGTACCATACGGATCGACGAGCATGGAAAGGTTTGCCCCCAATTTGCCGTTCCATGACATGCAAATTGCTCCAGAAGTTCACACCTTCTCAGCAGAAACAAATCATTGCGGAAATTAGTGGATCTTTCCAAACGCGATCACAGCAAGCCAAATGGGATGCAGAAACCACCCCTGAATGTCAATGGTGTCACCAGCATGATGACAGGGCCCATCGATTCTATGACTGTCTGATTTTGGATGATCTCCGTGCCAGCTATGAGGGCTTGCATTCACACATCCAGGACCAGGGTTGGCTCTTTCATGACATGCCAGTCATATACACTGATCCCACGGAGAGTTTTTTGCGCATGATGCATTGGACCCATCCAGAACCAAGTGTAGATCCTGCTGTGTTGCAACACCTTCGCCACCTGGAGACCGTAGGCCATCCACTGCAGATATACACTGATGGTTCTTGTCAATTTCCCACGGATGCAGGGGCCCGCTTTGCATCCTATGCAGTTGTGGTTGATGTGGCTGTTGATGACTCGCAACGGTGTCATGCTGCACACGCCTATCTCGCTACTAAGAAGATGCCAAACACGTTTCAACCCTTGATCGCTGCTCAGTTGCGAGGGGAACAGGCTATCCCACGCGCGGAGTTGCAGGCCGTTGTTTGGGTTTGTGAACATTTTCAACATGCCTGTTTGCGAGTTGATAGTCAGTGCACTTTGGACCTGGTAGACAGATGTCAGAAAGCTTCCACACCTTTGCTACTAGCACATCTTGGTAACTGGGACCTGGTAAGACGACTATGGTTCACGCAACAACATGGAAGTCACACCTTTTTGAAGATCAAGGCACATTCAGAAAATGACACCTCTCTCAGTCTTTTGGACCTCTATAGAGCACTTGGCAACAAAGCAGTGAATGATCTGGCAGAGCAGGCGTGTAAGACGCTTAATCTGGCGTTGACAACCGAGGCCTCCCAGCTCTTTCACCAGAGGAAAGAACAGAGTGATTGTTTGCTTCGAACCTATCACTTTTTTCTGGATAGTTATAAGCGACGAGCGGAACTGGATGCGCGACAACCGGATTCGAATCCACACCAGCTGCAGAGTGTCAACAAGAGGCAATCCAACATTGATGCATTTTCTGGCTATGATCTGACAGTGGTTTGGGAAATCCCATTGGTGAGGGTTAACATGGTTCATGGTACTGCATGGGGAGCCACTATTGGCAACAGCATCCTCCTGTGGCTCAACAAGCTGCGCTGGCCCGTGGGGGAAGATCAACATGAGCTGCAGCAACTGGGGGTAACGTGGTTGGAACTGGTACTCTCATGGATGTTGGAATCGAAGCTATGGCTGCCCATTAAACGAGTACACACGGATGGTCATGAATACCTGATACCTCTCTCAGATAGTCACATGGCTCGAGCGTATGATGTCAAATTTTCAGAACTTGCCCATACAATGTCCAAACTTGTTTTGCAGATCTCAACTTTGCACATGCCCTCAGTGATCCCCTCCATCCCGAGAGCTCAAGTGAAGAGCTTGTATGTGCTGGGCGCTCGCTATTGGCAGGCCGGATTCCAGTGGAGACCTGTGTTTCCACATCAAGCTGAGGTTGTGAGATTGCTGGATCAGAACATCAGACAGCAGGAAGGTCGCAACTTTGACAAACTTCCTAGTGGATTGGACTTTGTGACTGACCTGGCACAGATGAATATCCTCAGACAGGAGCTTTCGGATACCTGGACTCGCAAAACTGCTGCCTGCCACCAGCTGGCGAAGCAGGTGAGGGACATGACGAAATCTGGACAACGCCAACTTTCTTTTTCTGCGACTTAGTTTTGTACATCTGTTTGCCTTGTCCACTGTGACAAGAAGCACCCCTGGCTCCACCAGAGATGGCCGGGCCAGCAGCTTTTGACACCAGGAAAAGGGATGTTCACTAGGGATACCGGGATGTACAGGGGACTCACAAGCTTGTGGTTGGTAAAGGTTGTCCTATTGAGAGCAACGGGCTGCGATAAACGCAGCAACAATCAATGAACAGTTGGGCTAGCGCCTGAATTGATGCCTGCCATTTCTGTGAACAAAAATTGACATTAACATGGTCACAAGATGTCACAAAGGGTTATACTAAACCTGGTACAGCAACCAGCATGATCCCGTGTAAGCAAGCAATGTTCAAGCGGTGTCATCCCCTTTTGTCAACCATTAAACATGGCTTGTGCGCCCAACTAGTTGGAATTTGTTCAGAGATATATAACATCATGACAAAGGTTGTGCTACTTGATGTCAACTTGACTGATGTCAACAAATTCGTTAAACAACCTTTTTGTTTTTGGTCATTCACTATTGTCAACCGTTGAATCTGTCAAAAACAAAGGGGTTGGATGACAAAGTTCCACAATCTGGGATACCCTCTTGGGTGAGAGCTCCGTTGTTAGGCACTCCAGGAAGGTAGTCTTGCGATTGAATCTGCCAAAATTCAAGTCATCCCCAGAAATCGAATATCCATGAATATCCCCTTCGTTTCCGGGAAGATAATCTGGCTATGGGTCAAAACCCTGTACCCCTGGTTCCCATCATTAACCATTGTTTTCCCTATTATTGTTGCTTCATATTGATGGTTGATATTGACCCATACCCATCTCATTCTTTAGGAATAAGACTTCTCATCTACAACAGCGGCAACGACGCGCTGCCGCCAGGAGTCGTCAGCTTGCAATTCTTCTCTGCGGTGACTTTATAACCCGAAGCCTGGGCTGCCAAGGGGCAAACCGCAACGAAAACTATCACTTTGAACGAGCACTTGGTGGTTTTTTAAACAAACAATGATAAGTTGAAACAACAAGTAACTTGCCACCGATAAACAAACAATTATCATTCTAGAAAAAAGATCATTATTTCATCTATGTGGCAAGTAACGATGATTTGGTTGAAAAATGATCATTTTGTTAAGTGGTGAAGTTACAGTTACAGTGTTCTCCGAGTTCTCCATATCTGGGAGATGTTGAACTGTTTCTGGTTATGGTTTATTGCTATGAATCTTTATATGTCAGTGGAATGTGGCTGACAGCCCTTAGAGCCAGCGCGTCTGATGCATGCTGCTTTCCCCAGCGTCAGGATGCATCGCTCAAAAACAAAGGTTGTCTCGTTGCAATGCTTTGGAGAACATCCTTCATAACATACGTACCACTGCCTGAAAACTGTTGCAGAATGGACCACCTGCAGATGAAGCATGTGATGTTACGTGGATCGCCCAATGAGCAACTTCTTAGGGCAACCCCCCCCGTCAATTCATTTGTATGGAAAACTTCCCTCACGATCCACCTTTGTTGAACATGTTCATGCACTATTAACCTTGGTGGCGTAAAGTTCCCTTGCTACCACTTTTATTTTTGGTGGATATGATGGTTTCTCGAAATAGGGGACCCCCCAAGTCATCCAACATTAACCGTTTATAGTACTAAAGCAACCATTTTTGGGGTCCCCTATTTTGAGAACCCACCATATGGTAAATCAATTCATTCCCAAAAACATCAAACGTCTAAGTTTCTCGCTGGATCCGGCAACCGTGAACCTTTGCAATCTTGCAAGATGTTGGCCCCACACCAACGTGGCAACTAGTAGGAACTGACAGAAAGACATGATAATCTGTATGGTTGACAATATGCCAGAGTAATTACTGTAACCACAATCATATCAACGACAATGCTCTACAGTAATTGACCATGGTAATCAACCACAGGACTCAACCTTGGCAATTGACCACGCTGCAATGTGTAAACAAAAACTATTGATAGCCAATGATCACAGCCACTTACTTTGGTAGCTTCTGTGTTCCCAACCTCCAATATTGACTTCCATATGAGGACCGGTAACCAACAACCATCACTGGGGGTACCAAAACTTTAGCTTAAACAATGGCTTCCAGGCCTTTTTCACAAGAAATTCCAACAGCATCCACTTTGCGCTATCGAATCGTGCTTGTTCTTAGTCTTTACCCACGATATCTACCAAACAATTCGGTCACATTCTACTAATATGAACTTATCAACCATTATCTATCCTTCTCACTCAATGGCCCAGCATTCGCAATCATTAGTAATGAATGGGACAAATCAACAGACCAAGCAGTACACATCACCAGTGCTGCCAAGCATCCGGCGACGATGCCTTCTTCGGCCAAGGAGTGCTTTCATCTGCTTTACCAAACATCCTGCGGCGAGAATCCGGCCCAGACTCGGAACGAGGCGAGTCGTCAATGTGGTTTCTCAAAATAAGGAGCCCTAAAAATGATTGGTTTATTACTTTAAGTGATTAACACACTGGATACCATTTAGTGTATGACTATAATTTGTTAACATCATTTCCAATGATTATTCCTATGAATAGTCAATAATTAGATGATTTGGGAGTACCCCTATGTCTTGAAAAACCACCATGTGGGTCTGGTATTGTCAGTGGTTTATTAATGCCACCAATGCTTCGTGACAACTGATTGTTGATGACCGACGATACACAGCACCAGAATGATGGTGAATATTCATTAAGAGTGTCCAATATGTCAAGCACCCAAATGGTGGTTTCTCAAAATAGGGGAACCCCCAAATCATCTACTTATGAACCATTTATGGCAATAAACCAACCATTTTCGGGGTCCACCATTTTGAGAAAACACCACCAAATATGGCTCGGGGAAAGCCCAGCTCGCACGGCGATATCAAATTGGGGTCCGTTGCTGATCTAGAATTATGCAACTGCAAAGGAAACGAACGAAGGCACTCTAGCAGTACACCTAAACCAGCTCAAAACTGCAAATCCTCAGAGTTCCACAAAAGAATGTGCTTTCATCTTCTGCAACGCCAGAGGTGCCTCACGAATTGACCTGTCCATAACTCAAATAAAACCGTACACGAGTGTGTCGATAATTTTCGTGGGTATAAGTTCCGAAAGAATCCCAAAGAATTGCTTTTTGTAGGAGATCTATAGGTGTGAGGGTACCACGAATGAAATGCGTTGGTGCTTGATAGTTTATCGCATTGAGTGGGGGTGAATTGTCACAATTCTACGCGCACCCAACAATCATCATACTAATATCTGCGGTTCACCAATCTATCAAACCAAATGAGCCAGGAAAACACAAGTAAATATCTATAAATATATGAGAGAACAATGTGTAAAACAATCTACACCCTCTCGCACATTCCCTTAGTCTAGGGGTCTAAGCCGCACAACTGGCCAACAAGCTCGTGTGGGCCAGTAGTGCACCAAACAAATCTACACATATCTATGTACACCATTAAATCTGTCTGTTTGTCCGGTTTTTGGCAGTACATCCTGTCATTAACCACCCTCCTAATGTTGCTTGCGGCACAATAAGGTACAACAAAAAATCCGAAGAATGCCCATAAACAGGCCACCCACACATGAATGGATCGAAAGGTTTCGAAAGGTGCTTTGCTTGAAGATGTCAAACGCGCCTGCGTGCATCCATGAAACTGTTGACTTTTCTTTTGAAAATACAGTATATATACATATGCAAATCTTTGCATGGGCAGATCATGTGGGTGTTTCTCAAAATGGGGGAACCCTAAATTATAAAATATTTTCATATACAGCAATAAACCAACCATAACTTAGGGGTTCCCTATGGCTTGAGGAACCCGCATATAGTAGATGTCTACCCGTAGGTACCTCTGGTCTAACAATCGTTTTTCATATTATTGTTGGGTATCATCTCCCTTAGAATTGATGGTGATATTGACCCACTGTAATAACTATGGACTATTGTTAATCACTATAATCACCATTGAGCATTATCAACCACTATTCACTCATATTCATCACTATTAATCCTACATAAATGCACACTGTGTACTTGAGCGTATTCATCTACACACGGCCTGCCCGCCACCCCAGGCAGGCGGTCTTCCAACTGCCAGATTTTGCTTTGTCGCACAGGAATGTTTTACCTCGGCAGACGTGCGAGCGAGACGACAGCTTTGTGTATATACTGAATAGGTGCAGATATAGATACATGAATACATGAATACATGAATACATGAATACATGAATACATACATACATAAATACATAAATACACAAATACATAAATACAGAAACACAGAAATACACAAATACACAAATACACAAATACACAAATACATAAATACATAAATATACAAATACACAAATACACAAATACATAAATACATAAATGTACATACGTACGTACGTACGTACGTACGTACGTACGTACGTACGTACGTACGTACGTACATACGTACATACGTACATACGTACATACGTACATACGTACATACGTACATACGTACACACGTACATACGTACGTACATACGTACGTACGTACATACATATATACATACGTACATACATACGTTAGATATATAGATATGTCGAATTTGAGAAATAAAATGTGTAGAGATATATGGAGGTAAATGCCTAGATATAACTACAAGAAAATATTTATGCATATCGTATATCTTATTCAAATAGTTCATGCGGACATAGTTGGTAATGTTGACCATTTGTTAGCATGGTAGCCCGCTACAATGGCAAAATGTTGAAAACTTGTTCACTAGCTCCAATTGCTGTTGACCCTGCTGATTCGTTACAGGATTGTTTTAGGGGAAATTCAGATTTTTTGTTTTTTAGCATTGAATTTAGGAATGATTGTTTCTGTTCATTAGGATATACAGTGTTATGATGTGTAGAGCTTCGTTTTTGCAAAGCAGTGCTGAGCTTAGAAAGTGTTAAGCGTCAAAAGGATCCAAAGCCTTGAAGAATCTCTTTCAAAACCAACTTGAGTACAGGCAAGCTTAGCTATGCAAAGCTGAAGAAAGCTTGGCTATCTGACTTTGCTCCCTATATAATGCTTTTTCTGTCATGCCACCGTACCAGTGTCCATTTGTTCAGGGGGACGCTAGTCAGGATGCCACACGGCCTCACTGTCGATGTGCTGTATGCGCGCATGTGCAAGGTCTCAAGGTTTGTGGACATCTACAAGCTGGGGCCTGCTAGCGATTTGTTGATGAAGATACTTAGGGGAACTACTCACTATCGTGGACATAACCAACTTATATCTAAAACCAACTCGTTGATAACTACCCAGTTTCACACCTAGTTCATCAGTTGAGTGGAGAATCTTAACCAACTTATAACGTTTCAGATCAGCCAGTTTTTGCGGCTCAATGTGGTTGGTCTTTCCAGGCACTGGTTGAGATGACAGGGTAATGATAGAAGTTCAAGCATTCTAGCGTCTACAGTACTTGGCAACCACCAGTGAATAATGATCAATGGTTAAACCACTTATCCAAAATATGCGCATGCATTGCCATCCGAAATCTCAATGGGTCATCTTTGTTCCTCTGCTTGATAAGTTTGAGCAATATATACCCAGATAACGTCTGAAAATTTGGGGCATACCAGCAGCACCTATCATGAGTGGCTTGCTATTTTGATCATAAGCCTAGCTGGTATGTACTAAGGATGCTTAGCATTGGTGAAAGGGCCAATGGAACAAACTAGTTAGAAATTGCGGGGTGATGATCTATGGACCGCACTGCTGTAGACTGGTTCTCGGATATCTGCTTAAAAGGTGTCCATGGATTTACCCGAATTTTGCTGGTGACCCATCAAAAGCTGGCTAGTGGGAATTCCAGATTTGGCTATCGGTCAATATAAACCAACCAATAATGGGGGACAATGACCAACAATAATAAGGGAAACAATTGTCAATGATACGGGAACCAGGGGTACGGGGTTTTGACCCACAGCCATTTCACTCCTGCCACTACGGTTTGTTGTTAAGTTGGCTACGCAAGGGGGGGACGTCCCCTCTTTGGGGAGTTGGTTTGCGACTACGCAAACTACCAGTTGTCATCTGTAGAAAAGAATAGCCTGCTGATGACGGGTATATATATTGACCGACAAATCTAGCTATAGTTGTTGAATTCATGGCTGAGCCAAAACATATACCTATTAGTTGGTTTTTGCTGGTTGTTGTGCTCACTGTTCAGCAAGATTAAGCGTGATTTGGCATTGCAAACCTTCAATAATCATTATTACCAATCATGACTACCCATCCTTAACCATGCATATGTACGGGTATGGGAACCTAGTTTAGTCGCTTGCGGGATGTCAACCGCCAAACCTGTTGACTTTGGCAAACCATCATTGACCATCAATGAAGTATTAGTCATCGTCACCGATGACCTTGATTGACCATCATTGAGCATCATTAACCTTCCTTGGCCTTCACAAACAATCATTCAGTATCGTTGATCATCAATCATCATCGTTGATCATTCATCATTCATCATTCATCATTCATCATTCATCATTCATCATTCATCATCATCATCATCATCATCATCATCATCATCATCATCATTCATCATTCATCATTCATCATTCATCATTCATCATTCATCATTCATCATCATTCATCATCATTCATAATTAACCATCATGCATCATCATTCAATGTGAGCAATCATGATTGATAACCATTACTGTAACCCTCATGAAAGATCACTAATTATCATTGATCAGCATTGATTGAGCTTCATTTACCATCCTTGTTACAGCTGGGTTTAATCACCAACAATTCGCACCGCGTCACCCCACAGCTGCTGCATCCCAGCGACAGTCACTCCTTGCCTGTTTCCTGAGCCCAGGGGAAGCCGAAGGAGAACAATGGTTGGTCAATAATGTCTACCCTGTACCCCTGGTTCCCCCATCAGCAAGACCATGATTTTCCCTATGAAATTCTTGGTATTATCCCCCCGTTGTTGGCTCATTAATATTAATCCTGGAATTATAAACCCTAGGTTGATTAAACCGGGGGGATACCATTTTAATGGGAAACCAAGGCGAACTTGGGGGGATGCCCCCTATTAATCAACCAGGGCTTCATTCATCCTGGGTTAACATCAATATAGGGAATTTCACGTATAAGAAGGGCAATAGTGATTATCCAGGTTTCTGGTTCATGATGGTTCTGGTTGGTGATGGTACTGGTCAATAGGTTAGGGTCGAAAAGGAGCAATGATTCCGTGCGAGAAAAGGATGCCCAGCCCCCTGGCGTCATGTGCAGTCAACAATTCATCTTTCAATTCCAAGAGTTTTCACCATCAACCATCTTTCACCAATCAATCATCATGTTCAACCAACAATGCACCACCAACCAGCATCAAGTCCAGCAATCAACCATCGTATCAACCATCGTTTCCCAATTATCAACCAGCTTCAGCATGAACCACCAGTAACTATCGCCAGCCGCTAACCAGCTACAGAATCATAATCACTGTGAGCTTAAGACTTCCTCTTGGGACTGCCAGCTGTAAAGAAGATGGTTTCTTGTAAAACTTGTCCAGCAACCCGTTCTGGAAGCCAAAGGGTTCATTGCAGGCAGGTGCAATGAGCATCGTAGACTGTAGGAAACCCCCTTTCCCTGCTTACTAGGAACAAAACTACAAAAAATCGTCCTGTTTCCCTGTGGACACTGTTTATGACGCAAGTTACTAACAACAGGGATCTTTACAAGGAAAGCCTCTTTTAAACACGGGCCAGCTGGCCACACTTCGGTCAACTCGTCATCCGAAAGATGACTACTGCATGTGGATTTGTAGACGAGTAGATGTATACAGAGTACCATGCAGTAAGGGTAGACATGTGCTATGCAGGGTTTTTCTCAAAATTGGGAACCCCAAGAATGGATGGTTTACTACTATAGATTCTGAATATTGGATTGATTTGGGACGCCCCCTATGTTGAAAAACACCCATATGACATACGTCACCTATGATATGTATGTCCATAGATGTATACATGGTATCCAGTTACCCTCACCCGGGTGGACACCGAGCCACAACTCCTTCAGAATCATATCCTTCAGAGGTTCCTCGTTGATGTCGCAGCGCTGTACTTTCACGCGAGGCTTAGTGGCGACAGGTTCATGCGCCCAGGTGCTCAACCCCCCAAACCCCTGGGGTGAAGCTAAAACTCCATGAACCAGTTTCGAAGTTTTTGTTGCATCTGCAATCTCTAGTAAAACAGTTGAGATGACCATCCCCTTTGATCCCCTATGTATAGATACCCATAGCCACAACAGCAGCTTCATATGGTGCTTTCTCAAAATAGGGGACCCCAAAAAAGATTAGTTTACTACTGTATATGGTTAGTTAACTGGATGATTTGGGGGGTTCCTGCAGTTTGAGAAACCCCCATATGAACCCTTACTGGAAAAAAAATGAAAAAAACATGATAGCTATCAACCCTCTCAAAACTCATGGATTTCATCATCATTTCAACTCGTTGCCCGCTTGTACACAACGGGGATCACGACGGTGCCAATCGCCAGCTGGCGGCAGTAGGACTGTGGTAACTCGGTTTCTCCAAGAGTTTCTTTGGCAATCAGAGGTTGGTACAGTTGACGCACGGGATTTACATAGATTGGACTACCAAGATTCTATGGTACGCCACAGGATTTACAAAATAGATGTACATTCTAATTGTAAATCTGGCGTGCCATAGGTATTTACCAGAGATTGGACTACCAAGATTCACAATTTATGTGACAAACAGATCAATCAATATCTATGGTACGCCAGATTTACAATCTATGTCACATAGATATGTAAGTACCGATTTCATGGTTCACATCAAATAAAGTTACAAACAGAAAACGATTCCAAAGCTAATTTCCTATCCAACCTACAGTAGCCAAAAGGATGTTTTATTACTGTGGATGGTTAATGATTAGAATGATTTGGGGGGTCCTCTAATTACTTCTACCTTCAGTAGCATCCAGGGACAGTATCCAACTGGCAGGTTGTGCAGGTACAGATTTGTACTTGCAGCAAGGTACGGTTACCATTCAGTGGCATCCATTTCCTACTGTATAAATCATTTCCCACAGTATCCGTTGATAACTTCCAGGTTTTACAGGTTTTTCCCCATTGATTTAGTTACTGTATGTAGATCCTATTTGGGTGTTTCTCGAAATCGGGGTACCCACAAATCATCTATTACTACTCATTTATAGTACTTAATAAACAATAAACCATTCTGGGGGACCCAATTTTGAGAAACCACCATTTGGAAAAACGATGGAAAAGCTACGAAAAGGAGCTACGATCCTGGCACTGGTGATCTTGGGGAAATCGTCAGCAACTGAAGCAGTCATGGCGCCGATGGCCACAAGCTGTGCGCTATGACGTTCCTGGTCTGGATCGGATCGTTGATTCATACACTCTGCCAGGGTTATATCATAAGGGTAACCCAGCAGGATTTGTTTGTAATTAATAGGTGCGTAATAAGGGTTTTAACCCTGCTGGTTTCTTGTGGTCAATAAGCGTTCCCCTCTGGTAGTCACTAACCTGGTTGCGCTAAAAATCACCAGTTTCTATACAGGCTCACCAACTATTTCTATGGTGGATTTTCCACGTGGCCAGATTAGTTTACCAGAGTGACAAAATGGGTAAGGATGATGAAATGTGGCCAACAAGAATCCGTTAATCACAATGGTCAAACATGTACATGAGTATATTGAACCGTGATTATAACCATATGTTTTTACCAAAGATGGTCAATCATGATGGTTCAATGGTTCCCAAGTCGGGTTGGAACCGCCAATCTCATTGCTGAGGTCAACACATCGTGATCCATGAGGATACATACTGGCTGGGAGATTGGAGCCGGGGCGGTCGAAACTTAATGGTCGCTGTTACTGTTACTTACTTGAAACAACACTTTACAGAAGAACTACGGTATAAATAATAGTTTAGTATACGTCTGTAATCACTAGAATACCATTTTTAGGACTATAGAATAATACGTGTTAGTCATAGTACTATATTGAAATCATGAATTTGCAGTACTAATTATTCATAGAAGAACAATCAGATAGAAAACTGATGCTATAATTGATAGTCGAAGCCCTTCTTGCTATCTTACACAGGGCTCACTGTTACTATAGATCACCATGAATCTATACTGTTCAACATTATTAGGCACGATGATTCAACGCTATCCATGATTATCTATGCTCCAAATCCAACATTGACGTTAGATTCACCATAATTAGCTAGCCATCAATTTACCATTCCCATGAACGAACCAACAATGACCTTGAACCTCCATAAATATACAATCAACGAACGACTGATTGATGACCATTTACCGTCAATTGATCATCACTTAACCAACATTCAAGATTGATCTAACCATCAAGTAAGCAGCAGCTTTATCCATAAAGTACCCATCAATAACCACGTTCTAAGTACCAAAATTGCCCATGAAACACCCTGAATCTCATCGCATCAGAGCGACACCATCATCTTGCTTCAGGAAACAGCCCCTGGGACGCGTTTCCGCATCGAAACAGCGCACTGGGTTGGCATGCGCAGTGATAAGAATGGTTGATGATAGCCATACTTGGATGTGAAGATCTCGGCTCCAACGGTTTCCTGGAGTTCCCAAACAGGACCGGGGGGGTTGCCGATCGATCTGAGCGGTTAGCCATAGCTTGCGCTGCTGACCGCGGGTGCCCTCGTGGGTGCCTTGGTGCCTCGTGGAGGTTTTGGCCTTCACGCAATTCGTGAGATCCCAGCTGAACTGGTACGCCCTGGCTGGCATCTCTTTATGATTAAGGCTGTTGCGCTTTTTGTGTATCTGGTTGGTCACAATTACAGCCCTACAGCGTCGAGCTCGTCGCCATCGAGCGCTGGCACGGAGACGGATCTGGCTACACCGACAAGGCTGGATTCATTTGCACCCGTCTGCAATTCTTCAGTGCTACCGCCGACTCGCGGCACATCACTCTGGCGATTCGAGATATCTCCGGAGTATCAAACAAGACTTCGAGATGGCTACTCGCGAAGTCAAGAAGAAGAAGGATGTCCAGATATACCCCCCGTGGAGATGTACTGGCAAAACATCCTGGTGTGGCCACACAGTGAGTGGCAGCAACGCGTGGTGTGGGAAATGTGGAGGCAGTTGGGAACGCTGCTCAGACCCATCATTCCAGCCACCGCGAAGCCAATCAAGGAAACCAGACAAGAATTGGGACTGGAACAAACACCCCACTCCACAGTGGGATTGGCAGTCCTCCCAACGGAAGGAACAGCAAGACCGACCCAGAACTCCGCGAAAGCACAAGGAGAAAAAGAAAGCGAAGGAGAAGGAGAAGGATGGCAAGGATGCAGATCCCTACACGAAGCCCAGCACAGTTCCCGCTCCTTGGGAGAGTGGAGCAGCTGCATCTTCGTCAGCCGAGGCTGCCAACGTGGAGTTGGTCAATGCGATCAAGCAGTGCTGGCCGGACCAAGCACTGATGCCCAAAGCCCTTCGCGAAGTGGTCGAGAAACAGACCAGTGCAGCGGAGCATCCCCAGATGATCCAAGAGTTGAGGAAGGCAACCACTCAACTAGATCGCAATCAAAAACTCCTGGTCTCCTTGACAGATGCCAGGCAGAAGCATCGAGAATCCTGGCTAAAGCATATGACTGGGCTTATACAGGGTTGGCAAGCACAGCTCAAGACCTTTCAGACGCAGCAAGAGGACTATTCCAATCGTCTAGACAAGGCTCGAGCCGAAGTTCGAGAAGCCCGAACCACCATTCAACGTCTCAATGCACAGATTGGGACCGAAGCACCATTGCCGGCAGTCGAAGAGGAGGCGGCAGAGGTCGACAAGTCCCTTCTTGCTCGAGAAACCGATCTGCAGCAGAGAGCCACTCAGCTTCTGAGTCAGTGTGTGCAGAGTGCGGAACAGGTGGCTATTCCAGTCGAGTCTGGCGAGTCGGACATTTCCGACATGGAGACTGAGGACAAGGCAGAGAGAGGAACCAAGCGGCATTGCAGTCGAGAGCCAGTGAACCGTGCAAGCGAGGTTGCAGCGGCCTCCGGTGTCTCGTGAGGATTGGTAGCGTAGTGTCATGTCTTCGGAATGAGCTGCGTTTGCCAACCACTCCTTTGCCTTTCAAGGCCGTTCGCTTTACAGATGATGTTGCACCAAGAGATGACTTACAGGAAGACCGTCCTGATCATTTTGCTTGCTGCTCATCGACTTTTGTGTTGCCCTCGTCCTTTGATGATGATTGTATGTTTCCCTTTCAAGCGGTTGCATCGGCACAACAACTTGCAGTTGAAGTTGGAACACATCTTTCTTCATGGACGTTGCGCTCTCCGGTACCTCGTCAATGCCATGCTACTGACGAAGTCAAGGAGTCGGTCTTCTCCTTTGCGCAAAGGGAATATGCGCATGAGGACCTACCTCCAGGTGATCCTTTAGATACCAACTTGGGCTATCTTGAGGACCTTCGATCGATTTGGGAAGAACATGGCACTATAGCAGATGAAGATGAAGGACCAGTGATCTTCATTCAGACCTGGTACATTCACCACGAAGCCCATCCTATTTGGCATGTTTCTCGCCCCATCAAGCTCACTCGAGAAATGCATCTATGGCACAGCAACATTCTGACTGTGTGGGATGACTTGGTCCAACCTGACGAACTCATTGAGATGAACATTGTGGATCCGCTGCCCCCGCAATCAGCGACTGAATGGGCTTGTGCCCATGTCATTCTCACTCAAGGTCTCCACTTTGATATGAGAGCCAATCTTCTTTCAGTACGTTCTCCAGATGATCTGTACATGGACATCGTCGCCAAGGCGGCTTTCTCTTTGCCTCCTACAGTCTCTGGTCGTGGACTTGCTGATGTCTCTGGACGAGGAGATCAATGTGAGCATGCTGACTGTGTTATCAATCGCCGTGATCTACGACTTCCTTTGAACTACGATCAGTTTGACAACCCCAATGGTGCTGGGTATGTCATGACCATTTTTCCAAGTCGAGCTCTATTAGGTGCAGCTCCCGGACAACCCCCTGTTGCTGACGTCTTTCGAGAAGCCTTGCGCTCAGATGATTCCGACATTGACATGGAGGATGCGGAGACCAATGCACTTGATGACGGAGACGCTCTACCTCTTGAACCTCATGAAGAAGCATCGCCATCACCGGGATCGCCTTCGCCTACACAGGTTCTTGGACCTGCCTTGGTATTTGATGATCGAGCTCTTCGTGGCAGTCATCGTCGTCATGCTCGACTCCACTGGTATCCCTATCGCACGTTCATTACAGACATGGCGCGGCTTTGGGGAGTTACAGTGCATGAAGTCATCGATGTGCACACCACGAGAGTTCCCTTAACAGGAGATGAAGGAGATGCAGACACCGTTTCAGTGGTTCTCCAGCTTCAAGGAGATTTGGCTGTCGGAAGCTCTGAAAAACTCATCATTTTGGATGTTGAAGTTCATGAAGACCTTGATGCAGCAGGACTCCCAGTCCCTGCTAGAGTTCAACGGTCGGTGAACAGAATTGTTCAGCAGTTCACCCGCTCGCAGATCATTATCCTTGCAGGGGTGCACCGATATTGCAATCAGCAAGCCATTCGCGATCGTTGTTTGGTTACGCTCAACAATGTGCCCTGGCTATCGCAGGATGTTGCAGCTCGCCATTTTCAACATGGAGATGTAGTGCGAGTTCAGGTGCCACCCACACCAAAGAGTTTGATCTCTACATGGACGGCTGTGAGTGCGGATTGGGATGCAGATAGTCTTTCTGAAGCACCCAGTCATTCTTCATTTGATCCAGATCAGGTTGGGAGGTGTCCTAGCCAGGCTGGCAGTGAGTTTTCATTTGATGTACCTCCTGTGCGCACGGTTCGTCTGGTTGATGCTCTGCCCCCATCTCGATGTACGTGGATTGATTTTTCGCCAGTCAGATGGTGCTCTGAACGACTCAACAGCTGCCGGCTACCAAGCTTTGTATGGTGGCCAGATGGCTTCGAGATGCCTTCCCTTGCTTTCCCGGAAGTTCTTTCAGTTGAGGATTGGGATGGCTCGCAGCCCCTTGAGTTCATCTTCTACACGGATGGATCCCGTTCCAATCACCAAGTTGGAGCAGGTATTGTCATGCTCTTTCGAACCGTTGATGCCCTTTATTGCGGTGGTCTTCTGAGTTCCTTGGTTGATGAAGGGAAAACAGCCAATGATGGTGAACATGCGGCCATGGTTTGGGCACTACTGTGGAGCTACCAGTTAAGCAACTGGTTCATTGCCACCTTTGCGACTCCGGAGGTTGAGTTCTCTTTCCTCTTTGATTCCCAGGTTGCCGGGTATCAAACCTCTGGTGCATGGCGATCCTTTAACAGCATCCCTTGGAATGAACTTCAACGTGGATTTGTTCACATTCTTCGTCAACGACATGGACAACCTGCCTTGCATTTTCACTATACACCTGCTCACGACGGTGAATATTGGAATGAGACTGCGGACCTGCTGGCGAAGTTTGCTTGTAGTCATCCTGATCGAGTCCCTACATGTGACGCCTGGTGGTTTCTACTTCGTGAACCTGCACTTCGCCGAGCCTTTCAACACATTTGGATGTGGGAAGCTATGGTTCAAGGTGATCCCGCTTTCCCAACTCTTTATGGTGATCAGCTCTGCCACGTTTTGCAACCTTGTCATGATGCTCAGCTTTCGCCTCACTGCCAAGCAGCTGAGAACCCTGATGCACCCGAGGACCCTGTCCTCCTTGATGTCAAGTGTGCTACTGCCAATGTTCTGTCCTTGTCAATGGTGACAGATGGACAGCACTTGACCTCTACAGCTCGACAATTGGGCCTTCTTCGCCAATTCCATGATCAAGGATATCATCTGGTTGCCATCCAAGAGAGCCGACTTCGACGTCATCTCGCCAGAGACAACGAGTTCTACCATATTGTGCATGCTCCTGCCTTGGCCTCTGGACATGAAGGAGTTCAGATTTGGTTTAGCTTACAGCATCGCCTTCATCAGGCTGCTCGTCCCTTTCGTGCAGAGGACGTCAAGATTGTGTTCAGCTCCGCTACCACCCTCATTGTGAAAGTCTGCCATCCTTCTTGGAAGTTCCTCCTGGTGAACACACATGCCCCTCATGGTGATCACCCTGACGAAGTCCAACAACAACATTGGCAGACCATTGACCGCTATCTACGACCGTTCGCAGGAGCCTGGGAAATTTACTTCCTGGGTGATACCAATGGTCGCTTGGGTGAGGAAGAATCGATTGCAGTCCAGGGTCATCAAGGATCCGCTGAGAACCCACCGGGTGCCTTGTTCCACCGGTGGCTTCTTCGTCATCACCTTTGGCTTCCTGCAACCCATGAAGCTTGCCATGAGGGTCCAGGAGACACTTTTGTCTCTCCCAATGGTCTCCATGCTGCTCGCATCGACTTCGTTGGCCTACCTCAACGCCTAGCACACCTTCGAGTTCGCAGCTATGTGGATGTCTCCGTCGATTTGGCAATTAGCCGCGCCGATCATTTTGTTGCGGCTTGCGAATTTCAGGTACCTGGAGTACAACCTCGTCATCGTGGACCTCGTGCCCAAGGACGATGTGATCAACGAGCCCTTTCGACTCTACTTGCTGAACCTGCTGCCCAAGAATTTGTTGATTGGTGTCTTGCCCCTCAACCTTGGACTGTTGACGTTCATTCTCATGCCACCTGTTTGGAACAACAGGCCCAACATGCTGTGATGACCTTAGCACCGCCGGTGCGCAGACACAAGCACAAACGCCATTTGCAAGATAGCACCTGGGAGGCCATTGACCACAAGAGACAGCTCTTTCGTCAACATCGTCGCCATCAGCAAGAAGGTCGACGAGCTAGGGTGAAGGACATCTTCGCTGCCTGGAAGACACTTTGTGGATATGGTATGGGTTCACCTCCCATTGATGATGTGGCTTGGTGGAAGACCTGGCGCTTGCAAGATGTATGTCTTCGTCGAGACCTTCACTATGCTACTGCCGCTGCCCAACGTGCTGTCCGTGAAGACGACCGCAGTTACTATGACGGAATGGCGGCCCGTGCAGAACGCACCAACTCTCAAGAAGGCCTAGTTGGCCTTTGGAAGCAACTTCGAAACTTACTACCTCGAAATCGCAACAAAAAGGCTGTCCAACCACATGACCTTGAAGACAGCCTGGTATCGCATTTTGCCACTCTCGAAGCTGGTACTGTTCTTGCCAAGTCTGACTTCTTTGCAGCTTGCATTGAGCGCCAGAACAACTCTATTGACTCGGACAAGCACCCGCCTGCCACCCACCTGAACTTGGATGAGCTTCCTCGGCTTTATGAGCTTGAAGCTATATGCCTCCGCCAGAAAGGAGGCCGTGCAGCTGGGCCTGATCAACTTCCTGGTGAACTTTGTCGTCATGGAGCGCCAGTTTTGGCTCCTGCACTGCACCAGCTTTTGACCAAGGCTTTTCTTCAGGGGGCGGAACCCTGTGGATACAAGGGGGGGATGCTTCGCACAATTTTCAAGAAGGGGTCTCCTTCACTGGCACGCTCCTATCGCGGCATTCTGCTGGCAAATACGTTTGCCAAGGTACATCACTCTTGGTGTCGTGGCCGTCTTCAGCCCATTATGGCAGCTGTGAGAACACCTGGCCAGCTAGGAGGGATGCCATCCCAACAGACCGCCACCGGCATCCAAGTTATTTGGTTATTCCACCGTGTCGGTCGGCTTCGTGGTGTCTCTACTGGAACCCTTTACATTGATGTTCAGTCGGCCTTCCATCATCTCCTGAGAGAATGGATCTTTGAAGTTGACAGCCCGCTTCTGGTGGCCGACCTGCAGAAGTTCTTGGATCCCGATGAACAGGACCTTGCGTGCCTAGCTCAACGCCTTCGTGCAGCTTGTGATCATCCTGAGATCCAGATGCCAGCAGGACTCCGCAGATTCATCAGCGATGTGCATCAGCACACTTATTTTGAACTCCGTGACCCAGGAGCTCCTCCAGGACCTGATGTAGTCCATACCAAGAGGGGAGACATCGGCTACAATCTGCTGATGTCTCGAGTGATTGCAGCCCTGGATCAACGGCTCAGCCATTATGAACCCTATGGTGAAGGACTTCGCGCAGTTGGTTGCACAGCTCCGCCAATCCTTTGGATGGATGACATTGCCATCCCTATCGGAGCTTCCACAGCCCAGCAGCTTCCAGAGATTGCCACCGTTGCGATGCAGCTGGTTCACTCCACGTTCTTTGAATTTGGACTACGACTCAACCTGCAGGCTGGCAAAACAGAGGCTATTTTAATGCCTCGTGGCCTGGGAGCCACACAGTGTCGGATTTCGCTCTTCGACACCCATCAACAACCTCACCTTGTGGCCTCCACTGACCACCATGTATTCAAAATCCGCATTGTCAGTTCTTACAAACACTTGGGTGCTCGTGCCTCTATGGACAGTGATCTCTCGTCTGAGATCTCTCAAAGGCTGGGCATGGCCAAGACAGCATATGAAGACATGAAGAGACCGATATTTGGCAATCGCCGTCTTCCTGCGGCCACCCGTTTGCAATTGTTCAACAGCCTGGTTTTGAGCCGTCTTTTGTACAGCTCTTGTACCTGGTCCGACATTACAGGAGCTCAACTTCGGAAGTTGGAGGCGGCTTTGGTCAGCTACTACCGCCGTATAGTGAATGATGGTTGGTGGCAACCTTCATGCTCCACTACCACCGCTCTCTTGGCGCAGCACCAGCTGCCCACGTTTCGAGCTCTACTTGCCAAAGGACGCCTTCACTACCTTCATCATCTTGCAGTCGAAGGACATGACTTTCATTGGCAGTTGCTGCTTTTGGAATTCTCCCATGGTTCTGGATGGCTGCGGGAAATCTTGGACGATCTTCGTTGGTTTGGAAGTTGCAGTGAACTTCCGGTCGTCATTGAGGATTGGAGCAACCCTGATTGGCCGCAACTTCGCCAAGCCCTCCGCGATTGCTCTTCATGGAAGGGTCGGGTCAACACTGCCTTTCGCAAGCACCTTCTTCGTGAGAAGATCGCCTATGTGACTGACGACTACCACACCAAGATCCTGGACACCTTGGCCGAGTACTCCGTAGATGTTACAGGACTGGATCCCGACCCGACAGAATCGGCAGATGCAGCATTTCGATGTCTTTCCTGCCAGCAATCCTTTGCTACCTCTCGCCAACTGGCCAACCACAATTGGGCGGTCCACCGGATCCACTCCCAGGAGGCCATGCTTGTTCAAAGCACGGTCTGCGGCGGCTGTCTCAAAGAACATTGGACGACGGCCAGAGTATGCCAGCACTTGCGATACCGGCAGAATGGATGTTGGGATCGGCTTGCAGGTGCCAAGCCTCCTGCTGACCCCATTAGTTTGGGCCCTCCTGACCACCTTGTTGGCTTCAAAAGGCTGCCAGCTGTTCGGCACCACAGTGGTCCCCTTCGCCCCACTTCGGTTCAGCGTCTACGCACTCAGCTGCGGCAGGAAGTTATGTCCTTGCGGGAACTTGGGCTTGACAACTATGCTTGGTGGCACCCCCCAGACCATGAAGATATCTCTCAGCCCCTTCTGAAGGCTCTTGATGCGTGCCTGCAGTCTTGGCTCCACTCTGGGCCGTATTCCATGGAAGATTATCAAGGCCAACTCCTTGATGCCCTCCGTTTCCGGGATTACTCTGACGACCTTGGTGGCCGCATTTTCATTCATTGGGTTGAACATGGTGGAGGAGGAGACATTTTGGCTGCTTGCAATGATCCCGATCTCATTGCACCTGGAGAAGCTGCCCATTATGAACTTCTTCATGACATGGACATTTGGCACCTGCGCACTCGCATGGAGAGCCTCTATGCCCGCCTTGGGAGCCTTACCGATGAGGTGGACTATGGCCCTCGACCTCTATATGGACAAGGTCTTGGTCATGATCGCTGTCATTTGGTCGAGATGAACTATGTTGCTCAAGTGGATCGTGAAGCTCAACGACGACAATGGGCCTTCACCCCCAAGCTCACCTTCGATCGCCATCTCCATGGACGGGTCTATATTGCCTTGCATCTTTATTCAGGATGTCGACGCCCTGATGACTGGCATGCTCATCTTCAAGATCAACTCCCTCTTCCAGGTTTGGAGATCATTGTGATCAGCCTGGACACTGCCATCAAGGAGGAGATGGACGTGCACAGCGAGCGTATTTGGACCAAGTTGGTCCATGCAGCCAACGACCGCCGCATCTGTGGCATTTTGCTGGGACCACCCTGTGAGTCTTGGTCGAGTGCCAGACATGAAGCCTTGCTTTCTCCCACTGGAGCTCTACTTCGTGGACCTCGTCCGCTGAGAAGTGCTGAAGCCCCGTGGGGCCTTCAGCAGCTCTCATTTCGAGAGCTTAGCCAGATCCTGGTGGGTTCAGGCCTTCTTCTGAAAGGTGCTTGGCTGGCCATCATGGTGGCCTTGACGGGCTCAGTGGCCATCCTTGAGCATCCAGCTCTACCTTATCAGGATGACAGGGCCAGTATTTGGCGAACTGGACTATTCCGTGCCCTACTTCGCTATAGCTGGCTCTTCAGGCTATGTACAATTTTTCAATGGCTGGGGTGGGCCGCTGGCTCCAAACCAACGGCCCTTCTCTATGCCGGAGTGTCTCTACCAGGCATCCTTCGACAGCATGAGGTAGCTGGTGTCTCCAAGCCGGCAGCACACCTCATTGGGCAGCGCTCAGACGGGAGCTTTGCTACAGCTGCTGCGAAGGAGTACCCGGGACCGCTTAATCGTGGCTTTGCATCTGCGATGATTTCCTGGTTGAAATCCTCGACTTCTCGTGCTGCATCCGAGCCAGATTTGCGATGGGCCTATGAATTCGCAGCTCAGTCAGCTGATTGCGACCAGCATGCACAGACCAGCTGGAAGCCTGACTATCAACCTGTCTAAGTCAGATAGGTGGCTGCGTGCATGACCACCTGCACGAGCATAGACTCATCAGCAGAGGAGTAAAAAAAAAAAACTTGGATGTGATAACGATTGGTCAACTAATCATACTAAAGTAGTGGTGGTATCTTGGTAGTCAAGGTGGGGTTTCCTGGGATATAGCCATGGTTATCAACCCTAGAAGGTGGGTAGCTTACAACCCCTACCACCAGGGTTAGTTGCAAGTTCTGGGGATGCACATCTACACCATAAATGCTTCGATTCATAGGCCAAGAGTTGATGAATCAATGGTACCAGGATTACGAACCTTTAGAATCAGTGGTTGGGTTCATGAATGGTATGGGAGATAATGATAATCTATCATGTGTGGGTGGATAATGCGTTTACCAAGAATTTGCCATCTAAACTATCGTGATATTTACGATCAGTAGTGTAACTGGCTAATTCTTATAGCACTCTACCAGTAGTTGCCAACTTTACCATAAGTAGTAGTTACCTTACTTACAAACAAACACATCGCTATCTTGGGGGTCCTTTGTCTGGCTCCCCATCGCGGTAACTTACAAATCCTGTATTTGAAGCACTTCTGTCATATACAAACCGGTTTTGACAATGGTTCTACCAACTGGTTCCACAGTTCTCAACCAAAAGCCTGTGTAAAGTCGCTTTGCTGCATGGTCAAGGGACCCTGATGCTGAACCTTGATGGGTAGCTAGATCCTAGCCACGCCCGGCAGGGCCTTGCCAGTAGGCAATTTCCAACCAGCTCTTGTGGATGCGTTCTACTACTTGGTTGAGGTGAATTTTGGCCAACAAACCTTGAGTTGGCGATTCACAAAGTCAGCCCACATGTATCCTTCATTTAACACAACTCCATGCACTTTCATGCACCCACGAACAACCTAGCTGGCAACAATCAGCAAATTTGAAATGGACGGCCGTCGAAAGACTGGACATGCCATACTGCCCGCGGTGAAATAGCTGATTTTGCCTTACTTGTCATGAAGAACACAACATTGAAAAGATATTGCTTTGCTTTTAGATCCTTTAAGTGGCCTTGTTGGCGGCTGAACCTCCAGAAAGATATGCCAAAGGCATTCCAATCAATCATCCCCAAACAGCCAGTCAGAACACATTATTGACAATTGACCAACAACACTCCCAAAGTTGATTATTCAAATGAGCGAGCGGCAAAACCTCAATTTATAATTGTGGAATATCTCAATTGTTATCGTTTTTGGGAGTTCACTATATCGTTATCGTTTTTGGGAGTTCACTATATCATACTATTTCATTTTACAGGTCCCGGATCCATTTCTGATAAGACTAAAGTTAACTACGGAGACTAAAATATTATAGATATTCCAGGCGAAGACTAAAGTTAACTACGGAGAGTTTAGCCTTTCTCTCAAATGGACTAAGATCATGTTCGGGGGTCTTTAGCAGCACAGTTTCCTAATCTGAACCTCGAAGTCGTTCGTATTTACAAATGATTCGCCACCTGCATATTGCAACTGAGCTCATTCTTGGCTGAATTCTCAAAAGCTCACTAGTGGTACTCTGGTTGGTCGTTTCAACCCCTGTGAAAAATATACGTCACCCAACCAGTTATCCCCAAATAGGAGGGAAAATGAAACATGTTTGAAACCACCCGCCAGTACTTCTTTGGATATGATCTGGTCGACGTTTCCTATATTCACAGGCGCCAGCCAGCGTGCTGCTGCGTTGGTCACAGACCTGGTACTTTGGAACTTGGCTCCACCAAGGTTGAAATTCTAAATCGCCAATTCCAAGTTCACTGACCCTTGTGTTATGTTTAGTTCGGATTTGACCTAATCATTAATTAATAAGTGTTTTACCACTAGTTTGAATCTAATCTAGCCATTAATAAGTTTTACCAATTGTTCAGTAATTCTAGCTATGATTAAACTCATGAATGATTCGAATGAATTGTTTTAAAAGTTAAACCACTTGTTAAACCCTAATTAATCAACCTAAATTACTCAATTAAACTTGGTCTAATTATGTTTTTAATTGCCAATATGTTTTATTTACCAAATAGAATTACCAATTTGTTACCAAGGTGCTCCACTTGTTCCCAAGTGGGTGTTTCTCAAAATAGGGGACCCCCCAACTCATCCAGTTATAAACCATTTATAGTAAGAAACCAACCATTTTAGGGGCTCCTTATTTTGAGAAACCACCTGGTCAGTGGGTCAAAACCCTGTACCCCTGGTTCCCCTATCATTAACCATTGTTTTCCTTTTGATTTGGTTGGTCATTATAAGCCATTGCTGATGGTTAATATTGACCCATAGCCAAATATAGCAGGTATATCCCCTATAGTTGCTAGTTGTTCTCCCTATTATCAACCATTAACCAGCATTAACCATTGTTTCCCTTATTATAGTTGGTTATTATCCCCATTGTTGGTTGGTTAACTGCTTGACCCATAGCCAAATGAATTGCCACCAAGGGGCTCCACTTTGTGTCGGCCGTGACTCTTGGTGCCGCTGTAGGGTTGGCAGGCCGCCTCACCAGGCGCAACGCGCCAGCAACGTATCACCGAGAGTGATCCGAATGGCGAGTTGGATCAATATGAACCATCAATTTCAAGGGTTATTGATGCTTAATGATGTTTAATGATGCTTAATGATGCTTCATGGTGCTTAATGATGGTTGATGATGAGCATTTTAGAGGTTAATGAGAAACAAGAATAGGGAATACAATGGTCAATGATGCCTCATGATGGTTGATGAATGTAAATGATGGTATCGTCCACCCTTCACACTTCGTGGGGATGGTGTACAGCAGTCGACTGCATTACGGGCTAAACGTGTAAAAATGATGCTGATAATGTATAATAATATAAATGATGATTAACAATGGTGCATGATGGTATACAGCTATTGATAATGCCACGCCACAATGATTATGGCGTCACAGTGTATCCAAGTAGAAAGCCAAGTCTGTCTATTTATACGTGTATCTCTATGTATATTTCGATCTATATGTATATCTATACTCATATCTACATTTGGATTTGTATTATCATTGTCATTGTCATTGTCATCATCATCATCATCATCATCATCATCATCATCATCATCATCATCATCATCATCATCATCATCGTCATCGTCATCGTCATCGTCGTCGTCATCATCATCATCATCATCATAAATACATACATATATACATATACAAAGGGCTCAGTCGGTAGGATTCGGTCTGCAAGTAACTGTGCACCACCAACACGAACTACTGACAACACTAATACCAATAACTTGCTAGCAAATTGGGAGCTCTCTTCTGGGAATTCCAAGACAATCTCACCCCATCGGATTACCATGAATCAGAAATCACAACACGAAGCGTGCGTAGATCATACACTTACTACTTGGCACAAATCGAAATCCATTCACCTCCTCTGCCTGTAGCTTGTTGCCATGCATTGGCCCATGCCTCTTCTTTGGTTTCTCAAAATATGGGTACCCCAAGTTATCATCTCATATTGACCATTTTTGGGGCCCCCCATTTCAACACACCACCGTATACAGCGAAGGTACTGCACAAGAATCTCTTGTATAAGAATTTGAGGGGCTCAGATTTGTCTCCACTCCTATTTGGCCTGAATATGAGTAGCTTCTTCGGCTAAGAGTTTCAGGATCCCTCACGGCGGCAATTAGATTCTTAGCTGCTCTGGTTTGGGGTAAGATTATTCGCCCGCGGGGGTGGAGCCCACGATTTTTGGCTAAAAGCCACCCCTTTTGCCAACTAGGCCGACCAAGCCCGGCCCAAGAGCCTACAAACTCACTTTGAATGCGTTTCTGCGAGCACGCATGTTTCCCGCACGGCCCGTTTGGAGCCAAAGGCGTTCTTTTGAAAAGCTGCGGAGTGTGTTGAAAGCGGTTGGCCTTGAGAAGTTGTTTTTGTCCCGCGGGCCCGCCAGCCCAGTTTGAAGCCACCGGCGTTCTTTTCAAGGATTGGAAAGTGGTTTGAAAGCGGTTTCAACCACTTTCCGAAGCGTAAAATCAAAACAAATTTTTGAGCCCTGAAAAGTTGCTTTTGTCTCGCGGACCTGCCGGCCCAGTGTTGAGCCACCGGCTTTCTTTTCAAGGATTGGAAAGGGAAGTGGGAACGGTTGCAACCAATTTTCAAAATCAAGGGTGTCAGAAAATCTTTCAGGCTTTCTATCACAAGAATAATAGGAATACATAGTTAAGAAACTGCTAAGAAATTGAGGAGCCCTCAGACCGGGAACGTGGAAAATCTTGAGTAATTTGAATTAGGAATTTGAAGGACCCTGGACCACAGATTTGGGATTCTTATCCAGGAGTTCCACTGTAGTTGAGTTTGTGGGCCATCAATTGGTCACTAATATTGTCAACCGCACATTGTCATTTGTTCACGTAATCGGGATGCCTTCACAAATCAGCAGCACGCCATTCCAAGGCACATAGAGGCCCGAATCTTTTTCATATGCGAAGTAGTTGCCTGATCAGCAGCTCAAAAGCGCAGAAACATATCTAAATAATTCTAAATGTGCCACGACATTTAAAAGATGCTAGGCTGCTGAAGGATTGATGAAAATCAACTGGCTATCAAATGACAAGTTGGATGAACTTCTTCGATTGGTCTTTCACAAACAGAAATATTGACCAAATAGTTTCAACAAGAAAACCTCCAATTTGGACTATACCCACAAGCCACATAGTGTCAAGAACCCTGATCCGGAGAAAATACAGGCTGGTTGATAGCAATTCCCCTACTGGAGTGTCAGAACCTTTTCAAACCCTATATGAAGAACTACTCTACTGCTACTACTACTCCTCCTACTGCTACCGCTACTGCTACTACTACCGCTACCGCTACCGCTACC
Source organism: Symbiodinium kawagutii (assembly GCA_009767595.1). Taxonomy (NCBI): domain Eukaryota; class Dinophyceae; order Suessiales; family Symbiodiniaceae; genus Symbiodinium; species Symbiodinium kawagutii. Next base: position 697,507 of record VSDK01027374.1, read on the forward strand.
GCTACCGCTACTGCTACTGCTACTGCTACTGCTACTACTACTCTTGCTACTACTACTCCTGCTACTACTACCACAACCACCCCCAACTATCACCACAACAGCAAGACTGCCATTGCAAAAACATCCACAAAATAAGACCGCGACGACAACAAGACAAGGACAAACAACGCCAACAACCCACAAGCATCACCATAACAACAAAAACAAACTGCAGCAACAGCCTGCGCCACCAACGACCACAAGAACAACAATCACCATAAGAGCAACCGCAACAGCTGAAGTCAACAACAACAACAACAACAACAACAACAACAACAACAACAAGAAGCACAAAACAATCAAAATAAATGCAAGAATAACAAAACATCTACGTCAAAGACCAGTCATTGACCAGCAACCTATTGCAGCCGTCAACTACCCATTGACAAACTACAACCGACAACTACAATCGCAACCAAACAATACCACGACCAACAGCATCAACACTATCAAATGACAATCAAAAACCAGCAACAAGCCAATACGCGCAGGCAACAGGCAACTAATAAACAAGTGACAACAATTAATCGATACACCAACACACGCACACACACACGATGGTCGCGAACAAAAACCCACAAGCGACAACCAGTCAGAGGGTAGTAACCAAAACCCAACTCCCAACCACAAGCAACCAGTATTCAAATGTACAACATATGTATATAGATATATACATATGTTTATATATATATATACTTGCGCATATGCAATAATTAATGTGTATACGTACATAGGTGCAGCAGACACCAGCCACATAGCAACAAGCACCAAACAAACAGCAGCCAAACACACAATGACAAACAGAACCACCTGAAGACACCAACAAATAAGCAAACAAACAACCGACAGACAGACAAACAAACAAACAAACAAAACAAGAAACAAACAAACAAACAAACAAACAAACAAACAAACAAACAAACAAACAAACAAACAAACAAACAAACAAACAAACAAACAAACAAAACACACACAACAAGCAAACAACAACATTGACAAATCCACCAACAAAAAAAATAATCCATTGACTGTATAAAAGGTTACGATCAAAAAATAACATACACCCGTGCAACAGTCGAGGAACAACGACTCATGACCAACCACGGACAATTGCAATCAGCCAGTAAGAGTGGATGCTAATGGTTTTACGACTGATTCCATCATTTACCTTCCTTATGAGCCACGATAAATCATCATTAAGCATGTATAAATTCCCAATCATTGTCCATAAACTAACTGTAAGTCTGAACTAGTACTACAGTAACTACGACTAACAGTGGATACGCCATTCGTAAAGCTTCTAACCGGGCGTTCACCGAAACTTGGCCTGTCACACTGTCACAGGCATCATATTCCTGGCCCGGGCTGCATAGTTTGCAGCCTGTTTTGCACTCTGCAATCAAGGGGAGATCCAGCAGTTTAACAACCCCCTAGGTGGTGGTTTCTCAAAATACGGGATCCCTAAAAACAGTTGGTTTGATACTATAAATGAAATCAAAAAATGCTTTGGGGGGGTCCCTATTTTGACCACCCCCCCATATTTCGTGGTACTTCATCAGCTCTTGAGCCGATTGAGGGTGGTCGATCAACTGCTGGATTATCAATGATCATCAGTAGCCACCGCCAGGAACCATTATGCACCCGAACCATGGTTAACCATGGTGAAACAGTGAACCACTATGAAACATGGGAGAACCATCAGGACAGTCAACTTTCTGCCAGCTTCAGATACCAAGGCACTACATTCTCCCAAAGAGATTTGCTCTCCATTGGCCCTGAGTCGCGACTCCGAAAAGAAAAACATGAAGTACCCTTTGGTATCCTTCTGGCAATCTAATATACAAAGCAATGGAAAGTCCACCATTTATACTTGATTCTCCATCGCCAGATTAATTTGCCATAAACGACTGGCGAATGTTCAAGCATGAAGAAGAGTCTTCAACAAACTCCTTTCCAAATGTGAATTTTGAATCACCGAGACTATTGGTTTTAATGATCATTGATCATTTGTAATCAGTCGAAAGAATGGCTTTAATCAAATGGATTTAAATTGTATCAATGATCTTTGAATCATTGAGGTTAAAACAATTGATCAACAGGATCATTAAATCATGATCAATGAGTTTTAATCATTGGAAACGAATCGATAGTTGACATGATTAAGACTCATGAAACCGACCAGCCAACCAAACAGCGAACCCAAGCAGCTATCAAGCGAAGCCAACAAAGATTTGTTACGTTCCTGTGGACGCTGTCTGTTAATCATCACCCGGAAAAGCACTGGCACCAGTGGACATGAAAACAAAACAGCCAATCTGCAAATCTGCTTTAAAACTTGTACTCGTTCTAAAACAAATAATAGATATCAAAACAAACTCCCTCAGTAAAATAGCTTGATTTTCCCGTCGAGGTTATTTTGCAACAGAGTAATTCATTGCAACCTATCTCTGTTGGACAAGCTCATCCAACCCAACCAACCAGTCAAGCGACAAAATTGTTAACCAACTGACCAAGCAAACAACTAAACGATCTAGCAAAACCACCAACGGACAAACTCATCAACTAAATCACCAGCCAAACAACTCACAAACTTATCAAACTCAACCACCACCTGAAAAAGAACAAGCAGATTCTGCTTCTATCCTGATTCTTGTCGGCTCCCTTCAATTTTGGTTGGTCATACATAGCTCTGGAGCCAGCTAAGCAGGCACCCAACTGCATTGCCTGCTCCTGAGTAGCGTGGACATCCCATAGCATACTGATTGGAAGGAACATCTGACTAGCTGACCAAGTTAGCATACAAATTGCTATCTTAAGCATAGCTGATCGCTGCATTAGCCAATTGTTGTATCTTAAGCATACAAGTTGATGCAACAATTCAGCTTAGGATAGCTCAGGATTTTTTCAGTGGATATGACAAAGAATCATGTGTTTTCAGGTTAAGGGCAAACAGCAGCAGCAACAACAAAAACGACGTACGAGTGTCCAATGGTTGGTTCGACCTCATGTGGTTGGTGGCTTCAACCCCTATGAAAAATGCTAGTAAACCAACCATTTGCTAACAATTATCAGAGAAACCACCAACCAGTCATGCTGGTCTTCCTAGAATGTCTTGAATCTGATAGCTCAGATCCAGCCTAGAGGCAACTAACCACACCCTGGATAATCAGCCAACCGCTTGGATCCTTCCAAGTTGCTCGCCATTACAAGGATTAGCCATCAATAACCATCATTTTTTGATCCTTGTTGCTGATTATCCCCCAATGATTAACCACTACTACGAATCAACAACCACGCATTCACGATCAAGTAAGAATTCTTAACCATAGTTACACCTGTAGCTTACCAAGGATAAGAACCATCATTGATTGACGATCGTTCAAAAAGGCTGACCCATCTTCCAACATCAACCAGCCAGCGGTTCTTGAGGGAAGAGTCATTTTCAGCCTGCATCTCACAACGACCAATCTCTTAGGGTACATCAAAAAATGCCTTCAGCTGTCGGTTGATGGCGACTGAAACCACATGGCTATTGGTCATAGCTATATATGCCCCCTCCCATGGTCATGGTACCTGGCATCCAAACCGCGAAGACTTGTTGATCTGGTGTTCCTACGGTTAGTTGTTGGAATCCCCATGTGAAACCGGCAAAGCCCGGGCGGAAATGTCGTTCACTCCGAGCCTACATGAGACAAACTCAATGATGCCGAACTTTGCCCATCCTGCATGACGTGTCAACATGGTGTGGGCAATTAGTAGAGCAATTACAAGGGAGCGAGTACTCAGGTGATTCAATATTGCTGGCACCAGAAGTTTCACAATGTTGAGTTAGAAGCTTCCCCCACAACTCCATCAGTGGTTTCAGAAAGTCACCTCAACTGTCACTGTTTAAAGTGGTGGAAATCCGAGTACTCTTGCTACTTTGCCTTTCATCCAAAGAATTCAATTCAACTAATAATCGCGTTACTTATTATGTGGAAAATATCATGCAGTGCATCGAAACTAGAGGATTCTTGGAAAGTGTTGCGGGCAGAACCCCATGGAACGCAAATGACCCGTAGTTTCATTTTTGTCTTTTCTCGTTAAAAAAAGACACATGATAGATGCGAACCATACCGGAACGAGCCCCGAACAAGACCGGAACAGGACCTCCACCTGTATGATCTCCACCCCAGTCCTTTCCTCTTCGCTGCTTACGTTGATTCCATGCTCAGATTCCTACACACGCCTCACTAATGCTGCAGGGATGTCAGATCCCAACAAGTCTCAATCTCAAAGACCTAGTCTTTGCAAACCTGCACCTATTGGCTTGGGCGATTCAGACATGGGCACGGCACAGCAAGGTTGGAGCCAGTTCCAAGCTCTTCCAGTACCGTTCATGGGTATAAGCTAGCCATAGCTGCACCAACCCTACTTACTATACTGTACTTGTAGCAATTACTCACCAAGATTTGGATGGATCCAGGCACTCTTCATATTGTGAAGACACGGTGTCCCCATTGTCCTACACATGACGTTCCTCCAACATGTGTCAATCAGAAAGGCAACGCTCGAGAAAAAATGCACGAGCCTTGATGAATGGCCAATTAGGCTACATCCCGGCCCTACTGAGAATAAATGACCAACGGTTGATGATGTTTGATTGGTCAAGAATGGTGAATAGCTCTGGTAAATTGTGGGAAAGGCTATGCGAATGCTTAACCGCTTAATCACGGTCAAGAAGTACATCATGATGGTTAATCATGGTGTACCTCGCTCCAAAAATCTGAATGATGAAAACGTCTCTACTGCTGCGGCAAGTCACCTGTGCGAATAGCTACGTCGAATGGCTATGATAAGCTTCGCAAATCAGGGGCTCCAATTCTGGTTTTCCAGCCTTGGGGTCGTCAACCAAGAAGCCAACCAACCAACCAATTGTAAAGGGACCACTACCAACCGTGATCAACATGAGCTTGGTACCGTTAAGAACTCGGAATCATGATGATTAATCTTGGTGAATCATAGTCTACATGGGTCCATAACTGGTGTACACCCTTGGTGGCAGTTTCGCCAAGAGGTTGGTCAAGGGGTACCACTATGGACAGACCACTATTGTTTGACCAGTCAATGTTACTTATTATCCCTCCTACTAACAATGATTCACCATTCTTGGTTTGCCATGATTAAAAACACCTATGTTGTTCATCCATGGACAAGTAACCAGCCAAGTAACGCCCGAAAGATAAGATGATATTAGCCAGCAAGTACTGTAAGTATAAACTGGTTGGTGGTTTCAACCCCTATCAAAAATATGCTTGTCAACCAAGCATGTGAGCGGCTGCTTTTATTCGTACAAGATCCTTTTGCTGTACTTTGAAGGGCGGACCCGGCCTCGTTCAGTTTAAAAACAATTAAGACTGGATAACGTCATTTTAGGGTATCTCGTTCAGTTTACATCAAATACACAAGTAATTGACATCAAATCATACATCAAACAGATCTCGTTCGGATGGGCGGACCCATCTCGTTCACCAGCTGACTATGGATGCAAAGAAAAAAATAGAGCAAGCCCCTTACTTGGAATGAATTGCGCAAATAAAAGTGGTTGCTCATGTGTTAACAACTACATTTGGAAAATGAAAAATGTCAATCGCCAACCAGTAAAACATCTATGTGGGTATTTCTCAAAATACAGTTACCCCTAAATCATCCAGTTTTACAGCAATAAAGCAACCATTTTTGGCGTAATATGCTGGTTTCTCAAAATAATGCACCCCCAAATCATCCAATAGCAATCATTTAGAGTAAATAAGCCAACCATTTTTGGGGGTCCCCTATTTTGAGAAACCACCATATAGTAGTTGTTTAACCATCATTGTTGGCGATTATCCATTATTACTAACTACTACAACTATCATTAACGATGATTAACACTATAATAGGAATTAACCATTAGTGATTAATTGCTATTACTATTAACCACTGTTAAGAGTTCATTGTGGCCATTACAACCACTATAATAGTGATTAACCATTAGAATAGCCAAGATCATGGTATCATTAACCACTATTAGTGGTTAATTGTAATCATCGTTAATGATACCATTATCTGGCTGTGGGTCAAAACCCTTAGTCCCCCTGGTTCCCCATCATTAACCAGCTCGTTTTCCCTATAGTTTGTTGGGTATTAACCACCATGAAATTGGTTGGTTAACTGCTTGACCCATGGCCATCTTGGTTGTACAACTATTGACCATCAGAATTGTTCCAACCATCATGCAAGCACCCAGCCACCGTCCACGGATCCTCTGGTAGCTTCGCTTCGCCCAGCACAGGAAACCTTGCCTGACGCGACGCGGTTTCCCGTCGCCCCGCCTGCGTTGCAGGGGGGAGTGGTGCTATGGTCCCATGGCATGCGACCAACCAACAAAATGGTTAGGTGAAGATTCCAAGGGTTGGACTAGTGACTAGTGACTGGTCATGGGAATCAATGGTTTGGTGAACATTCCAAGGGTTGGACGAACCGTGATTGGTCATGGGAACATTCCAAGGGTGCCAGGGACCCAAAAGCATGTGATCGATACTGGTTGATCATGGTTCATCGTAAAAACCTCATTGTCCAAAACCTATAATAGTACCAACGGATAGTATAGTAGGTGAAACCATCTAATAGTCGTATAGTATTGCATGGACCAGTTATAACCAATGGATACCTGTAATAGTATAGTACATTGATCATTATTAACCAACGGACACCAATGGTAGGTCATGGCGGCGAGTGATAACAAAAAAATGGTTCATGAACCGGGAAAACGATGGGCATGATCACGACACATTATATAATGTGGGCTAAAGTCTAGATTCATGATGATTGACGAACGATGTCTGATAGTAGATAGCCACCAACATCAATCAAGCAAAAACCAACTATCAGCAACCTTTAGCTACCATACTTCGCCATGACCGACCATTAGCCAACAAAATAAAACTTGATGAACCAACCCCCACCGACCATTCATATACCCAGGAGAAGCAGCATCAACCCATAATCAGCACCTGTGGATGCCAACAAGCAACCATCAACAACAATGGAACCTCGACCAACAGGACCAACAAAGCGAGTAATGACGTGCCAACATGAACCAATATTTCGCTGGGGCTGCGAAGCTGCCTTGCCCCCTGGACCTACTCCCCTTCATGGCAAGTTGAAGAGAGGGTGAGAGGGGGATAAGTACCCAGGGTTCAACGTGGATTCTGACTATGAAGTTTATCAGATTCCAATAGATTGCCTTGGCAGAGCGAACATGGGCAGGAGCCGCACACGGAGTTTATCAGATCCCAAAACTAAAAGCGTTTGATCACTGGGAGCTCAATAACTGCGATTCGCTTTGGTCTGTTGGCAAGTGCCTGTAGACCGCACAAACGAAGAATATCGGCGTGACGGGTACGCATCAAAAATCGATGGCAACAAATGTCAAGTCGTATGCAATCAACATCAACCATCAATGAAGCTCAATAATGACAGCCAATCTGCACAAATGCCTGCAATGTAACGAGTAACCTGTGAAACACCTGTGCTTCCTTATCTACATCCAGAGACAATAAAAGGCACATCGCCTTTCAATGTCGCGGTCTCCTTGGGCACCCTCTTTGGGGGGTCGATAGCCATGGGGTACCCGTGGTCTCGAAACAATGTAGCAAAACGACAAGGGGCACCTTTGGCATGGCCTCAAAATTCACCATGGAAGGACATTGCTGGTAGATTCACCCTCGGATACCATGCCATCTCACCATCGCAACCACAACCACTGCCATACTTCTCCAAGCATTGCTTCAACTACTCTCGATCTACTGCTACTGTTGCGACCACCACTCTTGATCTACTGTTGCTACTAATGCGACCACCACTAGTCCTGCTGCAAGGCAAGTACTGATCTCCACTACCCCAACCGCTTACACTTGACTGCCCCCGCCTAATTCCAAATCCGAATGGTTGTTCTTCTCCATCTCCAATTCATTGAGGTGACTGTTCTGCATTTCATTGGGGCGCAGCGCTGTCACCGCAGACAACAAGACGAACCCAACCACCTGCGAACGGACCCTGGGCCAACTAAGTTTCTTATGGGATAAGCTGGGGGAAAACTCAAAACCTTCCGAATATGTGTTTGAGGTCAGCAAACAATATGGCTTTTCATGCACAGGATCCACATCACCAAAATTGGTAAAAACATCTGAAAATGGATTCTATGTCCGGAGAATTCCAGGATTGTGTCGCTAAAACCAATTCTTACCCTTGCTTTGACAAGTAGAAAACGAAGGCAATCTCAAAAAGTTGCCCCAAATGGGAAAACTTCGCTGGACTGCCAGCAGAGACTGTTTGGAATGGGAATTGGATGCACGAAGGAAATCAACAAGATATACTATCTCCCTTGGTGATAGGATGAAAATCATATCAATGTTTCACTGTTGACTATTCAGAGGCACCGTTTAAGGATTTGCTCGTCACCAGCAAAAGAGAAAATTGGCGTCATGGCAATGAAGCAGGTAACGATGCTGTAGACTTTGAGGTGCTGGGCATGCCGCAGCTAGCTGCTGGAAATCATCCGCGCGTACCCTTGCCAAACTTTTACCCCTTCATATTGGTTTTTTTCAAGATAGCGGTACTCCCACATCATCCGTGTTCAACCATTGATACAAGAAAAAACCATCCATAACTTGTGGGTCCCCATGGCTTGACAAACCCCCGTATCAAGCATGTTTGGATGGTTGGTTGTGACATGTTATGACCGCATCACCAAAAAAGCTACCCGCGATATCCCGTGATCACAGGTGACCAAGGGCTCAGCTAGGTCCGCTGCCCCACCACCCAGCGATGCCGTTGCACCTGCTTGTATGACGCCATGGTGCACAAACAACGAGCCGCGAGACGGCACTTCGAGACACGAGGCTTGATCCAAATGCCGCGGGCCATCTGCAAACTTCGCCGATCAAACCACGGATTCAATGACCGAACATGGTGAACAACTGTAGTTTGTTTAGGGTAACTATGGTCAAGAACTATGTCCACGAACAAACTATGGTCAAAAACTATCGTCAAAACCCATGGTCATAAACCCATATTGTTTTATCATGTTTTATCGTCTTGACTAAAGATCATAAACCATGACTATGGTCAAAAACTGTAATAAAAATCATGGTTTGTGATCATAGTCAATGACTGTGCTCTCATATCTATGCTCTGTAACTCACCACTCGGCCACTCGGTGTCACCAAGGGATCATCCGAAGTCAGAAAACGGCTGGGCGCAGTTTCGCGAGTTGGTTCCGTGAAGCCAATGGCGTCTGCCATGAATCAAGGATCGATAACTAAGCATGGCTATCGGCAGTTGATTGATCTCCAATGAGTCCTTAATATAATGGCTAATCTAATGGATAATAGAATGGTTATCAGGAGTTGATTAATATTGAATTAACCAATGGCTAATCAAATGGATAATTGAATGCTTGATAACTTATACATATATATATATTTCTTTATCTATTTATATACAACAATGGTTTAACTAACAATTGTCGAACCAACAATGGTTGATAATACTGCTTAATAATGATTAGCTATGGGGGATAACATTAATGGGTAATTAGTGGTTTATTGACTAGTTGGCATAAAGAATGCCTATGGAACTCATAAATATGTTTTAATGGTTTGCGTGTGAAATGTAATCAAAGAAGGATTATACATTATACAGATGCATGAATTGTTAGCCATCAATATTAAGACTAAGAAGGATTCGTATAATGGTGGGCAGAAAGAATACCAATGGAATTGATAGCTCGACATGGTTCCTGATGGATAATGTCAGCAACAGTCCATAAGCCAATGGTTGGCATGTTTGTAAACTCATAGTAAGGAGTTTCATCATTATGTAATGGTTGATTTATAGTTGCAATTCCTCGCTGATTAACGTGAATGCTTAGAAATGGTGCTGGTTGGTACCATGATTCGTGGTTACAAGCCATCCCAAAAACATGACTTAATCAAGCAGCCATCTGAAACATTGGTGAAAATGAAGAATATCTTAAACTGCCAAATCGTTTGTATGCGAATAAATAGTTAAGTAAAGTTTACACTTATTGATCTCAATGGCTGATCAAGCTGGCTATGATTGATGGTGGCACTAGTTCAGTAATGGTTAGAGCATCTAAGCTGGGAACCATCATCTACCATGACTAACGATCTACTATGGCTAATCTGCTAAAGTACCACTAATTACTTTAACATACTTTTACCATGATGCGTTAAGTACTTAGAACCACTATGATTGTAGTTACTGTTGACCACTCTGATTATGGTGACCATGGTAATTAGTTGCTATTAATCATGTAAGTACTGGTAACCACTATGACCAATCATTATTTCTAGGTCGACGAGTGAGTTCACTCTGGCTGCGAGTTGAGAGTCAAGAGTTGGGTGACCATCAGTGGGTTCTTCATCAACCGTTGGTTAAACATTCATTAACCATCACTAAGCATCAACATACGATCAAGTGGCCATGAATCACACATCAATTAAGCATTATGTTATGACACCTCCACACTTTTCCAGATCATCAACCATTCGTTGATGGTTCGTCAAGCGTTTCGTCACCATATGTCTGCGGGTACTATGTCATGTACCCGTAGGGAAGGCCACATGCCCAGTTACTTTCGGTACTGAGTTGTTGGGATTATCGGCACCAACCCAGCTCACCAGACGTCCCGTTCGCCATGGTGTACCCCCAATTCGCTGGCGACTTTCCCTAGGAGTTTCCCCATCTATGATGATCATGACTGGGGATGGGCCCAGGGGTATCACCATGGCTATGGACCCCAGTTCACCCAGTTCGCCAGTCAGCACGAATCTCTTTGGTTCTTGGTGCCTTGAGCATGCTCTGTACACGGCAAGCAGCGGCTTGGCACAGCTTGGTCCATCGTCAGAGCTGGTCCACCGGAGCATGGTGCAGGCGCCGAAGCAAATGATAGTAGCCATGGTAAATGATGGTTCAGAATGGTTGATTTATGGTTAAAAGATGGTGAGTGGTGGTAAAATGATGGATGCTAATGGTTCATGGTGATGTTCAATGATTTTCCTACCAATGATTAGGATGTTTTAATGCTTGAAAATGGCTAATAAGGGCTACTCATGGTTGTTATTGGGAATTATTAATGGTTGCTTTAGCTTAAAGAGCGATGGCTAATAATTCATACAGAACCCGCTAATTAAGAATGGTTGAAAATGGTTAATAGTCTTTCAGAATGGATCATCGGCAATGGTTTGGTCATGTTGGTCCATGACGGCTTGAAAAGCAAAATGTTGTTCAGATGGTTCATGAGCAAATGATGGTTAATTAATGATTCTTAATGATAGTTGATGGTTGTAGAATTAAGGGCTACATATTATGATGGTCAACAGGATAGAATCACGAAAAAACATGCGATGGGATGGGGCAAACTATATCGTTGGATGGCTGTGGTACTCCTAGCTGTTCACATCCCAAAACCATGACCAAAATAGTCTTTCTTGGGATGCCTTTTGGGATGGTCAGAGTTGACCCATACTCAAATGAGTATGGGCCTCATCTGCTCGATGGTGCAGTGACCTTCATTGTAGCAGATTTCTCTTGGTGCACGGGGTGCTAACGATCCTGGTTTACCTGCGCTGGTGCCTCCAAGGGTTGGGACATGTGTTTAGTAATACAAAACGCAGTGCTTATGAAAGAGAGTCGTCAAGAGGTGTTTCGCGATGACTACTCATGGTGGGCTCAAAAGGCCGGTGATAGCTGACGATGGTTGATGCTGTTCCAACAAGAGTTGATTAACAGTTGAATATGCTACAGTTGATGATGCTTAATGCTTATCATAGTTGGAATTCATGATAGTAGGTGGGTTGAACCAATCACAAGTGCTTCAAAATTCTTTATGACGACAAGCATGAAATAGGGAAGAATAATTTGAACCTCATTCAGCGTGGAAAGGGTCAGTATTAGGGAACAATGATTTGTCTCATGTCACAGGTACTAAAAAAAACTCAGTAGCTATCTTACTCTAAAACTATTCCTTGTTGCCCTCATAGCATGCCCTACCTTGCTGCGGTCATAGGCTATGATTTACCCATTGGAAATGCCTCGCCGTTAACGGCAACCGCTTCATTGCCTGCCGAACCCCGGTGTCATTCGCCCCGAGCTGCGTGAGCGAACGCAGCCGGCCCCAAGCAGTTTGCCAAGCAGTTTATGCATCACCAAGAACAATGGACAGATGATAAATGATGAATAATAATCACCAGTTTATGATAATAATCACCAAGACAATCACCAGTTTATCATCACCAGTTTATGCATCATCAACCAAACAAAAATCAAACTGGTTGATGAACAATGGTTGATGATGATGAATAGTGGTTGATAATGATGAATGCTGATAATAATGGTTATTAATGTTTTCATCACCAAGATAACAGTGGTGAATAATGATTGAAGATGATGAATAATTACTGGCTACTTGATGGTTGATAGTGAAGAATGGTTCATTGATGATTAATTGAGCGTTGATTCATGGTTACTGATGGTTTGTAAACACGATTACTAATTGTCGACTAATAATTATCAATTGTTGACAATGTTAGTTTGTAGTGTTCAATACTGGCTAAGAGTAGTGGATGAGATTTAATGATTAGTACTGGTCGGTAATGGTTGATGACAATTACTTAATACCCGCTTGACCCTGGATTGCAGATGTTACGAACGGTGAACAGTAGTGGCAAAAGGATAGCCGATCAGATTAACAATGCTCGCAACTGCTTAGAATGGATGTCACTTGTTTATGATGCTCAATAGTGGTCCCTAGTAGTGGCTGTATCATAGTGAATACCGGCACGCTTAACAAATCTCAACAATAATTCACAAGGACTGATACGTAATGAATGGTGCGATAATTGTGCTCCATGATGGCTTCTGACAATTGAGTCCGCTATGGTTGACAAGAGGAGATGATGGCTAACTATCACAATCTCTTGACTGGTTGGTGGTTGAACTACCCCCATGAAAAATATTAGTCGACCAACCAACCAATGTGGTAATACACCCCGGAAAATAGAAAATGTTTGAGACCACCAACCAGTTGAGCATTGCTCCTACCGAATGATTGATGTGGCACCAGAATGAGGTTCTTGGAATCCCCACCAGCTGTCGAATCCCTACCCTCCCGTAGCAACAAGTTGCCATGTCCAAATTTAGTCATCTCCAGTCCGGCAGTTCTAACAAGAAGCCCCGGAGTGAGCCTTGCAAATGGTGCTTCATCCTAGTCATTTCTGCTTGAACTATTAAGTACGCTAAGTGGTGGTGAATGATCGTTGGTTGATGATTGCTAACTACAGTCAAACATGGCCAGTATGATGGTTCATGATGCTTAATTGATGGCTAATGTGGTCAATGATGCAAAATGATGCTTCATGATGGTTAATGAGGGTCAATGATGCAAAATCATGGTTAATTTATTGTCAATAGTGATCGGTTAGTGATGGTCACATGTATTTTTGGATATGCTCATACTACAGTTTTGGGGCGGCAACTGCTCAAATACTGCTGTTATTCACCGCCGGGCCTATTGTAAACAAAAATAGGCCGCTTCCCCATTGATCAACTGATTGAAAATGGTAATGAATGGTCAAATATGATGATCATTCATCATTGATTCATAGTCAAGCTTCAAGAAAAACCAATGAATGGTCAATAAATCATCATCACTGGATAATAAATCTTGATAACCCGGATCATCAAGCTATGACAATATTTCATGAGCCCGCTTGTTGCCACCAGCTATAAGTGAGTGCAACCAGCAAACTGGGCCAGGCCTACGGCTCACCGTTACTCACCGTGAGCCCATCAATCCCCAGACCTTCTTCAAGTGATGTTGGTGACTCTCCTGTCCGCGGCCAGCAGAGCGTGTCTGAGCGAAAGTTGGCACTTTCGTATCCCTTGTTGAACTTCTGAGTAAGGTAGCAAACCGATATGGCATCCCCTTTGAACAATGGTAAGGATTTACCTATACAGTATCCCCGCTGCTGCAAATCCAGAAGTTTTTGGTCTGGGAAATGAGCATGTATTATGGTGGCGCTACTCACATCATGGGCGCTAGTCCACATCATGGGTCGGAATTGATCCTGCTAGTAGCGCAGCACGATTTACCAGCAAAGGCTGTGTTGACTCCCGATTGCCAACTGGTGGTTGATGGTTCAATGATGGTTAATCGGTGACTTATGATTGGTTGAGTAATGGTTAAAAATGGTTGCATAATTCCAAGTCCCCGTTTTACAACTTTCTTACTTGTTGGTGACACTTCCAATGTTTGTTGGTTCCTACTATTTGCTAGCTGAACAACTATCTTTCCATGGTTCAATGACCTCACTTGAAGCTTGTCGAATAGCCCATGTTGGCTGATGGTCCAATCCTTTTCCAACGATCCCAGCTAACAGCCAAAAAAAAGTACCCAGCCAAACAACCGAAAAATCAAACTGGTTCACCATCCTGGTCTTTGCCAATCAAAAACCAAAGTCGATTGTCCAGAAATGGTGTACCAGCCAGAGTAGTAGTTTGCCTGTTAACTTGCATGGTTAGGGTATCACCATGGCAACTAAAACAAAGCCAAACTGAAAAATGGCTGTGGGTCAAAACCCTGTACCCCTGGTTCCACATCATTAGCCATTGTTTTCCCTATTATTGTTGGTTCTCCCCAAGTAGTTGATTGACTAATACTGAGCCATAGCCAAATCTCTCCAATAAGTCAAACCCGCGCACACGCAAAGCCTTTCTTAAACTTCAGGTCCGGGCTTGGCAATGTATTCGAAAAATGAAAAGTAGGCGCAAATCTGGATTCCCATGCAAAAGTCTCGAAGTGGGTTGGCCCTTGGATCGGATGTTGAGCAGTCATAAAAGCAATGACGGGCTCAGTGCCTTCAATGTTCCACATCCTGGGCTTCATCGCCGTGCTTGGGAACTCCAACAAAGCCTTCTTCCCAGGCTTTGCAATGGAAAAGATGTGGCCACTTGCGGCTTCAACATCACATACTCTTTGAAGAGTGCCAGAATTGGGCGCGTCAGCGCTGTTTTGCCCGAAGAGGGTGCACCAAAGTAGAAATGGTTCATGCCTTTGCCGCCGGATTGGAACAAGCGGACGACGGACTGTCGATAGCCAATGGTGTCAATGCCATCGTGTTGCAGCAAGGCTTCCCAACCAGGAATCGCTCGGCCACCACAGATCACTGGATCAACTGACTGTCGTTCATTGGTGCTCTCGGTGACTCATAGATCCCGTGATTTAGTGGATAAATCCATCAAATCCCAGAACTCAAAATCCAAGCTTGGATTCTGATGGACTCTCCCCACTGGGATCGATGGATTTTGAGTTCTGGGATCCCCACTGATAGTTGATGACGACCATTTGGTGAACGGCCGCGCCTAAAACCCGCTGCTGGACTCGATCCCCCGAAGCCGGGATACCCCTTTCACGTCTCCTGGCCTCCCAATCACTTGGATCTGATGCTTCATGATGTTGCTTCTCATCTCCTATCAACCCTATAGAACTCATGATTGTAAGTTATAACCCTTATCAAAGCCTATCATCCCCTAACCCTTCTTAATGATTAGAACCCCTTGGGACCATCAGCCTATGAAAACCCTCAGCTCGCCATGATGAAGGGCCTAGCCCCGAAGGGCCCAGGGCCTCCGCGTCGTGCCACGTCTGCATCGCTTCCACCGGCACTCGCACCGGCAGCGGGTCGTAACGTCCCGAGGCGTCCGCCGCCCGGACGGAAGCCTCGCGGAGCTGCGCGCTGCACACCGCGGTGGTGCGGGACTGTGGGGTTCCCGGCGGAAGGTGCGGTACAGGGTGAAAAACTGGAGGTTCATCGTGGCTATATGGTGATTAATGATGAGTGATGAATGATTCTTGGTGAGTGATTGTTGGTTAAAGATTGTTGGTGAATGATTGTTGATTAATGATGGTTGGTGAATGTTTATTAGTTGATGACTGTTAATTAATGATTGTTGTTTAATGATGGCGAAATACAGTCAAACATGGCTAACGTGATGGTTCATGATGCTTAAAATGATGGTCAATGCTAGTTCATGACGGTCCCTTTTATTGAATTTTGCTGGTATTTAGTGGTTCAATGATGGTTAATCAATGACCAATGAATGGTTGAACGATGGTAGTGGATGAATGATGGCCAACAATGGTTAACAATGGTTCACCATGGCAATAATGAATTCTATGGTTCATTCATGGAGGACTGTTGGTGAAAAACCCGCATTGTGTAATAGTGGTAAAGAACGGTTTTGATGGTTCATGCTGCTTACTAATGGTTGATGATGGTTGGTGATGGCGAGCAAGAGCGGTGATTGATAGCGGTATATTCAATGGTGGCAACTTAATGTTGGACTGCCTAAGCTATGCTGCCATTGGCAAAGCTGGCGAATGCTATTGGCACGCATTGTCTACAGGGCAAAATGAGGTATCGAGGTACATATTAATATGAATACTGGACAGACATCAAGGCATTTGTGGTAAGTGGTCATTTACAATATCTTAAGTACTCACTGCATGGGAGTATTGGTCGTAGCAGTAGTGTCTAATCAGGGGAAAAGTAATTTATTTATGGCCGCTAAATAATCAAATTGACCACTGTATACACAGTGGAAACATGATAATGGGGAACGCATTTATCAATAAACAATTCATACCTTAATTTGTCGGCTATTCGCTATTACGAAGCGTTTTTGTTAGCAGGCATCCCTTGTTGTGAACCATCACCAACCCGTTGTCCATTGTCAACCAAACAAACAACAACCGACAACACAATTTCAATGGTTGCCTATCACGAGATACGTGAAATATGGCCAATATTCATCATATTTGGCGCACGATGGTTAAACCAATGTCGGTTGACTGCCCATATAAGTCTACTAGAACAACCAATGTCAACCCAGCCCATTGCGGCTCGCTTGCTACCTTTGCCAGCTTCTGCTGCTCAGCGTCACTCACCTGACGCGTCGAGCTGTTTCTGCAAGAGGCAGCGTCAAGAATCTGGGAAGGTAACCAGAGATGGCAGGTAGGTAGGTAGGTTGATTGGCTGGCTGGCTGGTTGATGTGTTGGTGAGTTGTTGAGTTGGTGAAAGTTCTAGCAGTGAGACAACTAACAAACATCCTGATGGGCTAGGCTCCTTGCATCTGGAGTAGTCGCAATCGCCCTTTGTATTGGAAATAACCAAAATGGATGGGCAAAAAACACCTGGATGTCGGCTAAATGGGCTAGAAACGAAACCATTCACAAAGATCGCACCATCAAAAACTGCCGTAATGATGTGGTTGGAGTTTGCACCACCCAAAAAGTCATGCAAGGCTTGCCTTTTCCTGGGTATTCCCTTCCTGAACCACCAATAAGTCAATCAGGCACCGAATGAATACCTGTGTCAAATTTCCCTCAACCAACCAAGCTTTCTTTTGAGACCTTCAGGAAAGTAACTCTTTCATCAGCTGAA
Organism: Symbiodinium kawagutii; assembly: GCA_009767595.1. NCBI lineage: Eukaryota > Dinophyceae > Suessiales > Symbiodiniaceae > Symbiodinium > Symbiodinium kawagutii. The sequence goes on from VSDK01027374.1 coordinate 715,096, forward strand.
AAAAACCGAGTAAGTTGCCAGCTCTGCGCTGCAGTCGGAGCCTGAAAAATCGCTGGCAGGCTGGTTTCTCCAGCACTTCGAGTTGATTCTGGCGAATTTTTGTATTGTTGGACTACCAAAGTGCAGAAATTAAGCACTGATGAACCACTTCTAGGCTTACTTCAAGTTTTGCTTTTCTCTGACACGATGACACAATGCAGCATAACTCAAGTTCACGTTTGCGCATTTTCGGCCTCTTTGCGCAAAGACATGTTCGGCTAACTGAGTACTGGATGGCAGACGGGTTCTACGGTCTTTTGGGCTCGTTAATGCATGGCTGCAACTTCGCTGTTGATTACGACGGTCTGCACTCCAATAATAAGTTTTCTGCCTCACTCAGATTACACTGGCTTCATCCTTCGGATTCGCGCTGGCTTTATTTTGAGATCTCATCTCATTTGGTCGAACTTGTACAGTTTTTGGATTGGTCTCACTGTAGGCTAGTTAATGTACTCTCATTGATTGGGATCTTTGAGTCTTTTGTAGTGTGTACATTTGACCGCTGCCACCAGTGCAAAAGCGGCGTCCTCGCAGAAAAAAAACACTGATGAACCACTTCTACTGGCAAGCACAAATCACTGTTAGTTGCATTAATTATCAACAATTGATGCTTCTTGGTAATAAATTATTCGTCGACCATTGGATACCATTCGCAATCATGCTGACAAACAAGCATTAACTATTAATAATTATTGGTTAACCAAACCATCAATTAACGATGAATTAATCATCAATGAACCATTTCGAAGTATCAACCATGAATTGGCGAGAATCATCATTACTAACTATGCTGAACCATCAAGTCACCATTATTAACCAGTAAATTAACCATAAATATTCATTATTCACCATTTTAAACCATGACTAGCCATCAATTTGCCACCAGTTTCGCCCTCGTCCTGAGTGTCCGGGCCCAAATGGCCGAGCGATATTGGCACTTTGCGGCAGGACCCACGTACTGATTCCAGTAGCAGTCAAGCAGCTCTTGGTACGACACCTGGCGAGAGAAGGGATAACAATGGTACAAGGTGGGTCCCTGACCAGCTATAGCCTGTGGAAGTCGACATCATTATCAATCTAATGGTTCATTAAGATAGTTAGCAGTTAACCACAACTCATAACACAGCTACAAAGTGGGCCCAGTTGACCAGCGGCCCTAGCCGTTGGGTAATAACTAGGGTACTACCAGGCAAATGGCAGATATAACTAGCTTGTTAAGTGGCCTTAAAGACCAAGTTAAAACTAGGGGGCCCACCTTGTACACTGGTCGGTGAATACTTGGCTTTAGGTCAGTTCGGCCTGTACCCCTAGTGTACCATCCTTAGCCTCATTGGTTTCCAACTATTATTGGTTCTTGTTATCCCCAAAAAAACTTGATGGTTCATATTGACCCCATAGCCACTTGGATGTGCAGCTGGGATTATCACCATACTTATGAACCTGTCAGGCAGCTTAGAACCCCTGTAACCAAGGATGATTGCAAGTTCTTGACTGGGGATGCACATCCAAGTATTGGCTACGAATGATTCATTCTGGTCAATGTTGAGATCGAATTGGCGCAGAATGATTGTATAATAATCCATAATTGGTTAGTAGTGGTGGCTGACCTTGCCTGGGAATTGCTCACAATAATGCTGAATAATGGCTATGATGGCTACTGACAACGGTAGCATTGTCATCTCATCTAATCTGTTCTGGTTGAATCAAAAATGTACCGCATGTCGCGTGAGAATAGGGTGAGGGTCGACTAATGCTTTTGCATGAACCCATTAATTTGGTAGATCCACGGGCAAGAGGCGGCTGTCTCTCGACCCCTGGTTTTGTGGCAACGATCTACTCATCGGTCAAGCATCATTATCATCTTCTTCATCATCATCATCAGCAGCGGCACCATCATCCTCATCATCATCATCACCATCATCATCATCATCGTCATCATTCATCAAACACTAATTACTACATTTCACCGGTAGCAGTAGCATCAACCACTCATCATTTCACCAGCTGGTTGGTCGGTAAAGCACTCCTCTGAAAAATAGTTGCGTTAATCACCCAACCATCCGTAAATATTACCCTCTGGTAAACCAACATGGCAATGGCAAATCCATCATAAATGGATGATTTCCCCGGGTTTTCCCAAGAAAATGGTGGATTTTCCATTGCCATCTTAGTTTACCAGGGGGTAGACAAAATCAAATGTTTGAAAATACCAACCAGCTATCATTGTTGGTTCCCTCAATTACTGTAACTTTGACTAGTGGCATAATCATAACAAAATCATTTGAAATGGTAAATTGTAACCATAATAACAGTGATTGTTCTATGTATAACCTTTATTACTTTTAACATTACAAAATGTTTGAAACTACCAACCAGCTAGTAGTAGTGGTTCTCCCCCTTAATTGCTGTACCCTTGACTAATGATAGTCAATCATAGCAAATCACCGGAATTTTCCCATCACCATCGCCACAGCTGCCACCATTGAAAAGCCGCAAGGCGTGCCTCGCTGGGATCGTACTCCACGCGAACGGCTTCAGTATGACCGTCACCTTCCATTCGTTGTGGCCGGTCGTGGCTTCGTGCGACATATAAGTAGACCAACTATTAACCAACTGTTCAGCAAGTACTAACTATTCCTGAACACTTGGTTGATAGTTGGTTAACTATTAACAATAATAGTTCAGTACATACTAATTATTGACCAACTTCTGGTAAACAACTATTGGCCTATTAGCCGACTGTTAAGCAACTATCAAAAAACTATGAACCAACGCTTACAGAACTATTAAACAACTACTAAGCAGCTGTTAAGCAGCTGTTAAGCAGCTGTTCAGCAAGTACTAAACAACTATTAGCCAACTATTAATCAACTGGTCGCCAACTATTGAACAACTATTAAACAACTAGGAGCCAACAGCTAGTAACTAACTATCTACCAAGATTAAATCAACTGTCAAGGGTTAATCTAATCGTTGCCAAGACTAAATCAACTGGTTGAATGGATGAGTTAACTGCTAGCAACTATTCTGCTCAATAGATCTTATCTTGAGAATGATTAAGTTTAATCAACTATTGAGAAAAGTGGGTACGCGTTGAGAATGGTTGAATCAACTGGTCGAATGATTACTGCTTAAATCCATGGTAAAGAATGATTTTACTGGTTGATCACCGATACAAAATGAATGGTGAATCAACTTTTACTGTAATAAACTATGATGGTAAGCTATAATACTACAAGATTGTATATAACCTTAATGTAGTCAAGTACAAATGGTTCTTCCGGCTGCCAACGGTTGATAGTAGCGGACAACCCAGTAGAGAGGACGAAAATTGTGATTGATCATAGGGATCAATACCCAACAACAACCCAAAAAATGATAGATTTCGCTCTTCATAAACTACCGCCAGTTTACCTATGAATAGCTGATGATGTACCATCCATGGATTTTTTAATAATATGGTGGGAGTATCTCCATGGATGGTAACGCTTGGGAGTAAAGCTACGGGTTTTGACAAATAAACTGCATGGATCTGCCACATTTGCAAGTAAAGCCATGGGTTTTTACGAATAATCTGCATGAATCCGCAGGTGACATTGCTAGTGAAAGCCACATACAGCCAGCATCCTGCAGCAAATGTTGCCACTAGCTTGTTGTTGAGGAGTTATTGATCAACAACCGTTTGGATGAACCTCCCCCGAAGTATACCCCCCGGAAATAGCATAAGCCGCGTTCAACGTAGTGTTGGCCAATCAGCCATTCAACAAGCTAATCAATCATACCACTTCAACCTATAACTGGTACCCTGGTAACCAACCAATCGAACCATCTGCCATCCCCTGTGGTGCTACATCCCTTCACCGCGGCTCGCAGCTCCTCCCAGGGTGGGCTACCGTTCCCGTCCTGCGCAAACGCTGCGATAACTCGGAGCCGGGTTGGCTCCTCCAGTGTATCCCACGCGGGTCTCCACCACGCCCTGAAGGTCGTCGAAGACCTCCAACACCCCGACGTCCAGCAGGAGATGTGGTGGAGATATGCAACTGGTTGGTGGTTGAACCACCCATGGTTAACTAGTAGTTAATATTGGTTGATAATATGGTTGATAGTTTGGTTGAATGATATGGTTGATGGTATGGTTGATAATATGGTTGATAGTATGGTTGATGATATGGTTTCAAATGATTGAGAATGATCATTCATGATCATAATCTGGTTGGTGGTTGAACCACCCCTTTGAAAAATATGCTTGTCAACCAACCGGTTGTTAATGATTACTAAGGAAAATAAAATTCTTTGAAACCACCAGCCAGTATTGGGATGTATGATGTTTTTGAAATTGTGCATGTCTTTATTGATCTTTGAAAATAGAGATAGCGATGGTATAGTACATGAATATGATGTGTGCAAATAATGTTCAAAGAATGTACAGTATAATTTGTGTTTAAAATGGAAATAGTGTATGATAGTATAATGACTCATAATGAATGCATATAATGCGTATACATTTAGACTGGCCGAGTGCTGCCTGGTTCATGGTCAACTGATGGGCTGGATACGAAAAGCTGAGAAATGATGGTGATTTCGAATAAAATGTAGAGGTGTACACATGAAAATGACGAATGCATATCAACAAAGGAAACGGTACAGATATACATTCATGTGTAGTTCTTTAGCTGCTTGGCAGACATCTGACTGCAGGGAATGTGAAAGATTGCAGTAGCGGGTAGTCAACTATCTGACCAGTTGGTTATGGGTGATACAAACTGATACGCAGCAATTAGAAGTTACTACCCCAATTCACAACCTAGTTATGTTATTGGGGTTCGTTATAACTGATTAACAATTAACAAAATTATTTGTTGACTGACAAGTTAGTTCATACATTGAGGAAACAATAGCTGATGATAATATGGATGTGTTTTTTCAAAAACTGATGGTGCCAAGAAAAGACGTTGGTTTAGCAATTGAAGATGATCGTTTCTTTGCCTGGGTATACCTACTCGCAAAGGACAGGGATCAACCAGCCATACCAGGGACGAAACCGAACTCCATGGAACCACACGCCCTGCATGATGGCATGGTTGGCTCAGGGGCTCAACCATAGTATGTCCATATCCATATTTTCCAGAACTGTGTCTTGCTACATTGTGCCACTCCCATATTTGCCATCTAACACATCCATATCCCAACCTATCATTGTGGTTTCGACGCTTTGGTCTGGACCCAGCAGATCCTACCGTCTGTCTAAATGTAGCATAGGCACCCATCGTAGTGCATTTGCCAATCATGCCACAACTGGCCTTCATCAATTGTCAAATGCTATAAATCGGCAATTGGCAGCGAAAAGTTCGCGAGCGAGAAATGGAGCCCTCTCTTCCTCCGGGATGTTTCTCCAATGGAATACAACTAAATATGAAAACCCGTCTACAAGCTGTTGGCACAATCTTGACCCAAAAATCAACTGTGGTTCACCATCACGATTACCAACTATTCTTACCAACTGTTCATTCATTTCCGCTTGCTGCTGTTCCAGATCTTTAAGCAGCTCCCTGGACGCTGGTTCAGCTCCACTCACAGCAGTACCAATCGACAGCAGCACCATTTACATGTACTAACCCACTGCTTATAAACCCTGGTTGGTAAAAACTCAACAGTTTTACTCTTTGATTACAATAGCTGATGTTCCAGTTAATCCTACTAACCAACAGCTTCTAAACGCTGGTTAATAAAATAAGCTATTGTAAACAGCTTATAATCCACAACAGCTGATTTACTCAACAGCTTTTGAACCAACGCGTTTTTTCAATGAGTGACAAATCCTGATTAATCAACAGTTTCGTAAACCACGGCTGGTGCAAGCTGTTCACCACCACATCCCCCTGCCTGCTGAGGTTCCCAGAATCAGCCCAGCGCAAAAACCGCCACCTGGCGTTCACCCTGGATGATATCGCTTCATAGGTGCCCTTGTTGGTTATAACTAGGGTAACTACCAGTTATGGTAGATATAACTATAGTTAAATGGCTTATTCATCAACTGATAACTAGGGGGGCCCCACCTTGTGCCCTTGTTGGTTATAACCTCATTGGTTAGGTATGCAATTTTGGGTTGGTTAAGTGCACCACCCAGCTTATACCTGATTATTTTTGCTAAGGGGTGACCTATCTACCGCCGCAAGCTCTTAGCGAGAGGTTAAACACGAACCATCAATCAAAAAGCAACTTACCATCAATCAACCGCTCACTCAACATCAGTTAACTATCACTTAACCATGACATCATTTAAACATGATTTACTTCTCTTAACCATCACCTAAACATGATTGATTCGCCTATCAGCTTACTTCAGCTACCAGCTCATCATCAGCAACCAGTGGTGCTGAGCCAGCGCAGCCCGAGCTGCGGTGTAGCTCAGTGTCTGGTGCTTCCAAGCCTATGAAAAGCTGGTTTGTGGTTGAACCACCCATGGGTAACTAGTGGTTAAAAATGGTTGATAATATCAATGATTGATAATGATCTGGTTGGTGGTTGAACCACCCCTATGAAAAATATGCTTGTCCACCAACCAGTTGTCAATAATCACTGGGGAAAACAAAAAATGTTTGAAACCACCAACCGGAAAATATCAAGTATATAACCAACCATCCATTTCTGAATACCAGGGAAAGTAGGGAAAATACTGCTACTATGTCAATAGCTGCTTGGCGGTTTGGGAAAAATGTGTTTCAAACCACCCATCAGCAATTATTGTTGGTGACCCCCATAGTTCACCATGATTTATCATAGTTCAACATAGAGAATCACCAAGCAGTAGTTGGTCAATGAATGGTCCATCCTGATAAGAACAAGTGAAAAAGACCAACCAGACCTCGCGATGAACTGTCGTCTGCACAGTGCGGTGGTGAAAACCCAATTTAAAAAAAAATAAAAACATTTGGTTAGACCACTCCTAGTAGTTCCTTGGATCCCCGACTAAAGGCCCTTTTAAAGGCCGGCCAGCACTGGGTACCACTGGCTCCAAACCGCTCTCAACCAACAGGCAGTCAACAACCAGTAGTATGATCTTATGGCGAAGGGTGCATCATGGCTATGCTGACACGGTGGCTGAAGCCGATGGCCAGTGGTAAAGTTTGGCCTAGTAAGGCCCTGCCCAAAGGACCAAACCCCCTTACCTCCACCAGTTGGTATTCAGGACTGGCATCACTTAGAATGGGGGACCTCCACAATGAATGGTTTTCTATTAATTATGGCTCGTAGTAGATGATCATTTTGGCAAACACCCATTTGAGCAACCTGTCTGCCACTCCTTGTGGATCCTGGCCTCCTTCCCCCCTTAGAGCTGGCTAGAGCTGGATACCCCGAACTGCTCCCAGCAGCTCGCTCCCTCACCACCAGCCAGTAACTTCTGCTTTCAAAGGTCCCGCTACTCATGATCCGCGTATGGGTCAGTTCACCCTTAGTCCCCCAGATTCCTCCATCATTAACCACTCTTCTCCCTATAAAATTGTTGGTGACTATCTCCCATCAAAGTTGGTTGATTGATATTGACTCATAACCATATGTAGAGCTGGTATACCCCTACTATCGTTACTTATTCTACCCTATTATAAACCATTAACCAGCTAGTTTACCATTGTTGTTGATCTGTTCCGCAGGAAGTCTCACAACATGGCCGCCGCACCTTGTTTTTTGGAGCTTTCGGCTTCGACGAACCTCATGCCGTGCCAAGGAACGGGTTCGAAACTCACCGCGGCAAGCGAAATGTTATATGATTTTATATGGTTAATAATGGTTCATAGTGGCTAACTAGTGGTTAATACATGACTTTATATGGTTGGAAGTCGTCCGAATCAGATTTTTGCCGCGACTGGAAGCAATATTTTTGCTTTCACTCCCATCCTGGGTTGAATTCATATAATGTTGACCCGGGATTCATAAATTCCATGGGGGGATGTCATTTTTATGGGAAACCAGTTGGCCCTTGGGGGATATCCCCATATTGATCAACGATTGGGGTTTAACCCAGGGTTGGCATTTTAGTAGATGTATAAGTAGATTGCTATACTTCAGGCTAAGTTTCAAAAGTTTATATAGATCTCCATGAAGCCATATCACTCTTGCCGTTGGACTCAATGGGACCCCCAGTGACCAAGCGCTGATTTGTTGCGTCGTCCCTCTAGTTCCCCAAATTCAAGCGCATCTCTGCAGCTTGCTATCACTTGATACCACCATCCTCAACAGCGTCTCTGATCATAATGGATATATAATGATTGATAATGATGATTGCTCTATGGTTCATGTCAATGTAATGATAAGCCAGTGGATTATAGAACAATCATTAACCATCATCAATCATTACTGACCATTATACAGCATTACAAACCAATAAATTAAGCAGCAATCTTATTAAGAACTGTCATTGACCATCAATCAACCACTGATCCGTCATTACAAACCATTCTTATTTATGTTCCGTCGTGATTACCAGAATCAACCATAATCAACTCGTATGAACCCCAATGACCATCATTAACCAGAATTACCCTTTGGTAAATTAACCTGGCAATGGAAAATCCATAATTTACAGCTTATTTCCTAGGGTTTCCTCTTGGAAAAATGTGATTTTCCATTGCCAGGTTAGTTTACCCGAGGGTAAACATCATTAACTATCCTTCACCGCTACTGACAATTTGCTGAACCACTCTGATTAACAGCAGCAGCTCCAGCAATTCCTGCGAGGGTGCCCCTTAATCAGCAACATCACATTCACCTCTGGTAGTAGTGTTGACAAACTTGATGGTTAAGCATGAAGTTACCATCAATCACTAACCCATCATCAACATTGTGTATCAATCATCAACATGATTAACCAATCATCAACATGATTAACCAATCATCAACATGATCAACCAATCATCAACATTATCACTGGTGAATAACCAATCGTCAACCTTCTCAACCAATCATCAACATTATGAACCAATCATCAACATGATTAACCAATCATCAAAATGAATAACCAATCATCAACATTATCAACCCATCATCAACATTATGACTCGTGAATAGCCAATCATCAACATTATCAACCAATCATCAACATTACAAACCAATCATCTCATCAAGATGAATAACCAACCATCAACATTATCAACCAATCATCACAATTCTTAAACCAATCATCTCATCAAGATGAAGAACCAATCATCAACATTATCAACCAATCATTTACCAGTATTTACCCACATTGTTAACCATGAATTTCCCTCTGCAAAGCTCCACCCAACCTGTGCAGTCAAAGCTTCTGCTGCCTCCACGTTCCTCCCGTTTGGTTTCCGCGGAACGTCGTTCCGCCGTTTTGGAGTCCAAGGCGTCCCAATCGAACATGGGAACCGCCGAGAAAAATCTGTGACCCAAGTTGGAAGCAACGTAAGTAAGTAGATATCAACCATCAACTGGTTGATACTAATGATTGGTCAATGATCAATGGCTAGTACAATGATTAATGATTGGCCAATACTGGTTGATTGGTTGATAATGGTTCATGGATGTTGATGATTGGTTAATGATGTCTAATACTGATCAATAGGGTAATGAATGATCAAATATCAATGATATTTACCAACCATCTAATAAGCGGTCTAATAGATGTTGATGATGGTTGATGATGGCTAATTAGCGGCTAATACTGCTTCATGCTTAATGATTGGTTGAGTTATTGTCAACCATCAATTATCTATACGCAAACTATCATCTATCAACTTTGCATCAATATGATTCTTTAGTTATATCTGTAGATATTGAATATGAACCATCAATTCATCATTGACATACATGTATCACTGATATTTGATCCGTACAAGTCGATGCATGATTCAGATATGGTTGAGACATGATTGATATATGATTGATATATGATTGACATATGCATGGTGATTTTCAATCATCAGCTGACTATTAACCACCAGAAGATGTCACCTGCCATGATATCTATTGACAGCGTAATGCCTCTTTATTAATACTTGGTGGTTGATAATGCTTGAGATGTGTGTATATGCAGGCTGATATCGAGAGAGCTAGGCATGATCAACCACGCGCTTTGGGCCAGGAAATGGTGCGATCCGTCCCCATTTTTTGCAGCCAACGGCATGGGCGGTTTCTCGGGGGGATGGCCATGAGTTGGCGGTCAATGATGGTTAGAGCTGGGTCTTTAGCTATGATTGCAGCCATTTATCAACCATGTTATGAATCATGCTTTAGACATAAATATGCCATACAATGTTGCATATAAACACTTGCCATAACATGGTTTAAGTATGGTGGACTTCGGCTATGTGTAAAATTATGTATTTTGCCTGATTTATCACCTCTCTGCGCCACTGAACATTGCACCCTATCAGAGTTCCTCATCAGTTCAATGACCTTACTGAGCAATGGGTGACCATGTTTTACCACAAGTTGTCACTACCATACGCTGGTGTTAAACAGCATTAGCAAACAAGCATTGCTGCGCCACGGTACATTTACACTGGCTGTATCGATCTATTTGTTGATGAAAACACCATGCTTGTTGGGTAATGTCCCACGTGAGGGGTTTCTTAAAATGTGGGACCTCAAGAATGGTTGGTTAATGGTGGATAAAGGATGATATGGGGGTCCCCTATTTGGAGATACCACATAACCACCAAGTATCAATTCTCAAATCTGGGTGTATCCGTACACGATACCGCCATCGCTGAAATGCTCAGCTTCACGAGCTGAAATGGGGTACCCAACCGACTTATGACCCCACGGCTCCTGGGGTTTCTCAAGTCATTCCTAAGCACCATCAATCGTGGATAGCCGGCGCCAAAACCATCTATTTCTATCTATTTCTACAGCCCCAGTGCTGGAGGAGGTCATCTCCCATGAACCTGGAAGCCGCCCGCTCTGCTGGGGGGCGAAGTTACCTTTGCATCAATCTCCATGGTGATCTTGGCCTCAAGCCGCGCGCTCAGTGTCTGGGAAGCCATGCCCGAAGTTGCTATCAATGCTGATGCTGATATCACTGGATTGGTTGATAGGAAAATTTACAGGATAGCCTTGTTTTGACCATCGATTGTAATTTGGTATAGGTTTTCCCATCAATCATTTCTGGGATGATAACAATAATGTTCCGAGGTCTAATACCCCCATCAACAATGGGGATGATAATGAAATGAACTTGATTATCGTAACTGATGGTGAAGTGTGATATACCATGATATATCCAAACAAATGCAGATGATAATACAATATTGAGTCTAATCAACATCATGATCATTATTGATTGTATCCCTGTGAATTCTTTATGGATATGTTTACATGTGCACATATGGTACAAAAAACTATAGCAATATGAGTACATAAATATGTTCTCCATATGAGTATCGGACAAAATTGAGTCGTGTTCGGAAGGTCATCAGCGACTAGGGTGGGTCACCATTGGCGTTGCGTGTCTTCTACCTGCGTCTTTGCCAACGCTATGCAGGTTTGGCATCAAGACCGAACCAGTACTAAAGTGTTCATCCTAAATTTTGTCGATCGTTCATATATTGATATCAATACTAATTTTCAGCGCATCCTATATGCAAATATCAATGTGTAATATGAAGTATTCTTAATGACGCCAGGAGAACTGAATTGGGGCTACCAACCACTATCCCACTTGTCTGATTGAACTTTCCCAGCACTATCAACCAATAAATGTCGCAACGGTCAGTGATGGTTAGTGATGGTGAGTGATGGTGAGTGATGGTGAGTGATGCTTAGTGATGGTTAGTGGTGGTTAATATGGTTTACAATGATGATTGATGATTGATAATGTTTGTTCCTAGTGATGGATAAGAATGATAATTTTCATGACGGGCAATGATGATGGCTCATCATACTGTAATGGCCAATAAGGGATAGTAGCTTGTCAACAAACAGCAACAATTGGTCATTATAAATCGCTGCTCATTTATGAACTGATGGTGGTTTGTTGAATACTGAATCTACCATCAATGATGCTCAATAGTGGCTAATGACCTAGAATAATCATGGTTGAGAGTGATTTATCATGCTGAATCGTGGTCGATAGACATCAATAAACAATCAATTGCCGTTGACTACGGTCAGAGATTATAAGCAACAGCAACCATCTGATCTGGTCAGTTCATCGTGCATAACAAATGATCATGGTCAGACTAGTCAATATACCATCAGCTCTAACTATCATATTAGCCCACAATAAACCAACCATCACCCAGAAGGGTCCAGCTGAAACAAACGGCCAAAAATCATAGGAGCACACAAGCTGCATGGAGGAGATCACCCTGGCTAGAAAATCCACCAATGAGTGCGCTGGTTCCCCCCAATTTTTGTGGTTCTTTTCCAGCCGGTCAGCATCTACCAGGGTACCCATATCATCCAACACGTACTTGACTGGGTCTTGAACCCCATACGGACATCATATCAAACTATACTTACGCTTAGTGGTTGAACCCTTACTGTTAGAGTAAGAGCGATGACAGTTTTGTGAGTAAAAATCGGCGTCTGCTTGAAATCCTCTTTCATCAACCACCTTGTTGTGGGATCGCCTGTTTTCAACCATAGCTGACCCAGGACGAATAAGCACTAAATATCCCCAACGTGCGAAGAAACTCCCACAAAATATTACAGACTCCCCAAGGAACCAACCCATCACTTTATATCACTCCAACATCAGTTATCAGCTTGGCCGGCAAACCCACTTAGCCTTGGATGATCAGATCTCAAACATGCAGCACCGAACCCCACCCTCTTGCGGCAAAGCTCCTGGAGATTTTGCGTCTGTCTTTCGAGGGCTAAGAGCTTCTTGTCCCTGGGACAGGATCGCGCGGGATTGTATCCTAGGCCACCACCCATCAACGATCAAGCTTATATGGCATGGTCGTTAACACTTCCTCCGAAAGTTCCACCTGTGCCTCTGTTATCCTCTGTTGGTACCCACATTTCCTTGTAATCTTGTCCACCCATGGAGCATTCACCAGTCCAAGCCCTGATGCTGCTCTTGCTGTTCCAGCCTGCCGAGTTCCACGTGAAGCACACCACAGATCTGCTTCATCTAGAAGTTCCTTTGCTGTTTGCTTCGGACCACCGGCTAGCACCAACTTGTAGTATAAAGCCCTATCTGGGTCCGTCACAGCTAGTGGGTGACGGCATTCAGGCATTACTCACCACCAAGCTTGAAATTGTCCATTGGAATGATTGCTTTGGCGTCCACCAACTGCTTCATTGCCTGACTCTCCGCGGTTGTCGGCTGTGATGGCAGCGACGCGAGGCATGCTTCTTTCGCCGCCTCCCTCGCGGCTTTCGTCACGAAATACCGCTCTCATTTTCTCCTTTTGCCATCCTGGAGGCTACCATGTATTAGACATCCTTTCTCCAGACAAAGTGATCACTTTTGCAGGGTGACCTGCAAAAAATTAGCCATATCATTCTTATGATTAAAAATCAAAATGATGGATCTTAAGGGGATAACTCTACCAAAAGTAGTCATATCATTATCATCTATGTTTGGACCCTCGCTGGGTTGTGCATAATTCACCTAAGCTACGCCCCCCTGTTTCATCCTCGGGTTGCTTCATAAAAAAGCCTTTAACAATCTATAAACAGTTGGCTATGCTGACCATTGTTTTCTTGACTATGGTTGATTATTATCCCTCATTATTGGTTGCTTGATATTGACCCATGGAGGATGCATCAGTCAATCTATCAGAGCTGCACTAGCTGAGTCAGCTGGATGCTGGTGCGCAGTGTCGACCCACTGGTTGCGGGACCCTGCTAAAGACTCCGTGGGGAATACCTTGATGTGGATTCGCACCATGATTATCATCAGGCCACGGTGAACTTTCTTATGAGTTTTGCAGCGGTGCTCCATCTTAAAGGAATTCCCTACAATGGATATAATCATTGAATCCCTTTTCCATGTTGATCATCGCCGAATAAGAACTAAGTATCCAGGTTACAGTTACACCAGTGGTCCTGGGGCACCTATTTTTTAGGCACAAAGTGGCCGTTCCCAACTCAGTTTGCTACAATAAGGTGCCTCCACCCTAGACTTAAGTTCTTACAAAATGCAAGTACTCTCCTTACCTGTTCGAGCATGATGGAGGAAAAAAAACGCTACAAAACGAAGTTCTCAGGGCATGTGCTATCATCATGTAACATTGCTACTTTTTCTGAACTTAATCCAAAACTACGTTTTGTAGTAGCCACTGCCGTCGACCACCCTGAGTCCACTTTTTCCAAAAGTATTTTGTAGGCAACACTACAATTGCTAGGCCTAGATTCCTAGATTGTCTTGCTGGGCCTGCATGATCAATTTGTAGCAACACTTTTCTATAGTACCAGGAGCAACTCTCCACTCCAAAAGTGTCTTCCAAAATTGTCGCTTGAAGAGTTTCACTTCAAGAGTGTTGTCTCTCTACAAGAATGTTTTACCAAGAGTTTCTCACCAAGAGTGCCGCTCCAACAGTGTCTTAGCCAGAGTAACGGTGCAAGAGTGTCTCGACAAGAGGCAGCACTAAAATGGTTCAGCACCGGAACGTTTTTCTCCAAAGCGGTTTACACTGAAACGGAAAAAAAACAGTTCTACAAAATGCAAGGTACCAACCTGGGTAGATGCAGTACGACTTTTTCCTTACAAACAGCTTGTTTCAACACCAAGTTCCCCCTGCAAAAATCAACCAAAAAGCAATCAACACCTACCATGATGTAGGGGAAATTGGCACAGGGATTTTCAGCTGTTATTCACCAAGTCGTGTTCCGATAGCTGTTTGAATTTAGGGTTGTAGGTTCCGACCCCCTCTTTGTAGTACAAAAGCAAGGAATGAAAAATGCTCTCTCACAAAATGTCCAAATCTTGTCCCTACAAAATGCTCTCCTACAAAGAGCTTTTCCCAACTGTTGGAATTCTGGAGCCCTCGATGTTTGATTTTTTCTTTGGTTTTCAGCTGCTCCCTACAAAATGCATTCTCGACTCCCGATGGCATTCACCAAAGTAGCCTTCTACAAAATGCAGGTACTCAGCTCCGGATGGCATGCACCAAAGTAGCCTGCTACAAAACGCTGTTCCCACCACCAAAAATCCTTACTAAAAACAACTTACAAACCAGTTTGTATGTGACCCGGGTTCATCCATTTTGTGGGGGAAACTCAAACCAGGATAACAAAGTAACAACAATAAATTTCTGATCATGGCAAACATGGGTTTGTCCGTACCGAGTACCCGAAGACCCTCAGGTTCACTGTCAAGCGATGGGGTACCCCACCCCGGCGCATTTTTTTGCCCATGTGGGGTAGTAGCAACCATAGAAATATGCCTGTCACCATGCCAGTAATCACTCAGTATTTCCTGGCGATTGGCCGTCAGAATTCTCAAGTCGAATGTTCCGCGATTCGTTCACAACGATTGTAGGTGACTGTCCCCTTGACGTTTGCTGTACCCCCCGCATGGGCATCCGGGGGTAACCATCCACGATTTTGCGGCATCATCAGATCTGATGACAGGAAAATATCCCAAGGGAGGCGACTATAAATCCCATCATTTCGGGTGATTTCCTAGTGTTCTCCCCGAAACAAGTGATGGTTCATCGTGATTTTGCATCATGCATTATGGATTCACTGCTTTGAATTCTTCATGATCTTCACCATTGTAGCCTGATTGCTGATACTGATGGCCCAAATATAGCTATTGCCCATAGAATGAACCTTGCTTATTGTTAATAGCCACACAATCAACCACAGCCCAAAATTGCTGGATCCAACTCTTCTCGACAATTCCAGTAGACCCTGTGATTCACCACCTTCCCATATTCGTTCACCACTTCCTGAGAGATCTTTCCCCTATTATTAACCCGTATAATCCCTCTGAAACCAAACAAAACCCTCTAAAACCATATAAAATCATAGCCCTACCCCTAGTTTTACCATATCAGCCCTGGTTATTATTGGTCTTATGGTTGGTTATTATCCCCTATAATTCCTCTAAAACCATGCAAAAACCATACAAAAACCATCTAGAAACCATGTAAAAACCATGTAAAAAATCATGCAAAACCATGTAAAACCATATAAAATCATAGCTTTACCCCATATAGAAACCATATCAAAACCATATGAAACACATATGAAACCATATAAAACCTTCGAGATCCTTAAGGTCCCCAGATGATGCTCCATCACCCACCGATCTCTGGGCCTTGCCGCGTTCTCGGCCTCGAGCTTCTTGAGCTCGACCTGGAAACCGATCCGCCAATCTCCGCGTTTCTTCGGGTACAACGAGGGGTGGGTTTCAACCATCATTCGAGTGGTTTTATAGGTGTTTTATAGTGGTTGTATATGGTGTTAGATGGTTTTTTGTTTGTTTAATAGTGGTTCATAGGTGTTTTAGGTGGTTTTAGATGGTTTTTAGATGGTTTTGTAGGGATTAACATGGATTAACTTGTGGTTGCAGTGAATATGGATTGACTAGAATGAATCCAACAGTTTCCAGTTGCTACCAGTGTTGGGTGGCTAACAGGGTTTTGGAGGCATGAGTACACGCCCTTGCAACCATCATGAGGACATAAGCAGCAACAAGAACTTCATTTCGATTTGGTCCATTGATTGGTGCACAATGTTTTCATGTGCCTGTGGGTCAAGGGTCCTTGTACCCCCGGCTGCTAACATGCCTTAAATGACCATGACCCATACCTGTTGTTGTACTGTCGCTAATCCCTATCTCTTTGTTACCTCATGCAACACCTCAGGGAGCAGAAACCGAATGGGTGTTTCTCAAAACAGGGGCACCCCGAAGTCATCCAAAAGTAGTCATTAATTCGGTGGTTTCAACACCTATGAAAAATAATCAACCAACCATTTGCGAATAATTACTGGGGAAAATATAAAAATGTTTGAAACCACCCAGCAGTAATGATGAACCAAATATTTCGGGAGCTTCGCTGAGTGTGTCCCAAGCCCAGCGAGACAATCGACCAAGGCTATCATCCACCGGCCGATCACCGGCATGACCCAACTTGTCACGGTTGGGCCCTGTGGGACACTGTTCATACCTTATCCGGCAGTGTTCCCCATGAAAAATTGAAGGTGTGCTGAATAGTTGAGAGCTCTAAGCAACCATAGTTAACCCTGTTATTCCATCAAAGATGCTCAAGCATCAAGCAGCATGAACTATTGTGGCTAAGCTCCATCAAGGCTCCAGCTGGTAGAACCTCGTCAAACACATTCCAACAAACATTTTGAATGAACCAGCCATGATCAGCCATCATTACTCATTATTTTCCATACGGTTCTTGGTTGTATCCCCCATAGTTCGCGTTCACCATTGACCATCAGTAACAATCAGTATGAACCATTGTGAACCACAAAAAACAGATTTTCTCCATCATTGATGCATTGTATCCCCTGTCGTTCACCATCAT
Source organism: Symbiodinium kawagutii (assembly GCA_009767595.1). NCBI lineage: Eukaryota > Dinophyceae > Suessiales > Symbiodiniaceae > Symbiodinium > Symbiodinium kawagutii. Next base: position 732,597 of record VSDK01027374.1, read on the forward strand.
GAACTCATTGACCAAGCATCACCAATCATTCCCAATCATTCGAGTTCATCACATTCTTGGTAAGTAACTCCTATAGATCACAATGATCAATCGTTACAAACGACTTAACCATCAACTGACCATCATTCATCGTTGCTTTCCCTTGCATTTACCATCATAACTACCATCAACCATCATATCAACCAACCATCGACAAACTATCACATTGGTTGAACTAATCAACTAACCATCAACTAACCATCATCAATCATTGGTTTGACTAATCAACTAACCATGGACTAACCATCAACTAACCATCACTCAACCGTTCCTCAACCAAACCACTGGAAATCATCATCATTGGTTTCTCTGGAGTTTACCATCATAACTACCATCAACCATCATATCGACCAACCATCGACAAACTATCACTGGTTTACCATCATTATTCATCCATAATCACTAACCATCAACTAACCATCATGGTTTCCTATAGCTTCATTATCAATTAATCATAACTAACCAATGATCAACTAACCAACCAACTAAACTGCTTTCCCCCCAGTTTACCATTGGTTACCAACCACTAACCATCAGTTACCAATTAACCATAATTAACCATCATTAGTCATTGTTTTCCCTTGCGTTTACCATCATAACTACCATCAACCCATTGGTTTCCCCCAGTTTACTACCATCATAACTACCATCAACCATCATATCAACCAACCATCATTAGTCATTCACAATCACTAACCATCATTAGTCATTGCTTTCCCCCCAGTTTACCATCATCAAGTCCTTGACCCGACATCTGCATCTCCGGCATCTCCCGCCTGATTCAGCCGCAGGGAGTCCATGAGAGCATAGACCTGCGGCGATTTCGCCCACGCCGCCGTGACGCGGCGCTTGGTGCGTGGTGCTGGGGACGCCCCGGGAAACCAGGGGAACAAATGTGGGGTTAATGATGGGTTAACCATGGTTAGTGGTTGGTAATGATGGTTAATGATTGGTAATGATGATTTGGTTATATATAGTAATGCTTAGTGATGTTCAATGAAAACTAATCCAGAAACATGATGGTTGAGGATGTTGATGAGATGGGAAAGCATGATCTTTTGAGATGCTTGTGATGGATAGCGATGCTTATCTCATGAGGGTTCCGATGTCACTTCAAAATGGTCAAGAAGTCCCCGTCATAGAGCCAACTGGCTGTGAGTCAAAACCCGGTACCCCTGGTTCCCCATCATTAACCATTGTTTTCCCTTGTTATTGTTGGTAAATCCTCCATTAGTTGGTTGGTTAATATTGACCCATGGCTAACTACAAGTGGTTTACTCATCAGCTTCTGCCTGTGCTTGGCATCCCGACGAGAGTTCTGGCTGTCAGACACGGAAACCCAGGGGCCCAAGGGACGACTGGGAATCCCAGCCACGTGCTGGAGAGTACATATTCTGAAAAGTCCTCTCCAAGGGAGGGCAAACTGATTGGTGCTTCCTTGCCCCATGAAAAAATGTGCTGGTCAGTTGGGAGCCATCATCCCCAAATGTATCTTTGAAAATCAGCCCCATCATCTGGAAACCACCAGCAAGGATATCAACCGTTCACCATTGCTGACCGGTACTGACCTGTGGAGAAATGATCCATTCATCCGAAAGCAAACAGGTGCAGCCATTGCAGGGCTGTTGCCACTCGCTTTCACAGGCACCCAGCACGCCTTGTCAGCGGTTTCACGACACCTGGCAGTTTGCAGTTTTACAACACCTACTAAGAGGGTTACTAGTATGATGTAACTAGTGAATTTACCATATCTATTATCTATTATAGTTAAATGGCTTTCTAGTAGATATGGTAGATTTAAGGGTGGACCAACGGTTCATGATTGACCAATGGTGAACGATGATCCATGGTGAATGGTGGTATATAATTCAAATCAATGGCTCTTGAATAAACCAGTATGAACCATATATGAGTGCTATCAATTAACCTTTTGGGTGTCTCTCAAAATACGGGTACCCCCCAATCATCCAGTAGTAAACATTACTTACCATTTTTGGGGATCCTTTTGGCTGGAGAAACCACCGTTTCCCTGTCATTGCTGGTTGGTACCGTCAGCAATGAATGAATCATCCACCACGCCATTGCTTCACCATGACTAACCATAACTAATCGAGCCTATTATCAGCACACGCAGCCGGCAGCCACCATTCTGAAATAGCATGAAGTTTGCGATTGTTGACATATTCCCTGCCATGAGGTGAAAGAAGGACCCGAAAAAATGGTAGGTTTTTACTATAAATGGATGGTTAATATTGGATGATGTTGGGGTACCACTATTTTGAGAAACCACCATGAGTTCACAGATGGTCATTTACTGATATTTACTATCACTAAACATCACCAAGTGTCATCATGATTTGGCGAAGCTTACTCCGGAGGGGTGAACCACTATATAGCCAACATCAAACCATCATGAAACCGTCAACCAGCCAGCATCAAACCGTCATTTCACCATCACTGGACTTAAGCATTTTTCAACAAACCTTCACTAACCACTATCTGACAATGCTTGACCTTCATTAATCACTAATTACCATCATTGACCTTCACTAAGCACTCATTAACCACTAGGTAATTATCAATTAACCACAAATTAACCACAAATCACTCACAAATTAATCACTAAACAACCATGAATTCATGAACCATGAATCTAATCATCACTTCACCACCATCCACCACCGCGCCCGACCACCGTGGGTCGGTGGGTGGCCACCCGCCTATCGGCCGTGGTGCGGTTCTCCTCCTGAAGCTGCTCGTTTGCTCCTTGGAAGGTGCTCAAAAAGGCGCTTTGGCTCAGCAAAAACAGATTTGTTCGTGGTTGATGGTGAGTGGTATTTGATGGTAAGTGGTACGTGTTAGTGGTTGATTTGTTAGTGGTTGATTTGTTAGTGGTTGATGGTATCCTGCTCAGCCAAAACGGTTGATAATCAAATCACTATTGAGTGGGCAGGATTTGTCATCAATTGTGGTTTGTGAGTGGTTATTGATAGTGGTTGTTGATGGTGATTTGTGTCAATCAATAGTGATTTGTTCGAACCACTGCTTTGAGTCATCATAGTATTGCTGAATCAGATTATTTTACTTGTTGTCAATCGTGATTGTATTTCATATGGTCATTGATAGTGGCAAATAGTTCTTTATAGTGGTTATGTTCAAAAATGATCATATTCAAGAGTGGTTAATAATAGTGATTAATGGATATGAATAGCGATTTTATGGTGATCGTATCTGATGTGGTCATGATTATGTTATGTGCAATAAATGATTTGATAGTGGTTATTGATAGTGATTAATTAATAGTGATATATGGTTATAGATAATTAGTCATTAACTAGCAAATAAAAATCACTATTAATCAATGGAGTTGTTGGTTAGTGGATCAGATCTTAGACATCAAAAATGCTGGCTATGATTGATAATCACAAGCAAATGTTTGATAAAACAGTGGTGAGGGTCTGATTAATCTGCTAGTGACTATCACATACAAGATGCAATTAATCTGACCAACTGTGTTGGGTTGCGATGATCACTAGCAGCCATTAATCTGTTATCTATGGTAGTGAGCGGTTGATGATATAATCATACTGGAGCAAATGCTGAATATCTCGAACGTTCAATAACAAAAGGATTTACCTATTGGGGATGGTCCAATTTCATCATCTACTCCAGGATGGTCATAGTTAGTGATTGATCAAAAATCTGGTAAATGGCTGGTGACCCCGATGATTATCGTGATTATTGACCACTGATGGTTTACAATGGTTGAAACTGCTATTCTTGTGGTAACCTCTGGAGGGTTGGCTAGGGTAGTTTAAACCCGAAAGGATCTGATCGTAATCAATGGTCCATGGCTAATGATTAGGTATAATGACAACTAATTACAATGATTATCAAAACTAATTGGTAATTGCTCGTAGCTATGAAAATGTGTTTTTCATGATCACTATTCACCTAAACCATTATACCTGATCTATCTACTGAAACTACTGTGCCTGAAGCACTATACCAAAACTATCCTAAACTACTGTCCCCAAGCCACTACACCTAGACCAGAATTTACCAAGGCATATCATTATCATTGAAGTTGACCTATATCAAGCCGCCCCACCGTTCTGTTCACCGTTCGGTTCGTCATCTCAAGGTCCACTCCCAAGCCCCACACGTTCCGCAGTGCTGAGCGCTTTCTTCAGAGTGTCGACTTGCACCTGCGGATTGAAGTCGGTGAATGACTTTAACCCCATGGCTAAATACTGGTTCATCATGATCAATATTGGCTAGATATTAACAATGAGTCATAAGTAATTATCAATTTATCAATCAGTCGAGTGAAATAAGCATGGTAAGTATTTGTTTGTGATAGTTCATAATCATGTCTGCAACATTGACTAGGTTAGCACGATTAATCTTGGCTAATATCACTAAATAACCATGAATACTAAGTGTTCATCATGGTTCATGACTAATATCGGCTAGTAATGACACTCTGGGTGCAAAGCGGGCCATCACTTGGATGTCCAATTTTTAGGATTAGTTCTCTGAGATAACTACCATTTGGTTAGGCCGATCCTGGTAGTTCCTTAGCTCCCCCTTTAAGGGGCCCTAGGAATAACAATGGCTCCCTCAAAGCATCTCACTTGGTAAGCAGCTTCCAGCTGCGGTGCGGGATGCGCATCCAGGTGTTCCCTGACGGAACCAGCTCCCAACGACGGCAGTCACGGTGCTGAGCCGAACGTGGGACCACCCGATGCAGCCAGTTGGTGGTTTACACTTGTCATGGTTGATAGTGGTTGTATGGTTGATAGTGGTTGATGCTGGTCCATAGTGACTCATACCTGGTGAATAGTGATAGATAGTGATGCTTTAAGAACGGTTGCTTGATGTCGGCTAATGAATATGATGGCTAATGAATGGATAATGATGGCTGAAACTTGTTCTCCATCGCCATAAGTACCGCCATGTTTGACAGTTGATTGGCCATCCTTAGCCACAATTCGTCCAATGATTGATGGATCACTATCGACTATCGACGAAAAACAACCATAAGTTAACTATTATCATCAACTATTATCGACCATCAACACACGATTATCTTACCAACAGTTACCAACCGTTGATACACCATTATGAGCCCATTGTTCATTTGCCTCTGATTTGCCAGCCTATGTTTGCTACGGCTATCGACGAAACCACCAGTAAAGCGTCCACCAAATCAATGTGCCCAGCACCTCCAAGCCCTCAATGGTCATCTCCAGCTGACTCCGAGCTCGTTCGAACCTGAAAATTCACGGCACCGTGACCCGGGGCACCGTTGGTCGTGGGTTACAATGGCGCGACGGGGGGCACGGCGGGGCACGCAACGATGGCGTTTTGCCGTGGTGAAGAAGGGATTCTGAGGGCCTCATGAGGATAGTGATGGTTATTTGATGGTTATTGATGGTTATTGATGGCAGTTATCCCATGGTTAGTGATGGTTTTTGATGGCAGTTATTTGATGGTTATTTGATGGTTATTGATGGTTATTGATGGCAGTTATTGATGGTCAAATCTGAGCGATCTTCGCGGCACATTGGATCTCAGGTCATTGATTTTTCAATTTGGGGGTTTCTTGAAAAGCTCAGAAATGGATGGTGTATTGATGACTGTGATTCATGTAAAGGATGATTTGGGGGTACGCCTATTTTGAGAAATAGTTCGATGGTTGATACTGGTGTGTAATAATGGTGAATGGATGACATCAGATGACTAATAATCACGAAGAATGGTTGACAATGGGGGATAAAAGCCAAAAATACCAGCTGTATATTGGCCACTGATGGGTAATAACCAATTGTTTAATCACCTGGATGACACCATGATAAACGTGACAAATATTCGTCAAATGGCTCATATGGAGGTGTAGCAAAGGTACCAATCACAACCAAACATCTTTGCCAGCCCTTACTCTGGTGGGCTAGAAACCATGTTTGCTAGATAATAATCAATCAACCAATCAATCAATCCATCAATCATGTCGTATCGTTCTTATCCGGTATCCTTAAAAAGGGATTTGCTTATCCTGCAGCAATCGTCGGTTTTCATCAACCATTGTCCACTATTTTCGGAAGACCATGAAGGTGGTGTAAAAAATCACCCACCATGAAATCATTGTCAGCCAACATGTGCCATTCACTCTCACTTATGACGATGATTGTTGCATCCACTGTTATTATCAACCACTATCAACAAACGCTACAACCAACATGAACAAGATCAACCAACCATTTATGAACAACCAACATGAACAAGATCAACCAACCATTTATGAACAACCAACATGAACAAGATCAACCAACCATTTACGACAAACCATTGGATGATATTGCCGCAAAAATACCAACAAATTCAGAAAATGAACCATTTAGCATTGACCATTTTTGGCCAACCATTCAAATCGTTAAGCATGATCACCACTGCTGTTGCTGCCGAATGTTGTATCCATATGAATACAGCACCCATATTTGGGATAGATCACCAGCTATTTAACATTGGCTGGGGGTGGTTCATTACTATGGTTACACCGGAACTAATCATTTATCGTTTTTAGTTGCTCATCATCCGCTATGAACAAGTGCATTATGATTGTTACCAATCATCAACCACCACTTAGTAGTTGCTTAGCCCTTCTTGCTGGTTATCATCTCCAATGATTGACCATTATTGATGGTTAACAACCTCCATCATTGGTTCCTATCCCTTCCATTACCTATTATCAACCATCTGAACCACTAAAATCCCATTAATAAGCATAATCAATCAACCATTCTTGTCAGCCACTAACCACTATAAACTCTAGAAAATCCTATGAAAATCCATGAAAATCCTATGGCTCCCCCACTCTCAACCACTCCAATCCCCGTTCGAAAAAACCCAAAACGGTCGTTCGAGGTCTCCGGGCCCCCGGACGTGGTCCTGCTCTCCTCGTCGCCCTCCAGCTGTTTCCGCAGGGCATCTGCGGGCAACGCGACGGTCGCATCGCTGACTCACTGGGCTTCCCCCCATGACAGCGCCCGGAACCGCCCGCTGAGCCCCACCTATTTCGGAGCGAATCAACTCCACCTGCGGCGAGCCGGGTCGAGCCGGGGCCGCTATCGGTGATGTGGGTGAAGCTGCCATGGTCTGTGGAGGTTTCTTTTGCTGGTGTTTCTTTAGGGGACCCCCCCCAAGGTAAGGTTTATCTACGTTAAATTCTTTGCGCTCATCATTTGTTGGTGGTTCATTTAAGCAAATTAAGGTCGTTAAGTGGTGCCCCAGATTGGTGCTTACGGAAATCAAATGCTAAGTCATTAGGTAAGAATGTTTCTTGACAAAGGGAGGATGTTGATTTATTGGTGTGAATAATGCTTCATTACCACCTGACAACATCTACAGATGGCTATCTACCGAAGGTCAGGCAGCGCAACTTACGTCATATGTAGTTGGCTACACCATTATCACCCGTGCCTTTACCACTCTTGATTGGGGTGATTCCAACAGTGGCCGGTTGGTATGTCTCTATATATGTCTGCAAGGCGTTGCAACGCAATGTAGTGTACTGATGTGATCGCAATGTAATGCATCCATATGCATCCTACATCCTAAGTACTCCCAAGTATATATGCGGAGCCTACTCTGTACCCCTGGCTTTTCACATCCAATTGTTGGCTTGTTCACCTACCCTTTCTTTGGTTCTTGGGTGGCCCCATGTCTGATGCAGTGCCGCAATGCTGCAGGGTGGTGGGGACGGATCTCCTACCAGTTGGAGCACTCCTGGGGGCTGCTCCTGGCCTCGCTCCCCCTTTGATAAGGTTCTTTACAAGGCTATATGGCAGTGGGTCAGTTCACCCTGTACCCCTGGTTCCCCTGTCATTAACCATTGTTTTCCTTATGATTGGTTGGTCATTATCCCCCATGAAATTGGTTGCTTAATAGCTTGACCCAGAGCCATATGGGTATCCACTCCTCCAAATCGCTCCCACTGGGTACCCCTGGCTCCGCTCCCAACCAGCCTCTTCTTGAAGTGTCGAATTTTCTCCTTTCAGCTGCTGTTCTCTGGTCTCCTGGCGCACGTTGGAACTCCCAACCGATGGTGCTGCTGAACAGCGGGACATGCATCGGGACCATCATCCACGACCTGATGACTGAACAGCTCACGGCTGGTCGTTCTGCTGGACGTCAACAAATATATGGGCTATGAGAGGGTAAGTGACGGGAGAATAAGAAACATAGTCCTAGTGACGGGAGAATTTCAAAAGCCCAATCATCCACCGTTGGTTCGCGCCAGTTGCTTTCTCCCCCTCTAGGATTATGTGATGTCACGCGGCCATGTCCTGCTTGTGAATTCTGTTCATGTACTCCAAGTTCTTCTGTTCCACCACTTGCAGAGCTTGCCCCAAGGCTTCAATGTCCACCTGCGTAGGGGCCGGTGGACATTACGTGATGCACAAAGCTAAAACCTTGAAACTCGGGACCAAAATGGATGGTGTCCTACTACTGAAATAGCTTTGCTTATCAACCATCAATATCATTTGGGTGTTTCTCAACTTGGGGCCCCTAAAATCATCCACTGGTCATCTGAAACAAACTGTTTGGGGATGATTGGGGGGTCCCATATTTTGAGAAACTCCCATATAATTGTACATTGCTAGATTGTAGGAAAGTGATGTTTAAATACGATTCATATCACACTGTGTGGATGAGCAAGTAATCTAAATATTTAACATAAGAAATATTCTATGAATCCTCAAGGTTGGTGTTTATTTGGCGTTGTATGTTACAAGCCCCATATTTTTAGCCCCTCTGAGCACAGCCGAAATAACGTTCTACCCTACAAGTTGGAATCTCAAAAGATGGCTCTACTAATCATTCGATATTCCCGCTTCGGGTTCCACATTAAACTTCAAGAGGCATCGCCCTTAAAAGCCTGGTCCGTCTTAAAACCATGGAGTTCGAAGCTACACATGGTCTAATCTTGACATCGTCTCCTTCAAGTTTTTTTCGAACCTCAAAAAAGCGGCCTGAAAATCCTATTAAAATCGGAGAGATGATGGTTTCTCAAAATGGGGGGGACCCCCAAATCATCCTTTATATTATTAATGATTTATAGTAGTAAACCATCCTTTTCTGGGGTACCCCCTGCTAAGAAGAAATCACCTGAGCTAGCGCACCGAGGGATGTACCGTACGATGATTGGGCGGTGGTTAATATGGTGCTCCCCAGCGGCTGACTCACGCTTCAACGTAGACAGCTTATAACCAACTGGCGAGCTGGGTCAAGCCATTGACCAACCAATTATAAGGGATAAGTTCACAACAATTTCATAGGGAAAACAATAATTAATGATAGGGGAACCAGGGGTACGAGGTGAACTGACCCACAGCCAACTATGACAGCTAATTGGAAAACCATTGTCAACCACTGACCATTACTATGGTTAGACTGCTTCAATGTTTCGTCTTATAACTTGTTTTCCCACCTAATGTCTACCCAGGATGAAGCTAAACCCCAGGTTGATGATCGTTGGGGGGAGTCTCCATTTCAATGGAAAACCAGTCGGCTTTTAGGGGATACCCCCTATGAATCAACCTGGGGTTTAGCTTCATCCTGGGTGAACATTAAGCCCCATAGGTTGGGTAAATTGATGGTTAATAGCGGTTGATGGTTATGAAACTCATATTTTTGACAACCATTAACAATAGCTAGTGTCATATGATAACCATTAACCATTGATAATATGGTTGGTCATAACTTCCCCACCTAGCTTGTACACCAGGTCACTTCACCGCGCTCGCTGGGTGAAGCCATGCCCTTTTCGTCACTCGCTGTGGAGGACCGCGGGGGGCGCGGGGCGAGTTGGGCTCGTTGAAGGTCCTGGACAGCGCCGGAGGGCGACACGTGGCCCGGTGTTTCGCCCTGTGGCAGGTCGGGTTATCATGGTTAGCTGTGACGAATATACCAGCACTATTTCAGTAATGACAATTAGTGATATGTTATAGTAATACTTATGGATTGATTAGTAGTGATATTATATAGTGATATTATATAGTGATATTATATAGTGATATTATATAGTGATATTATATAGTGATATTATATAGTGATATTATATAGTGATGTAGTAATAATACTTATAGCAATGGAAATGCTAATGGTACTAGCAATATCAATGGTAATAGATATTAATAATAGTAATAGTAACAATAGCAATAGTAATAGAAATAGTAATAATAGTAGTGGTAACAACAGTAGTGCTAAGAAACCGTTGGCACATTCATGGGGGTAGCTCACCTTGGAGTGATATGCAGAGAATGGATTGCACTCAGAAGGCTTAGGAGTCCCGTATTGGCATCTAGTCCTTCCCCTTGCTGGAATGGGTCACATCCACCCAACCACACCAAGCCCAGACGGGATGACACTTCATCAATGATCATGGTAGAAGAATGATTCAGAATTAAGTACCAACAGCGAATCCGTGATAACCACCATTTGGTCCCCAGTAAACTTCAGGCGAGCCCAGGTCAAAAATCAGATCCGTGTAAGTGTCGGTTTCTTGGCTTTGTGTGTCTGCAGTGCTGCGCACTTTTGCTAAAAGCACCTCCTGCTCTGTCCTCCCACTTCATCTGTGCTACAAAAGTTCAAGGAGCAGTGGAAGTAGAGATTTTCAAAGCAGGAGCACATCACGAGCACTGTTGCTCTTGAATGCTGTTACCTTGTCTCAAAATAATCAATAGAGCGAGAAGATGGAGTGAAAAGGATCCTTTTTTCAACAATTGAATGCAAAGCTTTTACATGTGCCAGGGCTCTCATCTCACTCCTCACTCGGTTCAAACTTGCCGAAACGAATCGGTGGTGTGGTCCCTTGACCTTTTGCTATACAAAGCCAGGCGTAATGAGATCCTATCTAAATGTGAGTCTTGAAAACAGCACCAGAGTCTCAATCCATGGACCGGACTGTTGTGCAAACTATTTCAAACTCAGCCCGTAAGACTTGATGTGTTGTTGTCAACACAGAGGCCAAGAATCAAATTCATTGAGGCCTGGAAGGTCAAGCTACACACCTACACTTACAGCACTTTGCGGAAAGTGCCTCGCCTGTTCATAAGCCAGTGGCAACCACATCAGCCACTCACATCTCAACCTGCACGGCTTTCTTGCGGCCGACAAACATTCCCTGGATGATCTTGCCTTCTCGAGCCAATTTGGCCATGAACTCGAAGTCCGAGATCAACTTGTTGTAAGCCTCTTCATCCCAATTCAGCAATTTCTTGGCATCATAGACAGCTTGCAGCTTGAGCATGTGCAAATAGCTGTCCATAGCAGGTGAGAACCGGCCACTGTTCTCAGCAATCTCCACCTCGAAGTTGGCCTTTTGAAGCATGTGAGCATACTCCTTCACCGTTGGGATGGCAGGGAATGTCATGAGTGTCAAGAATCGCTGTGCTTCGGGGTCAGACAGGCCCTCGCCCTCGATCCAGTCTGTAAACATGACTTTTCCTCCGGGCTTCACGATGCGAGCAGCTTGGTCAATGATCAGCTGTTTGTCAGGCATGTAGCACCAAGCATCCTTGCTGTAAACAAAATCTGCAGAGGCATCCTTGGCACAGGTGACTTCCAGCATCTTCCGGCCCTTTGTCTAGTGGGGAATATAGGTCTGAAAAACATGTTCATGGACAGATCGGTTATGATAAACAAATAATGAACAATGATAAACCATCCATGTGATGCTGGTGATGCTTTGCTGCACAAGCAAATCATGGATGTAGAACGCAAAAGCAGTGCACTGTGTGATGGTGTCCCCTGTGAGCTCTTGACGATACCTTCAAGATAGCTACTGCTGCGTACTTGGACGAGCTTTCAAAATGATGAACGTTAACCATTCATCAATTTGTTTCCATGAACCAGTAATTTTGAATCACTACAACATTACGAAGGGAAGCTGCGCTTTCACAAAGCTTACCAACCTTGAGACTGCAATAGATGCTTGCCAGCAAAGAATGCCTACAAGTGAGAAATTCTGCAGTCAGGGAGTCCGTTCTCCAAGGAGTTCTTGTTGATGAACTTGATCTTGTGACTCAACCCCTCCTCCTCTGTCCTCTTCTTGCCAGTCTCCACCACGGACTTGGTAAGATCCACTCCAATCATGGAATCCACTCCTGCTAGGCGAACCAGGCAACGCATTCCTCCGCCGTTGTTGCAGTTCAGCTCAACTCCCTTCATTCCTGGTCCAACGTGAGCTTTCTGAGCCAGCTCCAACGTTGAAGATGCGCCACCAATGTCAATCTGCTTTCCCATGACTAGCTCCCACACTTGCTGCTCGGGACCACTGTAGCATTTGGCCACTGCATCGGCACTGGCTGCCTCTTGGTCCACAAGAGTCTTGAGGGCAAAGGAAGTGCACAATGTAGACAGCCAGAAAGCAAGCTGCAGAGACACCATGGCGAGCACAGGAGCACCGCGTCAACGTAGGAGCACAGCAAGTCGTACTTTTTGCCAAACTGCGGTGAGACACAATCAGCTCGCTGCCTAGCTGGGATTGTTGGCTTGTCACATGCGGTAGCTCACCTTAGAGACAGACGTTGTCCTCTAGAAAATCGATCGCACTCAGAAGGCTTAGCAGTCAGAATCGGTCACCTCCACCAGCCCATCATCTGATCATTATTGTTAATGGATGATAATGGCTCATTGTGATAACATCTGAGAACGATAGTCATAGCAAGCCCTCATGAATCACTAGTAACCAGCCAATATCGGTGATAATTGACCATGTGATTAGTTGTTATCATGGAAGAAGTACTGGTTGATCGACTAGTTGTTATCATGTGACTAGTTGTTATCATGTGACTAGTTGATTATTGAACATGTGACTAGTGTTATATTGGTTGTTATTCATTCCTTGTATCAACCAACGGTTGATCACTGCTCCTGTTCGGCACCGCAGCCAGTCAAGGAGGCGAATTCCTCGCAGGTTTCGGCAGAAGCGATTCATGGTTGGTGCTTGACATTGCTAATTGCTCATGATTCGTGGTTAATTTCTGGTGAATTACGGATTGATTAATGAATTTACTAAATAGTGGATCGTAGGTTCAATGAAGGGATTCATGATTAAGTGTTGATTAATTCATGAATTTAACTGAATTGGCAATCGTTGGCTTAATATAAACCAACGAATGATCATAAAGTGTCAAGTGCTACAACTAACGTTCACCACCATTGTTTGATAAATAGTAATCTTGTGTTCCCCCAATATGGTATCGACGTGACCCTAATATGAATGCCCTGAATGGTTTCTGTTGCTTTACTGGTGCTTGCCATCAAAACTGCGTGGTGGGCATGGTTGTGTCATCTCAAAAACATGTTGGTCAGGTTGAGAATCAGCACCAGCGAATAAAGTCAAATCAACCTAAACACCATGCTTCAAAAGCAACTTGAACCAAGGACAGCCTGCGAACCCAAAAACAAACCCAAGAACAAAGAGCACAATGCGTGAAGACCACCTTGAGAAACTTCAGCTCGTCATCCAACTTGAGAAACTCCAGCAATCCATACGCTGGTTTCTCAAAATAGGGGTAATCATCCAATATGAACCAGTTATATTAATGTGTGAGAGTAAACCCACCATTTTTGGGTCCCTATGGCTTGAGAAACCACCATATTCACCACATTGAACAGATGTTTATTCACCGATATTTACCATAACTAACCATCACTGGTTGGTGGTTTCAACCCCTATCAAAAACATTACTTCAAAACCATTAACCACTATGGACCATCAATTCACCCAAGACAAAGTGTCATACCCTTTAGCTATCCTATCACTAACCATCACCAACCATCACCAACCATCACTAACCATCAGTAACCATCACTAGGTAGGGCTTATATCCTATCACTAAGCATCACTGCTTGGTGTCACATCCCATGGCTCGTCCCTTCACGGCGGTTGCTAGGCACCGCCCCGCTCCTCACTCCACGTTCTGCATGAACTCCAGGAGTTTCTCCCGAACGCCCTGGGCGACGATCCCGTGGGATGGCAGTGACGTTGGTATTAACCAGTGGTGAATAATAACTGAACCACTGGTGAATGGTATTGCAATACGAATGGTATCCAATATGTATACTATAAATATGTATACAATAATAATTGGTATTTAACCATTGGTATTGACCAGTGGAGTTTATTAACCACTGGAGTTCATTAACCATTGGGATTTATTAACCATTGGGATTTATTAACCATTGGGATTTATTAACCATTGCTAATACCATTAATTGGTATAAACAATTGGTATAAATAATGCTAATCAAAAAAACCATTGGCTAATGGTATTGGTATCAATAATTGGCGTTATACATTCATTGGGATAAATAATACCAATCAATGGTCAATGGGGATAAATACTTGGTATACATAATTGGTATTAGCCATTGATGAATGAAATTCATTGTATTAATTGATACTCATTGCTATTAACCACTAAATTGCATGTACCAGTGTTGATATATATATATATTTATTTATATATATAGCTGGTATACCATATCTGTAAAACGATATGGTATACTTGTGTGTGATTAATGTAGATTGATCATTATGTGTGATTTCGAAAAATGAATTATTATCATTGGAAAAGCTAGTTGGTATTGTTGGTATTGAGGTTGGTGAAAACTCACTGGTAATACATTGTCGCATGGTAAAACGACTTGGTGTCATTATATGTCATTGGCATTAACATTGGTGATTGCTCCATGTGTGCTCACATTGGCCAAGGATGATTCCTTGGGCCATGGTTGATAGCAGAGCACGAAGTGGCAAACTATACTGGAAAATAATTGAATAATGGTTTACAATAGTTCAGCAACCTTGCAATGATCGTCAAACGATAGTGACAACTATGTAAATGATGGTTGATATATTCAAATAACTCATGGCTGACCGTGATTGACCAGAACAAATTATGATACTAGCCAACATATACCAACAATACTACAATCAAGGTCATAAGATTCATGATGTCATGATTATTACTCAAGGTCAACCATCATCTGAGCATAGATATAGTGTTTTGTCAAGTCGTGGGGGTACCCCCAGTTATCATCCTTTAAAGTAGTCATTTACAGTAACAAAGCAACCATGACTTCGGGGGTCCCCAAACGGGCCAGGTCAAAACCATTATATATATATAGTTCTTATATCCCCTGTTATCATTCCCTGTTGTTAACCATCAACGGCCATCACAACCACACTAACCATCACTAATCTTTGATGTCTATCATCACTAACCATCACTAACCATCACTAATCACCATCACTAATCACCATCACTAAAAACAATCACTGTTGGTATATCCCCTATTACTGTTGGTTATCATCCCCTATTAATCGTTATTAATGGCTATAACCATGATATAATAATCATCATATTCCACTAGAAACCACTATAAACCACTAGAAACTAATCATAGATATCATGACTATCATCACTTATATTGAGACCATATTTATCATTACTATATGGCCGTGGGTCAAAACCTTGTACCCCTGCTTCCCCTATCATTAACCATAGTTTTCCTCATTATTGGTTGGTCATTATCCCTTATTATTGGCTGGTTAACTGCTTGACCCAGCTCGCCATATCACTATCACTAACCCACCAAGCACCACTAATCACCATCACTAACCCCCCTGGCAGCCATGCAAACACCAGCCCTGGCGGTGCCAGGCTACCCCCAGCGCTAGCGCCATCGCGGCGCCTGCGGCATCTCGAACTTGGGATCCGCCAACGCTGCGGAGATTTCGCCCACGGAGATCAGACCATCGCCTGGGGAAAGGCGCGGCTCGTGGGGCTGGGTTTCTGGGAGATTTGTTGAGTTTAATGGGTTTAATTATCACTAAGTGATATTATTTAGGATCATGATCAGTTTAATGGCGGGTTTAACTATTATTAAGTGATATTAGTTAGGATCATTAAATTTTATTAAGACATTTCGTTATTTTTATTCATTTATGTCAATTTAGTCCTCTTCAGATATTTCATAATCTCTCCAGTTTGTGTTATCTTATCTAGTTATTTCTAAGAAATGATTTCAATTTAGAGATTTCTTATCAAATCTAGTTCTTCACAATTTAGTTATCTTATTTATAATTGATTTAGTTGAAACATTAAACCAAGTTAAGCAGTTACTTGAAATTATGACACCTAATTGCTTGAGATATTTTTCACACTGCGTTTAATGTTTACCACAGGTTTACATTGTTTAACAACTCGTGAGTTGTTCTTACTGGTCGGTTCTCGAAATTTGTTTATGTGATAACTAGTAGTGACTACAACTGATTATAGATTTGGTGATTATGACAGTGGTAATTGCAACTATCACTGCTAGCGTTCTGTTTAGAGATTGTAGTGATAAAACTATGATTATAAATATGAGTGACTACAGTGATACGATAACTATCAGGTTGTCATTGACTAATTATTGGTATTGGATCTCACTGCTGTGACAACTGCTTGTTGTTGTTGATATCATAATTAGTGACGTTGTAACAGACTATTGGTATTGCAATTGTGGCCAATTCATAACTAATTAACAAATAGTTGTAACTATGACTATAAGTATATACTATTGGTATGTCATAACTATTGGTCATAGTAGCGATACAGCTATGATCATGGGTATTTCAATCGGTATGATTACGACTGTTGGTATTGTAACTATTGATATTGTCAAGAATCGTGTTTCATCACGCCACAGGGAACTATTAGGTTTTGATATTTTGGCAGTGTGACTAGTTCGTATCGAAACTATGTGGTCATATCCACTGGTGTTGTCATAGTGATAAAACCACTGTCATTGTTACAACTAGTCGGCATATTTCTAGCAATCATGAATCATTCTCAAAACAACCATTGTTTGTGATATATTGTTTTTTATAGTTTAAAAGCATTGTGGTAAAAAACAATGACTTGATTATAGCCAACCATCATTGACCATCGTCATTCCTGTTAATTATCCTGTTAGTAAATCTCCATGTCATTGTTGTCAATCATTGGGGGTGACAATTTGGAGTGCCATGATAGCCGAAGTGGCACCCCCAAGTATGAAGTTCATTAGCAAGTCATTCAACAAGAGAGTTAGATCTTGCATATCGGACAGGTACCTCAAAATCATGTTCACTTATTTTGCAAATTTGGGGAGCACCAAATTATAAACCATCGTCAATCGTCTCTGTTGACCATAACAATATCAGCAACATGGTGGTTTCTGAATCGCCAGGGGGTACCCCCAGTTATCATCCGTTATGGCAATCATGTTTACACCCTCTATTTGTTGGGGTCCAACCACACAGCGTGGTACAGGTCGAGCCCCACACCTGACGTGTCCATCTTCACCAGCAGGACGTCCAAGATTTTCAAGTCCTGCAGCGGGCACGCGGCACTGCGACGAAGAGTCGCGACCGTGTCCCGAGAAAACATCATCGCCAAGCCATGTCAACTGATATCTACCATTGTTAACTCAATGTAACCATCATCATTAAGCAGTTCAAACTATCTCTAACCATCATCAATTAAGCAATATCCATCAAGCACCATCAACCATTAGACACTTTGAACCACTGTTCATGGCTATTAGCATTGTCGATCGCTGCCAGGCAATGTCAAGTCTGCTCCACCTCCGTTGGCCACCGTCACAATTCTTCATATAAACAGTAAAAACCGCAATCAACCAGCACAAACCATCATTAACCACATTTAACCGTCACAAACACACAAAAAATTGCTTGCCTATCGACTATTCAACCATTGGCAGCCATCATCATGAAACACGATTAATTAAGCATTTAACAGCCACTAATTGACTAGTAACCGACCAACCATCAGCTAACCATCCCTGACCACTAACCAAGCATCGCCATCATTGACGATCAACAGGGTTTTCACCAGGCTACCAAGAAACATCCAAATTTTCTTGAAAGAAAACAAATTTTCAGTGAAAAAATCCAAAATGTCGGCGGAAAAAAACACATGTTCAGTGGAAATAGATCCAAATCAAGCATTGAAACCACGTGTTTCCACTGGAGCTCCCACGGGCGAAGCGCGGGGTTCCCACGCGCATGGTAACGCGCAATTCCCAGAGCTCCTCAGGCGAAATCTCTTCGTCGGCTTCCAAGAACTCCATCCAATCCTGACGCGTTTCGCAACGTTGATTGAGGTGCCTGGTTGAATGATCAATGATGGTTGGTTAATGGTTGAGTGACGGGTACATGATTGTTATCTGATGGTTCGTTGATGGCAAAATGGTTGTATTCTGATGGTTGGTTGATGGCGAAATGATTGTTATCTGATGGTTGGTTGATTGCGAAATGATTGTTGTTTGATGGTTGATTGATGGCGAAATGATTGTTGTTTGATGGTTGGTTGATGGCGAAAGGATTGTTGTTTGATGGTTGGTTGATGGCAATATGATTGTTGTTTGATGGTTGATTGATGGCGAAGCGATTGTTGTTTGATAGTTGGTTGATGGTGAAATCATTGTTGTTTGATGGTTAGTTGATGGTGAAATCATAGTTGTCTGATGGTTTGTTGATGGTGACATGATTGTTGTTTGATGCTTGATTGATGGCGAAGTGATTGTTGTTTGATAGTTGGTTGATGGTGACATGATTGTTGTTTGATGGTTGATTGATGGCGAAGTGATTGTTGTTTGATAGTTGGTTGATGGTGAAATCACTGTTGTTTGATGGTTACTTGATGGTGAAATCATTGTTGTTTGATGGTTAGTTGATGGTGAAATGATTGCTATGTGATGGTTAGTTGATGGTGAAATGATTGTTATTTGATGGTTAGTTGATGGTGACATGATTGTTATGTGATGGTGAAATGACTGTGATTTGATGGTCTGATGGTTATTTGATGGTTACTTGATGGTTATATGATTGTTATTTGATGGTTAGTTGATTGATGGTGAAATAATTTTCATTTGATGGTCTGATGGTTATGTGAT
Organism: Symbiodinium kawagutii; assembly: GCA_009767595.1. Lineage (NCBI taxonomy): Eukaryota > Dinophyceae > Suessiales > Symbiodiniaceae > Symbiodinium > Symbiodinium kawagutii. Next base: position 751,653 of record VSDK01027374.1, read on the forward strand.
GATTATTTGATGGTTAGTTGATGGTGAAATGAGTGTTATTTGATGGTTAGTTGATGGTGAAATGATTTTCACTTGATGGTTAGCTATGGTGAAATTATTGTTGTTTTATGCTGTTTCCAGTGGCTAATCGTGCCTAATCAATTGTGAGTCAATCATTAATCCAATGGATACTGGGGTAACAATAGTGATGCTAATGGTTGATGGTCACTGCGGTTTGTTGATGGCTAATTGATGGCTCAGTGATGGTTCAATATGAGTAGATACTAAGCAACCATAGGGAACCTAGTGATTAGTGATGCTTTCTTGATGATTAGGTGATGGTTACATGATAGATAACTGACAGATACCTGATGGATAAATGATCATGGATAAATACTGGTGACAGTATCCTGGTTTCGTGCTTAGCAGAGCAATGGTCGAGTCAAGGAGTCCCTTTGTTGGCATGGCTGTGGGTCAAAACCCTTAGTCCCCCTGGTTCCCCCACTATTAACCATTGTCTTCCCTATAGTTTGTTGGTTATCAACCACCATTATTGGTTGGTTAATATTGACCCATAGCCACATGGGTTCACTAGCCATGTGTCACAGGAGATCCGCTTCTCACCCGTCAAGGCACGCAGCTGTGCCACATCCGGGTCATGGTGGTGCACCCGATGCAAATCAAACGTAGCTACAGAGAAGCACGATTTCCTACGGCCAAATGGCGATGGATCAATATCAACCAACCAATAATGGGGGATAATGACCAGTAATAATAGGGAAAACAATGGGTAATGATGGAGAACCAGGGGTACGGGGTGAACTGACCCACAGCCAAATCATTTCATGGAGATCCATATTGATAAACCACACCTAGTTTCACCACAGCTTGCTGGTGATTTGCCATCAGGCTCAGGGGTTTAGGAAGATCTTGACTGGATTCTCTGGTGAACTAACCTGGCAATGGAAAATCCACCAATAAACTTGATGGTTTCCAAGCGGATTTCTCTACAAAACATGGTGACTTTCCAGCCAGCGAACTGTTAGATCCCTGGAGTTTAACCAAAACTTTGGCCTCTTTGGTTATACCTTCACCCCAGTGAATGGTGGATCAGTGGATCACCACGGTCAGGCTGGCAGGTCGCGCCCAACCGCTGTCCTCAAGGGAGAAGGAGCACTCATCTTCCTCGACGGAGGTTCTCCCCAGCCGTGACAAACCATCATGAGAATCCAAAAATGTCTATGGCTATTGGGCACTAATCTAGCATCACTACCATAACCATCATTCACCACCGATGTCAACAACCTATATTTCTCACCAGCATTAGCCATCATGAGTCATCAGTAACCATCACGAAGCATCATTCGCTATTTTTTTGGCTGATCCGTGGCGAGCTTAGACCCAGTAAGCCTACGAACCGAAACGAACCGCACGAACCGAACCGGAAGGAATCGAACCGGCCAGGAACCGGTCAAGAAACCGAACCGGCCACGAACCGAACCGCAAATATTTGGGAACCGAACCGGCCAACCATTTTCTTCACGACTGGCAAGTTTTGGGGCGTTGCATTCCAATATGTGGGACTGGGGATTAATGGCGCCCAACCGACGCAATGCAAAACAGACGCGACTGGTGTCTGCATTTCTAAACTACCCCGATTGTGACCTTGGCGGGGATTGATCCCACCACCGTTTCTAAACGACCTCGATTTTGAGCTTTTCGGGCTCCGAAAACACCAAAATCGAAGTCGTTTAGAACCCTTCCCTGGGGGGGATCGATCCCACCACCGTTTCTAAATGACCTCGATTTTGAGCTTTTCGGGCCCCGAAAACACCAAAATCGGGGTCATTTAGAAAAAAATCAAACAAAGAAGTATAGGAACGGGGGCTCCAGCTGGGAGCTTGGTCCTTATAAGTAAACAAAAACCTGAATTCGGACGTTGGTAACGTCGCACTTATTTGGGTAGAATTTTAAGGTAGAATTTGATGATGCTAAAAGAACGTCCTCATCAATCTCAGGTGATTGTAATCAATGATTGTAAACTATAATACAAGCCTTTGGAACCGATCTCGAACCGAACCGAAAAAATGCGAACCGAACCGAACCGAACCGAAGCAACCAAAAACCGAAACCGAAACGGATTTTGATTCATAGATCCAGGCGCGAATCCAACCGAACCTAACCGAACCGAAGGCTTCCACTTCTCAGATTCTTATCGCGACTTCGACTTCAACAACAATCGTCCCACTTGTCTTGATGTTTGATGTGCTTGATGACGGTTATATGGATGGCTCACTGACGGTTCATTGCCCCGTAATGGATGGTCAACTGATGGCTAATCGGTGGTGAATTGATCCTTGGTGATGCCTACTCAATGACAATAAGCAGCTTGTTTAAGGCTAGTGATCGTTTACCAGTCGTGGACATCCCAAATTGGTTGAAACCACTAGCGTCCAGCAAGAAAAACAGCGACCAAGAAAAGAGAACTGGATTTCAACAGCCGTTTCACCTGATGGAATTCCTGTACCATCTACACCACTTTTACAGTCTATTGCCAAACAAATATAAGATGGTAGATGACCTCGCCAGCTGAAAAATACTCAAGGTTAGGTGCTCGAGGGTCACAACCGCACTGAAAATGCTTCATCCAAAGACTACCCCACGAGAAATTGGTGAATGTTTGTGATCACGTTCCAGCACTTGGTCCACGTTTATCCTACCTGATGAATGAATCTAAGCACTCCCTCTTACAAGCGGCTTGCTTGCAAGTGACCCCAAGAAAACAGTCCGATCAGGTCATCTTCGTTACGTAACAACTGGAAAAAAAGAAAATTATCAAAGTACCGAGGCTGATGAGTTGCAAAAACATCCCGTTGAATCAACCAGTTCTAGGCTGCAACTTGAACTATCACTCCCTCTCTATACGGTATGCGCCTTGCAACGTTGCTGATCTGTATAGTGGTTAGAAGCCATCCCATCATTCTTAGTCGACCAACCAACTATTCGTGACAAATTGGGAACATAAAAATGTTTAAAACTGCCAACCAGTTTTGCACTGTTCTCCACAGCTATCAACCATGATCGTCCATTATTCTCTACGAGTATCAATCACTACTATGCGTCATCGTGATCAACCATGATTAACCAACAGTTTTATCAGCTTCATCAACCAGCTAGTTAGCCATGTTTGAATCATTGTCAATCATTTGTCAACCAGTCAGCAGTAGTCCGGACATTATTGAGCACTATTGACATCTATTCAATCCCTCAAAGATTTTATCCCCGATACTTGCAATAACTTCAGAACGAACATGTCTTCGAGTCTTCGCAGGAAAATTTCAATGGTTGCCAAGCACTACTGCCTCTATTAATGATGGTTTGGAGTGGCTGATCTCAATGTGTTTAGTACAGTACATTGATCATGTTCAGTTGGGTTGTCGGTCCAAAATTAATCTCTCTACCCTGTGATTCATTTCCAAGAAACTGTGGTGCGGGTACGGAGTTCACATGAATTCATGCCACAGAAGCATCGGGGGCAATGCTTTAGAGTTCCCTTCAGAACTAAGGCTGGCTAAATTTGCATGAAAACCTGCCTGAGATGAACCAGCAACCTGGTTAATCATAATCAAGAACAATACTAGCAATAATGGTTAAGCCAAACGCAAAATACTCGCAGTTGTTGAATGCCTTATCCAACAAGATTTTGCTCAAAAAATGTCAACCATCAAGTCAGCGATGGACAAACACCTTGTCCATCACCGACTCGGCCTCCCCCGCCTCTTCTTCCACCGCTCCTGCATCCTGCAATCGGATCGCCATTGAACATGATCAACACACTTAGGTGGTGAACGGAACAAGAGGTACAGTGCAATTTTCAATGTATGACTCGGGAAAGAACCACTATTCACCATCAACCATTGTGAATCATCATTGACCACAAATTCCATCATTGGCCATCAAGTAACCATCAATTACATAACTATGAATTAAGCATCAAGTAAGATGAATTACATAAGCATATATTCACTGTCAATTAAGCGTCATCAACCATCAATTCACCGTCACGAATCATCATTCACCGAGATTTAACCATCACTGACCGCCGATTCACAATCATTAACGATCATTGAAGGTCATTGACCACCAAGTAACCATCATCAGCCCTCATTGTCTTGAATTAATCGAAAATAACCATCATGAAACATCATTGAATCATACCCCATGACAATCAATGAAGCAGGGCGATAACCCGCTAAAGACCGATGAATGAGCCACAAAAACCCGTAAAAGGTTTATAAACAAGCAAATATTGGTGATTGTGCGTTTTTTCACCCCAAAATTAAGTCATTCGAAGCCACTGTCAAGCATCATCGACCTCCATTCATAGGCCAAGACTTAACCACTCCACTGGGAGCATGCCACCTTAGCCTCTTCTGCCGGTGCACTGGCAGCTGAAGCTTCGGAAGATACAGCTTTCTCAGCCTGCCATGGCTCACCGGGACACCGGATGACATGATCAACGGTGACCATCTTCTAAGGCCAAGAAATGAGGGTGAAAAAACATGAATAAGCTGATTAGTCATGGACAACCGGTTGGCAAAGTTTGTAAACAACCCAACGAGTGCAACGTTGCCATCATTGGTTCAAATGAGTGGTGCTTCTGAGTTCATGGATGTTCTGGATGTTCCGAACATTTCCCAACCTGGCGCAACCCTTAATGTTATAAGGTCTCTGCAACTGCGCCCAGTATACCACCAGCCCAAACACCTGGAGAGTAGCTGGCCCTGTGGCAAAATGGCCCATCTAAACCCATTGTGCCAAGGTCGACATATGCCCAGGTCATAATTTCAACCGATCCCAATGATGATAGCTCAGCTGGTACCCTTTGACTGATAGGAAGTCAACAGAACATGAACAGTTTCATAGTGTTGGCATGGTATTGAACATGTTCGCTAGACAATACCCGTGACAATCAATGAAGCAGGGATGATAATCTGTTGAAGACCGATGAATAAACCATAAAAGGTTTATGAATAAGCCAGATGTTGGTGACTGTGGTTTTCTTCGCCCGGAAATTCAATCATTCAAAACCACTGTCAAGCATCGTTGACCTCCATTCATAGGCCAAGATTTCACCACTCCACTGGGAGCATGCCACCTTAGCCTCTTCTGCCGGTGCGCTGGCAGCTGAAGCTTTGGAAGATACAGCTCTCTCAGCCTGCCGTGGCTCACCGGGACACCGGATGACATGATCAACGGTGACCATCTTCTAAGGCCAAGAAATTATGGTGAATAAGCATGAATAAGCTGGTTAGTCATGGACAACAGTTGGCAAAGTGTGTAAACAACCCAACAAGTGCAACGTTGCCATCATTGGTTCTGCTGAGTGGTGCTTCTGAGTTCATGGATGTTCTGGATGTTCCGAACATTTCCCAACCTGGTGCAACCCTTAATGTTATAAGGTCTTTGCAACTGCGCCCAGTATACCACCAGCCCAAACACCTGGAGAGTAGCTGGCCCTGTGGTAAAATGGCCCATCTAAGCCAGTTGTGCCAAGGTCGACATATGCCCAGGTCATAATTTCAACCGATCCCAATGATGAGAGCTCAGCTGGTACCCGTTGACTGATAGCAAGTCAACAGAACATGAACAGTTTCATATTGTTGGCATGGTATTGAACATGTTCGCTAGACAATACCCGTGACAATCAATGAAGCAGGGATGATAATCTGGTGAAGACCGATGAATAAACCATAAAAGGTTTATGAATAATTAAGCCAGATGTTGGTGACTGTGGTTTTCTTCACCCGGAAATTCAATCATTCAAAGCCACTGTCAAGCATCGTTGACCTCCATTCACAGGCCAAGATTTCACCACTCCACTGGGAGCATGCCACCTTAGCCTCTTCTGCCGGTGCGCTGGCAGCTGAAGCTTTGGAAGATACAGCTCTCTCAGCCTGCCGTGGCTCACCGGGACACCGGATGACATGATCAACGGTGACCATCTTCTAAGGCCAAGAAATTATGGTGAATAAGCATGAATAAGCTGGTTAGTCATGGACAAACGGTTTGCAAAGTTTGTAAACAACCCAACAAGTGCAACGTTGCCATCATTGGTTCTGCTGAGTGGTGTTTCTGAGTTCATGGATGTTCCCAACATTTCCCAACCTGGCGCAACCCTTAATCTTATATATAATGTCTTCACAAACACCTGGAGAGTAGCTGGCCCTGTGGTAAAATGGCCCATCTAAACCCGTTGTGCCAAGGTCGACATATGCCCAAGTCATAATTTCAACCGATCCCAATGATGAGAGCTCAGCTGGTACCCGTTGACTGATAGCAAGTCAACAGAACATGAACAGTTTCATATTGTTGGCATGGTATTGAACATGTTCGCTAGACAATACCCGTGACAATCAATGAAGCAGGGATGATAATCTGTTAAAGACCGATGAATAAACCATAAAAGGTTTATGAATAAGCCAGATGTTGGTGACTGTGGTTTTCTTCACCCGGAAATTCAATCATTCAAAGCCACTGTCAAGCATCGTTGACCTCCATTCACAGGCCAAGATTTCACCACTCCACTGGGAGCATGCCACCTTTGCCTCTTCTGCCGGTGCGCTGGCAGCTGAAGCTTTGGAAGATACAGCTCTCTCAGCCTGCCGTGGCTCACCGGGACACCGGATGACATGATCAACGGTGACCATCTTCTAAGGCCAAGAAATTATGGTGAATAAGCATGAATAAGCTGGTTAGTCATGGACGACAGCACTTGGCGAAGTTTGTAAACAACCCAACCAGTGCAACGTTGCCATCATTGGTTCTACTGAGTGGTGTTTCTGAGTTCATGGATGTTCCCAACATTTCCCAACCTGGCGCAACCCTTAATCTTATATATAATGTCTTCACAAACACCTGGAGAGTAGCTGGCCCTGTGGTAAAATGGCCCATCTAAACCCGTTGTGCCAAGGTCGACATATGCCCAGGTCATAATTTCAACCGATCCCAATGATGATAGCTCAGCTGGTACCCGTTGACTGATAGGAAGTCAACTTAAGGTAAATAGTTTGTTATAATTTGCATTGAATTCAACATGTTCGCTAGGTAATACCCGTGACAATCAATGAAGCAGGGATGATAATCTGTTAAAGACCGATGAATAAACCATAAAAGGTTTATGAATAAGCCAGATGTTGGTGACTGTGGTTTTCTTCACCCGGAAATTCAATCATTCAAAGCCACTGTCAAGCATCGTTGACCTCCATTCACAGGCCAAGATTTCACCACTCCACTGGGAGCATGCCACCTTAGCCTCTTCTGCCGGTGCGCTGGCAGCTGAAGCTTTGGAAGATACAGCTCTCTCAGCCTGCCGTGGCTCACCGGGACACCGGATGACATGATCAACGGTGACCATCTTCTAAGGCCAAGAAATTATGGTGAATAAGCATGAATAAGCTGGTTAGTCATGGACAAACGGTTGGCAAAGTTTGCAAACAACCCAACCAGTGCAACGTTGCCATCATTGGTTCTACTGAGTGGTGTTTCTGAGCTCATGGATGTTCCGAACATTTCCCAACCTGGTGCAACCCTCAATGTTATAAGGTCTCTGCAACTGCGCCCAGTAAACCACCAGCCCAAACACCTGGAGAGTAGCTGGCTCTGTGGTAAAATGGCCCATCTAAACCCGTTGTGCCAAGGTCGACATATGCCCAGGTCATAATTTCAACGGATCCCAATGATGATAGCTCAGCTGGTACCCTTTGACTGATAGGAAGTCAACTTAAGATAAATAGTTTGTTATAATTTGCATCGTATCCAGCAGATTCGCTAGATAAAACCCCGTCAAAATCAATGAAGCAGGGATGATAATCTGTTAAAGACCGATGAATAAACCAAGGTTTATGAATAATTAAGCCAGATGTTGGTGACTGTGGTTTTCTTCACCCGGAAATTCAATCATTCAAAGCCACTGTCAAGCATCGTTGACCTCCATTCACAGGCCAAGATTTCACCACTCCACTGGGAGCATGCCACCTTTGCCTCTTCTGCCGGTGCGCTGGCAGCTGAAGCTTTGGAAGATACAGCTCTCTCAGCCTGCCGCGGCTCACCAGGACACCGGATGACATGATCAACGGTGACCATCTTCTAAGGCCAAGAAATTATGGTGAATAAGCATGAATAAGCTGGTTAGTCATGGACAAACGGTTGGCAAAGTTTGTAAACAACCCAACCAGTGCAACGTTGCCATCATTGGTTCTACTGAGTGGTGTTTCTGAGTTCATGGATGTTCCGAACATTTCCCAACCTGGCGCAACCCTTAATCTTATATATAATGTCTTCACAAACACCTGGAGAGCTGGTAAAATGGCCCATCTAAACCCGTTGTGCCAAGGTCGACATATGCCCAGGTCATAATTTCAACCGATCCCAATGATGAGAGCTCAGCTGGTACCAGTTGACTGATAGGATGTCAACTTAAGATAAATAGTTTGTTATAATTGCATTGTATCCAGAGGTCTCAACTGACCAGCTGGCATTGGGTCAACTCTGGATGAGAATCTATCCTGATATCATCTAAAATCATCTAAAAATTGGGTATAAAATAAAGACTGCTATTTTGGAATCAAGGGTGCCTTATTTTGATCAACTCATACCCTTCAAATACAGTAGATCATTGATCCTCTAAAACAGACAGGGAGTCCCCTATTCTTTGGGAAACCTCCATGTCGTCCAGAGTTTTAGGAGTTCAATCATGGGGTCAAAGTTTGCTGGTCAATAACTACGCATACTTTTTGGACTATGTCCATTTAAGCGGTCAAACTAGACCTGTGCTTTTGAGCTTTATCAGCATCCGTGGCCCGTCCAAGGATGTGTCTTAATTATGGTGAATAAGCATGAATAAGCTGGTTAGTCATGGACAAACGGTTGGCAAAGTTTGTAAACAACCCAACCAGTGCAACGTTGCCATCATTGGTTCTACTGAGTGGTGTTTCTGAGTTCATGGATGTTCCGAACATTTCCCAACCTGGCGCAACCCTTAATCTTATATATAATGTCTTCACAAACACCTGGAGAGCTGGTAAAATGGCCCATCTAAACCCGTTGTGCCAAGGTCGACATATGCCCAGGTCATAATTTCAACCGATCCCAATGATGAGAGCTCAGCTGGTACCAGTTGACTGATAGGATGTCAACTTAAGATAAATAGTTTGTTATAATTGCATTGTATCCAGAGGTCTCAACTGACCAGCTGGCATTGGGTCAACTCTGGATGAGAATCTATCCTGATATCATCTAAAATCATCTAAAAATTGGGTATAAAATAAAGACTGCTATTTTGGAATCAAGGGTGCCTTATTTTGATCAACTCATACCCTTCAAATACAGTAGATCATTGATCCTCTAAAACAGACAGGGAGTCCCCTATTCTTTGGGAAACCTCCATGTCGTCCAGAGTTTTAGGAGTTCAATCATGGGGTCAAAGTTTGCTGGTCAATAACTACGCATACTTTTTGGACTATGTCCATTTAAGCGGTCAAACTAGACCTGTGCTTTTGAGCTTTATCAGCATCCGTGGCCCGTCCAAGGATGTGTCTTTACCAACACAGCCAGCTTGCCCAATGACCCTTGGGGGTTGCCAAGTGTGGGTATGACCTAGCAGCGACCGCCAATCTTGGGATCCGGGATGATCCAATTTTGAAGCATAGCCATATTGGTAACTTCATCAAGGAACCCTTTGGCTAATGTTGGTTTCTGATTAGTATCTACCTGTTGGTTTCATCTATTTTCATTACTTTAGGGGGGGTTACACTAATCAGAAACCAACATTGATACAAAAAACCCTTACAAGATGGGCCTCCAGCTATTTAGAGCTGTTGGTTCATGAGTAACTTCCCTTGGGTTCACTACTCTTTATGGGGGGTTATGCTAGCAATGAGTCACTGGTCGCGGGTTAACCCCAGCAGCTGTAGCTGGCAGCCGGCCAACGGGGTGAGCCCACACATGCTGATACCATCCATAGCCCAAAGGAAGCAAGCTGCTTGGTGGTTTCAACCCATGGTTAACTAGTGGTTAAAAATGGTTGATAATATGGTTACAATGATTGATAATGATCTGCTTGGTGGTTTCAACCTCTGTGGAAAATATAAGTCAACCAACCATTTGTGAATGATCACATCTGGGAAAATAAAAAAAATGCTTAACGCCACCAACCAGAAAGGATTTCTCGTAGCTTTTGCAGCATCTGATATCCAGCGGTGCAACATTGTTTCGCAGGATTATTGTCTATGGTGCAACTAAACAATCATTCATTCATTTTCAAGCAAAGCGTTTCTCAAAATAGGGGTACCCCCAAATCATTCGTTATTAAACATCAATAGGTAATAAACCAGCCATTTTGGGGGTCCCCCATTTCACGAAACACCCATATAGTCACCAATTGGCAACTCTCCGGTGCATCCCGGTCGCTGGGGATGACCACAACAGATGCGGTCATGGTTTCCTTGCCGCCTTTTTTTCGTGTCCCGAACCACTGCTCCCACTGCTCTGCACAGGTTCCGTAGTGATCAAACTTCTTCCACGTCCATCGTGCAGCCAGTGGTACGAACAACCCGAACCTTCAACTTTTGACCTGCACAGTGATGCTGCCCCCACAGGCTGCTAGACATGAGGCTGTTATTGCCAGTTGTGGTAGGTATAGCTACACTTAGTTAATCGGCTTTTTAACCAACAATCATCATGATGAACAATTGTTCGTCATTGTATAGCCATATAGACCCTTTTTATTCAGTATTGACATGTACTATCCATTATCAACCCATTATTAATCATTATAGATCATGATGATCCATGTTTACATAACCCATTTGGGTGTTTCTCAAAATATGGGACCCCAAAAAACGGTTGGTTTATTACTATAAATGACTACTAATGGATGATTTGGGGGTACCCCTATTTTGAGAAACACCCATTTAACCAGCATATTGATCCTTATGAACCAGGGCTTACTTGGCGAATCTTCACCGACCACTGTGCAAGGCATGGGTCCCAGTGGTGATGACCTCACCGGGGTCACCCCCTGCCAGGGCATCCAAGGGGCACAGCCTGGACCCTCGCCAGGTGCTGCAATTCCTTTAGCATTGACGGCTGATAAATTATCAATGGCAACCATGGTGAATTAATATTCCTGGATAATAATAATAATAATAATAATAGTTAATTGACTATCCCAATACTTCGGTTGTTACCATTTGCAGTTGGAATTAATTGTCTTTGGGATTCCAATAGTGCCATTATGTGCCATTGTTTTAATGCTTTTTGACCGTAGCAACCATTGTTTAACTGAGGTCTTTAATCTACCAAACTAGATCAACCATTGTTTCAAGGGTGATGGAATCCATGTTTGTCACTGCTAACAGTGGGGTGAGTTAAACATGATAATGCTTAATCATCAAAGGTTACTGTGAGATCAGTGATAGCGGTCAATAAATTGTTCAATATGGCTAATGATGATTAATTGATGATTGATGAACCATCTATGATGAATAATTGACGATTCTATTCTAAGTGTCAGCAACTTTGAGGAAGTGCAGTACGTAAATCCAACCCAAACGAAAGTATTTTTGATTTTTTCGACCCGGAAATCATTGGCCCATCTTCTACCCATCGTGAGGATGATGGCACCCCAAGGTGATCCTCACCAGAAATAGATTGGGATTAAGCCCGTAATTCTTCATGGTTGATGTTGGCTATTCACCCACTAAAAAGGTCTTATTCAATAAGCCCTTATCTGGTTGGTGGTTTCAACCCCTTTAAAAAAATATATTGGTCAATCCACAAACGATTTGTTAATACCCGGGAAACTCAAAAGTGTTTGAAACCACCACCTGGTACTTGTTTTAACCATTGTTGTTGGTCATTGTCCCCTGTTATAAACCACTATAATCCCCTAAAAGATGTCAATCAAACCACCAACTAATTATTGTTGGGAGGTGTTCTTTCCATCATGGCCGATTCCAACAGGTCGTCCTACCAGTGGTGCACCCATGGAAATCGCGGCCATGGATCGCAGTGCTGGGCTTCTCGGCTCGTGACGCTAATAGTTCATAATCTTCCTTCGTGACAGTGATAGTTGATGATATTCTTGGTGGCTTAAAGATCCCTTGCTAAAAACATATTTTTAGTGGTTACATGGTAAATCAATCATATCCCAAAAACACTAAAAACCTAAGTTAGTGGGTATAAGCCATCCAGTATTCCATGGGTGAACGTTCATCACATTGCTTCATAGAGGTAACAGTTCATGATATTGCTTCAAGATTGTGATAGTTTGTGGCATTGCTTCATGGATAACGATCGTTTGTGATATTCATGATGGTGAGAACTCATCGTATTGCTTCACATCAATGTTTGATCCTTCAGGACCAGAAACTGGCCCACCTGATGGCCGGCCCGGTCAAGTGGCTGTGGGTCAAAACCCTGTACCCCTGGTTCCCCTATCACTAACCATTGTTTTTCCCTATAGTTTGGTGGTTATTATCCCCCATTATTGGTTGGTTCATATTGATCCATAGCCAAGTGACCTTTTTCCAGAACCGAATCATCTTTGCGGCCCTTCAGGTTGGCCGGCACCAGACCTCCCACGTCCACCAGTGGAATGCGTCGATGATGGTTCACAACTGCCAGCAGGGTCCCTTCCACCTCGTGAGGTCCCGGCGGAGTGCACTGGCCCGGCCAGGAAACAAGTCGTCCGAAGCTGATGACCAAATCCGTTTTGGTTCTTCCAGGCTATTGATCATGATGAACCATTGCTTAAAGATACAAACCAGATATAAGCAGAGTACGAACTATCAACGAGCTGATCACACTGCCTATTGCTGTTTGTCTCTGCCCATCTCAATGCTTCACCCGTTCCTGACCGCTGTTCCCTCGCAGCCCAGTGTTCCCTCTCCGTTGGTGCTCACCTCTTCTCCAACTGCGAACTCATCGGGCGGACGTTTATGATACTCCTCTCTGTCACGAATCCCCACCTCGGCCAGTGACACAAATCTTTGCTGTCATTCTATGTCATCAAGCAGTGGTCCTTCAACCATGTTCAACCCCTCACGTAATGATCCACTGTATCTAACAATAGCCCAAGTCTTCACAGCTTACTGCGACGACCGAGAGTTTTCACCGGGTGACCTCCACTTCGTTTCCCCGATGTCGTCGAATGCGAACTTGGATCTCGTCATCAAGCTTCAGAACGTCATTGATGTTCTCTAGGAACTCCTCTTGGACTTGGGCCACGTGCAAGAAGCCAGGTCTGTCCACTCCCAGTTCCAGGGTCGCTCCGTTCTTTGTCATGCTGACCACCTTGGCGTTGTAATACCTGGGGCCAGAAAATTTTCTGGCAGGGATGGATGACGCGTAAGCTCACTTTACTTGAAACCCTGTCTTTTGGGCAAGAACTAGGTTCGCAATTGAAACTGTATGTGTGAGACCTAGAACACTCAAACAATCTGGAAAGAGCTATCAAAAAAATGAGGGTATAAAGACTCGGACATCCGCTCAGTCCAGAAGTTCGGAGCCGCAAAGCCAGCCGACAAGCTTGTGTGAAGGTATACATAGAACAAAAAAGATTTCAGCCTCTTTGTTTGGCAGGGAAGGCAATGTTTCTATTCCATGATGTCTAGTTGAGAAGATAGATCAAGTTCGAAAGAGTCAGATTGATTAGAAAGTAATCATTGATAGATAACAGTAGGCTTGAAAGTCTGATAGTTAGACAGAAAAGATTTTGATAGAGGTTCACAGAGTTATATGGGGAAAGATGAAGATACACACAAATACAGAAACAGAGAGAGAGAGAGGGGGAGCAAAGGAAAGAAAAAAAGATAGACGATAGATGGATCAATAGATGGAGAGATGGAGAGATAGATTGATGGAATTATCATTGAACAAATAAGCAGAAAGATGGATAGATAGAGTGCCGTGATATGGTCTGATAGTTTGCAGATAGATAAGTACATAGCTAGTTACACAAATAGGTGGCAACTAGATGGCTGGACAGCTGGATAGGTGGATAGAAAGCCAGCTAGCAAGATAGATGGAAAGTACATAGACAGCTGGATAGCTAGATGGACAGATGGATAGATAGATGGATAGCTGATGATAGCTATCTAGCTAGGTAATTGATAGATTGATTGATAGATAGCTCGATAGATAGATAGATTGATATAGATAGATCGATAGATAGATAGATAGTAGATAGATAAGATAGGTCGATAGGTAGCTCACTAGAGGAATAGGTATGAGTACGTAGACCGCTGGCGGGCTGGATAGTAGATAGATTAATAGGCAGATAGGCAGGTAGTTGTGTAGACAGATGGTTCGCTTGGATAGACAAAGAGTTTAAACCGTAGATAGACAGATAGGCACTTAAATGGATGGATAGATAGGTAGATAGAGAGGTCGGTAGATCAACAGACAGATAGACGAAAAGGAATATACTGTCAGAAGGATAGACAGGGAAACAAACAGATTCCAGCCTTCTGTTCCTCCAGTCGATCCCATAAGCTTCGTATAATCCGCCAGCCGCCGAACGTGCGGCACCATTCGCCATTGGTGTTAGGAGTGAGTCAATGCCCACTAGTAGGATACCAACGTTACCAGTGGCTTTATCAGTGTGATGATGGTTTATCATAATCACTAGCATAATGATCCACCATTTATTCACTACCATCATTGTCTGACTCATGATGAACCACCATTCACCACCTATTGAAAATGAAAATGATTTGATGAAACCACTCTTCAATGCCATGGCCATAGTACCCCATGGATTGCTGCGGATCGCCAGCCACGAATTCATCGTTGTGAATTACTAACCATCAATGATGATAGATCCATATTTATAAACCACATCCAGTTTACACTGCTCATCCAGCATCAAATATAGAGGCTTTGTTCATATCAACCATTCATAAAGCACGAAATGTAACCATTCATTAACTACGAAGTGTATTGAAATGTAACCATTCTTAAATGGTCAATCATTCATTCACTAGTCATTCACTAGTCTTTCACCCTTCATTCACTAGTCATTCACTAGTCATTCACTAGTCATTCACCCTTCATTCACTAGTCATTCACTAGTCATTCGTCCTTCATCCTTCACCGCCATGGCACTTTCCCGCCAAGAGATCGCAGGCTTTCTTGGACTCAGGGACTGGCTGTATCGCCGCTCTTCTCAGGACACGGCGAGCTGGGGAGCTCCCAAGGAAGGTCGGAAAGGGTAGACCGACCTGGGCGGCGGCCAACATGCGGCAGGTGGTTGAACATTGGTTGAACATTGGCGGGTCCATAAATGGATGATTTCCCAACGTTTTCCGAACAAAATGATGGATTTTCCATTGCCAGGTTAGTTTACCAGAGGGTACCATTGGTTGAACATGGTTGAATAGCAATGAGAGGTCAATAAACCAATTAGCTGGAAAAGTAAAATACCATCAGTTGAATAGACTGCTGTGAACATGGTTGAATACCATTTGTTGATAATTACTGGGAAAGTTGTTCAAAATGTTCATACAGTAGTAAAAAATGTCAATCAAACCACCAACCAGTATACTCATATCCTCAGGAATTGTTTCGCCATTTTTCCACCTTAACTGCCTGCTTGAAATTTAGCAATCTGCTGGTCAATGAATGGTTGATGTATTTCATGGTGAATTTGCGGTCAACGCGTGGTGTTTCGTGGTTAACACAACCAAGGCACAGTTACAAAGATCGCCAGAACAAAACAGGGCAGCGCTCTCTTTGTAGCGCCACTTCGGGCAGCCATTGCCCCAAAATCGATGCTCGAAGTGGTGGACCTAGAAAGTTCGTATCATCCTTGAGCCAAATCTTGCACCAGTCCAGTTGAGTTCTTTGGAATCACAGTGCTATTCGCAAGAAACTGCTTGCCACTCCAAGCAAAATCCGTAGACACTGCTCTTGACCTGGGAAAGCTCAAAGCCAAATTTCCCATGGTCAAACTGTTGCACCTTTCTTATGTGATTTGTTTAACCGAGATAGAGTGCGAGTTGGATACTGACAAGGCCTTTTCGGAGAGGTAGCCTCACCCACTCTGCACCTTGTCGAGCCTTGACGAGGAGCCTGGAGTCGCGTAAACCGTTGTGCCCAACACGTGGTACTCAAATGTGCCCAAACTTTGCAGCGAGAATGTCAATTTGGCAACTGGAAAACTCAGAAACTGACTTGAAAAGTTGGTGTCGTATCGTCGGAAAACCGGAGGGAAGTTTCAGAGAAATATCCAGAAAACTTGCTCTGAAAGTCAGAAAGTTGAGAAATTCGAAGAGCAGTCGACAAGTCAAAAAGCAGAAAAGTCGAAAGTCCAAGCTTTCACAAGCTTGAAAGAATCATCTTGCTGTTACAACATGTTTATCACTCTTGTACCATCGTGAATTGTAGAAGCTTGTGCTGTAGCGCGTATGAAATGCGTGTCATATCATTTGATACTAGAGCAGAGGCAAGCCTTTGGTATTGTGTGAGCTTAAATGGTGTGAAATGGCGGCTACAGTACCACAGCATATTTTGTCTCATCATGTCTGCAGGACTCTATCGTCACAGTGTATAAAGAGTCCTGCATCCTCTCGTGAATACGAGGAGCATGATAGATAGATGTTTGAATGATATCAAATCATATCACATGACATTGTATCGTATCAAAATACAATATGTGTATATATATATAATTATATACTGGTTTGTGGTTTCAACCCCTATGAGAAATGTTAGTCAACCAACCATTTGCTAATAATTGCTAGGGAAAATAAATGTCAATCAAACATAATCAAACCATCAACCAGTAGTTGTTTCACCACTATAGCTGCTTATCATCCCTGATTGTGAATCATTGTCCCCTATAATTAACCACTATTAGTGGTTATAACCCCTGTAGAACCACCAACCAGTATATATGGCTGTGGGTCAAAACCCTGTACCCCTGGTTCCCTTATCAGTAGTCATTGTTTTCCCTGTACTTTGGTTGGTTATTGTCCACCATTAGTGGTTAGTCAATATTGACCCATAGCCAAAGCAAATACAACTTGATCACCATTGATCACCTACAGTTGGTACCGTGTTCCGTGGTAGCATGACCTGTCGCATATGCGAAGACTCTCGTTTTTCTCCGTATCAACTCGTAGATTGCTGGGCTTCACGCATGGCGCGAGGGGAGCCACGGCTGGAGATCATGAATTCATTTTGAGGTAATCTTGAGTGCATTTTGAGCACTCGAAGGTGATCATGATGTTGAGTCAAATTGATTAAGTAGCTAATTGATTAGCTGATGATTGATCTAGATCTTTAGCTAAAATGAACAGCTAATTTTTGATGCTCAATATCTATATCAATCTGAGACAACTAGCTGAGCATCCACTTTTGTCCGTTCTTCAAAAATCTTAACGCTTACTGATGCTCATTGATGCTTGATGCTTCTTCGCTGAAAGTTACTACCCCATAAAATCAACCATGTTGACATATCCGATCATATCCTTTGCCACACCGACCGCGACCAAAATGCTTCTCCCATCAATCTGAACCATCGCAGCGGTGACCAAAACTGCTGCGGAAGGCACCCTCTGCAGCGTCCGCCGCGTCCGCCGCATCCGCGGCATCGTTCGCGTTCGCGGCATCGGCGTTCGCGGCCGCGGTGTTCGCGTCCGCAGCAGCGGCGTCCGAAGTGACTTTGGCCACCAGGCCTGGAGAGTGGCGAAGCATGAAGAATCAATGGTTCATCAATGGTTAATCAATGGTTAATGATGGTTAATGATGGTTGATCAATGGTTATAAGTTGGTTAATCAATGGTTATAATCACTTGGTGTTTAATAATGGTTGGCTATAACCTACTGTGGTTAATGATGAGTTATAATCACTTGGTGTCTTATGACGGTTTATCATGGTTAATGACTACGTAATGATAATCAATAGTGGTGGTTTGTGATGGTTTATCATGGTTGATAATGACTTTCAATGGTTGCAACTAATGGTTAATAGTGGCTAAGGATTGAGGGTTAGTAACTGGTTAATGGTTGATATCAATGACGAATCCAGTGGATACTGGGGTGGTGATGCCAACGGTTAGTGAATGTTTGATGATTAATCATGATTAATCACGGTTCATCATGCTATTAAACAAACTTGGTTATAACACCTAATAAAACCACCTGTTCTCACTATATACCACTACAATCCCTCAACCAAACGATAGTCAGTGATAGTCAAATAACCAAATCAATGACTATAAAACCATAGTTAACTTTATTGTTGCTAATAACCCCTATAAAACTAGCTATTCTCAGAACCACTACAATCCCCTACTATGAACCACTATATAGGTGTTTCGCAAGACAGGGGTACCCCCAAATCACCCCATATTAATCATTTATAGTGATTATCCGACCATAACTTTGGGGGTTCCCTGTTTCAAGAAACACCTACTCTCATTCTGAACCACTAAACGCCCATATACCACTATGAACCACTATCATCCCTTATCATGAACCTATCATTAGGTGTTGATGCTTGCGTTCACCATGGTTGATGATGTTGTTGATGATGCTGATGATGATGATGATGATGATGATGTTGATGATGTTGAAAATGGCGGGCATAAAAATCAACATATGGCTGGTGATGGCTGATAATGGGATTGAAATAGTCACGTTTGACGATGGTTACCCAAGCCGGTTCTTGTTTGTTGAGTATTTGGAGAATGGTTTCTAATAGCAGGGAATGTGATGGCAAGTCTTGTTGATGATAATGACGTTTGATGCCCAGTCGCGGTCGAGCATTGTTGGTCACTATAATACTTGACGATCATGATTCATCAACCATAGAAATTCCTACCCGTACCCTTCCAGCTACCTTTATGATAGATAACTATCCCTACTTGGGGTTCCCTGGTTACCAAAGCCATGGTGCCGAATAACGCTGGTTGGGTATCCAACAAGCCACGGGCAAATGCTTGGTGAGATCGTAATGCATGGTGTCGTACCAAAACCATTCTGAATGGGTGACCTGTTTTTTCAACAAGGACATATGGACAATCTTCAGCATAGTGGTTGGATCAAGGCGATCCGATCCAGGCTCTTTTCTAGGATCTAAAGCAAGGGTTATCTCACGATAGCAACAATGAGCTGCTGATGATCACCTCCCTCGAAATATCATCCTGAAATATGGTAGTCATGATGATCACCTATACTGGTTGGTGGTTTCAGCCCCTATGAAAAATATAAATCAACCCACCATTTGTTCGAAATAAGAAGCGGGAAAATAGAAAATGTCAATCAAACAACCAGCCAGTATATAGTCACAATTCAGTATATGGGAAACAACATTTCGGTGTTTCTCAAAATAGGGGACACCCCAAATCATCCATTATTAACCATTTATAGTAGTAAACCACCAATTTCTTGGGTCCCCTATTCTGAGAAACCACCATTTGGGAAAGGATTTCATTCAGATCAACAAGTTTGCTGGGCCTCCTGCCACCTGCACGGCCGGATCGGATCTAGAGGGCTCCACAGTGAGTTTACCGCCAGCAACGACACGAGCACAAAAAATAACCATCGAAGTTAGCCAGTCTTAACCATCATCAACCAGTAGAAACCACGAATTTTCACCAAAATTGATGATGGTTAGTGATGATTGGTCATTGGTCATGTGAGAGATTCACCAAATGCACAAAGATCATGATTGTCAAAGTCATCATTGCTATCAATATCAAATTTCTCATCTCCAATATCGTTAGTATTGGAGTCACATGTGTCACGTGATGGAACCCTGAAATGGATAAGTGCCCGCCGAAATGAGAAGCCTACGATTTAGGTTTGTTGACCATCCATACTATTTTATTGCTTAGATAAAAATAAACACAAAAAACCTTGAACAGACTTCTCTTGGGATTTTCTCTAGATATGCTCAATTCCATAGATATACTGTATTGACTTGTAGCTAGCGAAGCTAGCCACTGCCAGGAAGTCTTGCCAGGGCATCAGGGACACTGATGCTTGGAGGAAGTCATGAAATCCGTTTCTGGGCACTGTCGAAATGAAGGGACGCCAATGGGAGACCAGGGTCGGGTTTGGTCCAAACTTGTAGCTGTTACACGTCCAGAAAGTGAGGTTCTCATCCGGGCTTAGTAATCAGGCTTAGTCCTATGGCTAGTCAATGGTTCGTGACGATTAAAGATGGTCAAGCATGGTTGAAATGATGATACAAATATATATATATACATATATATACATTATAATGTTTCTTGGTGGTCACTGCGGAGCTTCACCAAACAGATTCCGAGAGACCTGCCCATCCCAAAAGCATTTTTCGCAACATCCCTAACCGAGAGCCCTACAGACATGAGCTCCGCATCGTCCGACGAGTTTTGCATGGTGACGGTCGGCGGTTTGGCAATCCACAAAATTTGCCACCTAACAACCGCCAAATCCTCCATTGAAGAGCTATTTCAATCAAACTGTGGCTGCCTCCATTTCAAAAAGATAAGTTTCAAAAGGATACACTTCATCATTTTCCACAGAGCGAATCCATGAAAACCTGCTAACACTGCTTGGCACGGTGGCTCCATCGAAGTCCAGGTTCTGGTCGAAACCACCGCCAAATGTCAAAGTTTGCAGGTTGTTCGGCAGAGTGACCCGATCCAGGCTCTGGGTGAAACCATGGCCAAATGTCAAAGTTTGCAGGTTGCTTGGCAGCGTGACCCGATCTAGGCTCTGGTCAAAAAGACTACCAAATGTCAAAGTTTGCAGGGTGTTCGGCAAGGTGACCTGATCCAGGCTCTGGTTGAAACCATCGCCAAATGTCAAAGTTTGCAGCTTGTTCGGCAAGGTGACCTGATCCAAGCTCTGGTCAAAACAATAGCCAAATGTCAAAGTTTCCAGGTTGGTCGGCAAGCTGACCTGATCTAGGCTCTGGTCGAAATCAGCGCCAAACTTCAAGGTTTGCAGGTTGTTCGGCAAGGTGACCCGTTCCAGGCTCTGATTGAAATCATCGCCAAAAATCAAAGTTTGCAGGCTTCTCGGCAAGATGACCCGATCCAGGCTCTGGTTGAAATCACGGCCAAAGGTCAACGTGAGCAAGCTGCTTGGCAGGGTGACTTGATCCAGGCTCTGGTTGAAACCAAGGCCAAATGTCAAAGTTTGCAGGTTGCTTGGCCAGGTGACCTGATCCAAGCTCTGGTTGAAACAACCGCCCAATGTCAATGTCTCTAGGTTGCTGGGCAAGATGACCCGATCCAGGCTCTGGTCAAAACCATCGCCAAATGTCAAAGTTTGCAGGTTGTTCGGCAAGGTAACCCGATCCAAGCTCTGGTTGAAACGGGTGCCAAATGTCAAAGTTTGAAGGTTGCTCGGCAAGTTGACCCGATCCAGGCTCTGGTCGAAACGACGGCCAAATGCCAAAGTTTGCAGGTTGTTCGGCAAGGTGACCCCATCCAGGCTCTGGTTAAGACTATCGCCAAATGTCAAAGTTCGCAGGTTGGTCGGCAAGGTGACCCGATCCAAGCTCTGGTTGGAACCACGGCCAAATGTCAAAGTTTGCAGGTTGCTTGGCAGCGTGACCCGATCTAGGCTCTGGTCGAAACAATCGCCAAATGTCAAAGTTTGCAGCTTGTTCGGCAAGGTGACCTGATCCAAGCTCTGGTCAAAACAATAGCCAAATGTCAAAGTTTCCAGGTTGGTCGGCAAGCTGACCTGATCTAGGCTCTGGTCGAAATCAGCGCCAAACTTCAAGGTTTGCAGGCTGCTCGGCAAAGTGACTCGATCTAGGCTCTGGTTGAAACCACCGCCAAAAATCAAAGTTTGCAGGCTTCTCGGCAAGATGACCCGATCCAGGCTCTGGTTGAAATCACGGCCAAAGGTCAACGTGAGCAAGCTGCTTGGCAGGGTGACTTGATCCAGGCTCTGGTTGAAACCAAGGCCAAATGTCAAAGTTTGCAGGTTGTTCGGCAGGGTGACTTGATCCAGGCTCTGGTTGAACCGACTGCCAAATTTCAAAGTTTGCAGGTTGCTTGGCAGGGTGACCTGATCCAAGCTCTGGTTGAACCGACTGCCAAATGTCAAAGTTTGCAGGTTGCTTGGCAGGGTTATGGGAGCCAGGTTCTCATCAAAGTCATCGCCTAGGATCAAGGTATCAAGGCTTTCGGGAAGATGACGGAGGCAATTCATGGAAGACGTACCCCTTAGATGCGTGACCCCGTGTAAGGCTGTCTCTTCCTCTGAGACTGCAAACCCTGAGACAAATTTGCATGCAGCAAGCAGATCAGTGGGAACATAAGTGCAGGACAAAGTTGCAGCCTTTCCAGTGATGCCTTGCTCTTGCAGAGTTTTGTGCAGAATGAGGGGTAGGGAAAGGTGGTGGAGAGTGAACTTTGCACCTCTCCTTGGCACAAGTTTCCTCGAGACTATCTGAACCACTTCCCTTCCCAATGCGGAAGGGCAAAGGCTCACGATGCATTCTTCACCATTCAAACAGAACACATGAATTTCAATCCGCTCGGTGCTGTCGCCAAATGATGACTCCACATAGCTATCGTTGCTGCATGCCATGTCCAACGTCCACGACATGTGCGGTTGATGATGCTTACGTTCACCATGGTTGATGATGATGATGATGATGATCATCATCATCATCATCATTATGATGATGATGACGATGTTGAAAACGGCGGGCATGATTATCAACATATGGCTGGTGATGGCTGAGAATGGGATTGAAATAGTAATGTTTGACAATGGTTTGGTTACCCAAGCCGGTTCTTGTTGGTTGAGTACTTCGAGTGGTTTCTTATGGCAGGAAATGTCATGATAAGTCATTGTTGATGATAATGACGCTTGATGCTAAGTCGCGGTCGAGCATTTCTGGTCATGATCAGACTTGATGGACGGGTAGGGAATGGTTATCGTAATAGCAATCATGGTCTTGGGAAGTGACGGGTGATTCTGACAATAGTGGTAGATCAGGATCTTGTAATATTTCCTAATTATGCTTCCAGTTATCATGAAATCGTGGATAACCAGCTGGCTTCTCCCATTCTTGTCTGGGGTCGGTTACCTATTATTTCCGGAAATCGGAAGCATGGTACATCACTACTTGTCTGTAACGGTTGCAGCACGTTTGGGATCAGTGGCCGAAACACTTCACGCTTGGCTGCTGCTCGGAATGGTGGATGCATGAAAAGCCACGATGATTCCATGGCAGCTGGTTGGGTATCCAACAAGCCACGGGCAAATGCTTGGTGAGATCGTAAGGCATGGTGCCGTACCAAACCATTCTGAATGGGTGACCTGTTTTTTCAAGAAGGACATGTGGACAATCTTCAGCATAGTGGTTGGATCTAGAAGATCCGATCCAGGCTCTCTTCCAGGATCTAAAGCACGGGTTATCTCACGATAGCAACAATGAGCTGCTGATGATCACCTACTTCGAAATATCATTCTCATATACCGATTAAGAAATATGACACACATGATGATCACCTACTGATAAGAACATATGGAAACAATATTTTGGCAAGGATTTCATTCAGATCAACAACTGTGCCACTTAGTAATTGCTGGGTCGCTTTTGGCAATATCACGATTGCACGCAGACCCTGGATTGGGTCGGCAAGCAACTCCGAGCGCTCAATAAGCATCGAAGTTCGCCAGTCCTAACCATCATCAACCATGATGGTTAGTGATGATGAAGCCATTACAAACCAAAATGAAGCCATTAATCAACCCCGAATCAATCATCAGCTAACCATTCACCATCTTTAACCAGTCACTGTCCAATAATTCTTTACTAACCACAAATTCCATATCATCTAAGCAAATGATTCACCATCAACCACAAATCCAGATAAATCCAGCAGAAATCAACCACCACATCAAAGAATTAACCAACCACAATTCCCGCAAAAACCACAAGTTAATCAACAAATAAGCAGAAATATCAACCCAATCACCATCAATTAGCACTAATAACCAGCAGTAATAACCAGCACTAATAACCACCATTAACCACCATCAACCACCATGAATTCCTACTATAAGCATCAAGTATCCACATTAACCGCCATTAATCCAGTAGCCATCAAGTATCCATTCTTAACCGCTAATAACCACCACTAACCACCGTTAACCACTAATCAACCTATTGTTAACCACTAACCGTCATTAGCCATCCCCTATTATTAACCCATTATTACCCACCAAATTCGCCACCACTAAGCGCCTGCCCTTCATCCCCGAACCGAGCCATGCCCTGGTCCACGCCTCGTAGATGCCTCGCCAGCTTCAGCTGTGGATTGCCCGCCGCCGCCTTCAGCTCCGCAGGAGTCAAGGCGCGACCTGGCTGCGGAGATGCGGAACTTTTTTTTGGGGACGATGGGTTGATAGTGGTTGATAGATGGTTGGCTAATAATGGTAGCACTAATAGTTATGGCCCTAATAATGATAGTTATGGCCCATAGATGGCTTGATAGTGGTTGATGGATGGCTGATATACTAATGGTCAAAAATGATGGTATATGATGGTTTATGTTGGTTCATGATGGTGAGTGATGGGTAATAACAGGAAAAATGATGCTTTAGTAATAGTGAAGGATGGTTAGTGATGGGTTATTGGTGGTTGATAGATGAATCTATAGTGGTTTAGGAATAGGAAAAAATGATGGTCTGTGATGGTTTGACGATGGGTTGATGACGGTAGCTTAAAACCCGTAACACCAGGGTTAGTTCAGAGTTACTGGCTGGGGGTCACGTCCAAGTAGGGGAACTACCAGTGGTTAATAACAGATGAATATCAGGTGGTTAATGGTGATTGATGGTGGTTAATGGTGGTTAATAATAGTGATCAGTAGATTAAGACTGAGATGGTTAATAGATGGCTATGGGTCAAAGCAGTTAACCAACCAATTTCATGGAGGATCATGACCAACAATAGTAAGGGAAACAATGGTTAATGATAGGGGAACCAGGGGGACTAAGGGTTTTGACCCACTGCCAAATGAATCTATAGTGGTTCATAGTGGTTAACAGTAATAACCTGTAGTGGTTAATGGTGATTAATGGTGGGTTAGAAACAGATCAATATCAGGTGGCTAACAGTTATTGATCAATAGTAGTTAATAGTGGTTAACCACTTTAAGTTGCGGTATAACTATTACGTACTAACTTTACTAGCTTGATAGTGGTTAACAGTAGTCATTAATAGATTAATAGTGGGTCAAAGTGGTGCTTTTTAGGGAATAGTTACTAGTTTTCAGTGGTTAATCATGGTTAATATTGACTTTAATAGTTGTTAATTGTTGTGGTGTTTTAAGGAATTACCGTTTTGTAAGGGTTTCATACGGGTTTTATGAGGGTTTAATCATACTTGAGAAATTGTTGAGGACTTACCTGGTTGATAGTTGGTTTTAGAAATGGTTGATGACTTTGGTTGGCAAATGATTGATAATGATTAGAAGTGATGATTACTTGGAAGCGCAGCAGTGGTTGATTCCCTAGGATATAATCATAGTTATAAACCGTAGACGGTAGTTTAGAACCTGTAACACCAGGGTTAGTTCAGAGTTACTGGCTGGGGGTCACGTCCAAGTAGGGTAACTACCAGTTGCTGATGGTAGATATAAGTACAGCCAAGCAGGGTAACTATTGTAACTCCCAGTTGTTGCCTAGCCACTTAATCACGGTGCTTATAAGGGACAATGAATCAAACAATGACCAATAATAATCAACTATCTTGGCCACGATGGTTCGTATCCAGGGTTACCATCGGTAGATACAACAGCTAAATGCCTTCCCAACTTACCCAAGAGTTAGGTGAGTCAGACTTGGGAAAATGCTGGCATTCAACGAACATTTACACTGACCCTTTGACCGAACCCGTACACTGACCTTTTCATGATGGTTTAAAGATGTTTAAAGCTTGGTTGGTTCAATCACATGACCGACCTTTACACAAATGGATGGTTCAAAGCTTGCTTGAGAGGGGAGGTGGCTCAAGGGCTCAGAACCAACGTTCATGAGCAATTCATAGCAAGTCTACAGGCTTGGGTCCGCTAGAAGGGCTTGTCTACCAGGTTGACTTGCGGTCTTTGGAATCTCGAAAACTGACAGTCAAAAAGCTACACTGCGAAGCTGAACCCAGAACTTCTTGAAGCTTTTCCAAAAAAGAATCTCTGGGGAACTTTTGACCGTGGGACCATGGTTCGCAGCGGTTTCTTCGGTCAAATTTCTCTACGTCCAATTTTGACCCAGTTTGAGTCGCGCATTTTGTCGCTGTTTTCACTGCATCCTCACTGGCCACCACGTTTTGGGTTGACCATGGCTGCCCTGTGCTGCGCCTCCAGGATTGATCTCCTCAAAGAAGAGGTCCAACTGCTCCGTCTCGCTGCGTTCAGCCGCTTCGGCTTGGAACAACTCCTGGAGATCGTGGAAGGGTCGATGCCCGGGGATCCATGTTGGGCCATGAGAATGTCTACATGCCTATCTGCTTGCATCTAAAACTAAGAAATTGGCTAAGCTATACATCTATCTAGGCATCTGTGTTCATTCGTCTATCTAGGCATCTGTGTTCATTCATTTCGGATCTGTGTATACATAAATTATTCTGTAAAATCGAGGTGGAAAAGGAAACGACGCCCAAACTGCGCAAAGAAAAATACATGAGATTAAAGAATATTGTCGTCATCCAAAGAAGGAAGCATAGACAGCAAAGCACATCAAAAATGAAGATTTCTCAGCAGAAAGTTGGGGGGTGATACTCCAGACTCAGTTGCAACCATGTGCCTTAGGTGCAGAACAGCTCTCACATCTCCATGCCATGATCATGCGCGTTTGGAGAGCCCTAGAAGTGCGCGCTTTTGTCCTTGAGCAATGCTTCAGATCGGCCACTCTCTGTTCATTTTTGGCCTAGAGATCCTTGAAATTCCATCGCAGGAGGGGCCATTCATCACAGGAGGGGTCATTTACCACAAACAGATGTGGGGGTTTCTCAAAATAGGGAGCCCCAACAATGGCTGGTTTATTACTATAAATGACGAATAGTGGATGATTTTGGGGCACCCCTATTTTGAGAAACACCCATGTGTTCTTTAGTCTTTTAATTTGAAATTCGATCATAGTTTCCTTGTCATTTTGGTTGTCATTCCAAGAGGCCCCTAGATTGAAAATATGCGCAAGCGACCGGTCGACGCTCACACAGTTGTAGTGGAACTCCATGGAACTTGTGACTGAGACACTTGTTTTTGTCTGGTTGGTGGTTGAACTACCCAGATAAAACCAAGTATTGGTTTCAACGAACCATGAAGTTTCCAATTAAAAACAATATGTGGTTACCATAGTTCATTGCTTGAGTCATTTCTATCTGACAAAATTATTCAACCAACCAACCAACCAACCAACCAACCAACCAACCAACCAACACTCTAAAGTAGCACCAACACAAGTCCCCAAGTACACCGAAGTAAAGTACTCAGGACTCTTTTCACACAAGCATCTTGAGCCTTGAGCTCATCCTTGAGCCAAAGTATTTGGCCAGAAGTCAAAGTATGCACGGAGTGCGCAAAGTGGGCAAAAGTGCTGTATATTTCGCACGCCCCCTTGGATGGAAAGTTCCC
>VSDK01027374.1:786760-812077 GCA_009767595.1 Symbiodinium kawagutii
CAACCAACCAACCAACCAACCAACCAACCAACCAACCAACCAACCAACCAACCAACCAACCAACCAACCAAGCAAGCAAGCAAGCAAGCAAGCAAGCAAGCAAGCAAGCAAGCAAGCAAGCAAGCAAGCAAGCAAGCAAGCAAGCAAGCAAGCAACCAACCAACCAAGCAAGCAAGCAAGCAAGCAAGCAAGCAAGCAAGCAAGCAAGCAAGCAAGCAAGCAAGCAAGCAAGCAAGCATTTGTTCTACTTGGGAAAGACTGAACTGTTTAAACTACCAACTTGTCGAATTCAGGGTCCTTGGCTTGGGCTTACCCTTACCAATTCCTTCAGCCTTGATTCATGTGAGGGAGAGTTGGTACCCAGACACATGAGCTTTCCACTATTTTCCAATATGGGGTTTTCTTATGTGGTTTTATAGGGATTTAAGTGGTTAATAATAGGGGATAATAACCAACAATAAGAGCAATATAATGGTTTCTAAATTCATAGGGGTACCCCAAAGCCATCCAATATGAACAGTTTCCAGTAATAAACCAACCATTTTGGGGGTACTCGTAGTTTAATTTAAGAAACACCTATATTCCGAGAGTGATGGTTGTTTGCCAATAAAGCATGATAGCTTTGGTCGCTTCTCATTCATTTTCAACAATACCTACTCAACTAGCTGGTGGTTTCAACCCCTGTGAAAAATATTAGTCAACCAACCATTTGTTAATAACTACTAGGGACAATAAAAAATGTTTGAAACCACCAACCAGTCAATCACTAAAGATTCATCAACCCGTGCAAACCCAACGGCTGCTTCAACGCATCATTGCGGCTTGTCACCCGGCGCGGCGGGGATGTCCTTCCACTCCAATGGGGTCCGCACCACAGCATGGCCTGCATGGTCCAAAGACTGGCCACAGCGATGGTAGGGATTCATGGATTCAAATGCCAAACTGATGATGGTCAATAGTGGTTAATAGTGGCGAATTGTTGCTAAACAATGGTGAAATGTCGGTAGATGTGTTGCTAACCAATCCACCAGTTGTTCCTTTCGATTCCTCAAGCGAAGAATTGTCGGTGTACAGATTAGGTCGCTTGAAGCTATCCTGGACAGTGCTTTTGCTTTTTTCACCGCTTTAGAAAAGCAAACAAGCATGCTGTGAATAGCAAACTCTGTCTATTTTTCCCATGTCATCCAGAAGATTCAATGTGATTGCAGCAGAGGTGGTCCCCGAAGGTTACGATGTTGATTTCCAACATTGGAACCGAAACCGAACCGAACCGAACCGGTTTATTCAAATCAAAAAACGAATGGAACCGAACCGGTTTATTAATTTATTCGCCAAGAACCGAACCGAACCGAACCGGAAACCGGAAATTAACCAATTACCAGAAACCGAAACCGAACCGAACCGAACCGATCCCACCCTGAGAATAGGGATGCCCAAAAATGGTTGCTTTATTGCTAAAATGCCTTTTGATGGATGATTTGGGGGTACCCCTATTTTGAGAAAAGCACCCATGTGTGCACAAATCTATGGGAATCTGGCGTTGGTAAGATCTCCGTTGGAAACGCAGGCTTAACAAACCATCAATGATGCTTTGGGTTTCCAAGACATGGTTCTCTTCGGTACCCCAAAAAAAGAAAAACATGTGTGAACCTATTCTGGCTGGCTTCGTTGACGTCATATGACATCAGTGCAACCATCTCAACCAATTGATGCTTGAATGTGACATTTGGATGATCATCCCACGGCTTGCAAGTGGTGAATGTAACCATGGGGCTTGCAACTACCCTTCTTGTGGCTTTTCCAGCAATTTGTAGGGACCAGTTTCTACCCACTTTTGGCGGTTTCGTAAAAAAAATGGTTAATGATAGGGGAACCAGGGGGACTAAGGGTGAACTGACCCACAGCCACATCAGACAATGGGGGAGTTCTTAACCTTAGGTTGCCCCCTGAAAATGGTTAGTTTATTACTAATAATGGTTCATCAACTGGATGTTTTGGGGGTCCCCTATTTTGACTTACAAAACAATTCCAATCTTAGATACGCTGCTCAAAAAAAGGGGCGGAATGCTCATATCCAAGAACACCCAACTTGTTTTTTTCAGCTTAGAAAAACCCAACGATCTGACCCAACTTGTTTCTTGCTGCTTAGAAAAACCGGCTGAAGCCAAAGATCGATGAATCGATCCGCCCCGATGGCAACCTTTTTTATTTGTTCCACCAATTCTTGCTGCTATCTACCGAACTATTGGCACCATTAATTACCGTTAATTACCCACCATTACCCACCATTAACCACCATTAATCCCTGTAAACAGCCCCCAGGGAAGCAATGGCAGCTCCACACCTGTCACCTCTTCCACAGGGCTGGCGCTGGCAACGCTGGCAGCGCGCTTGGCTTGCTCAGCTGCGGCTTGCGCAGCCGCGGCCTTGTAACGCTCCACTCGCGCGCGGCCCTGCGAGTGGGACATCCCAGGGAGGGTGAGAAAAATGGTGATGATTTGTGGTTTCATAATCAGAAATTCATGATTTGCCAATAATTTATAATGGTTAGAAGCTACTCATGATTAATACTTGACATTCGATAATGATTCAATGGTTCATGATGGTTAATGATTCATAGTTAATGGTTCATGATTAATAACTATATGATGATACTTGTGATGGCTCATAGTGGATGATTGATAACATAGTTAATGGTTAAGAATCAATAACTACATTATTCTTATGATGGCTCATAGTGGCTGACTGATAGTGGTTAGGGGCCAATGATTGATAATTGAGAGTTGGAATTTGGCTTTCTTGGGCAGCAAATGCCAAGAGCACTTGGTGATGACTCAATTCCTAGCCCGGATAACGACCATGGCACGGGCAAGGGGTGACACCGGCACCAGCGCAATACACTCATGCCGCGGCCCTCAATGGCACCCTAGCTCTGCAGAACAGCAGCGCCCGATGGTACCCTGCATCCAAAGCACGCACATGCAACCCTTCGTATACATTCCTATACTTCAAGTAAGAACCCCAATATCTCCGCTATTGGAGAACAAGTGAACCAGAACTCGTGTCTTTGCGGAAAAATTGCAGGAAAGCCTTCAAGCACTGTTGGTGGCAAGATCAAAGTTTCCACCGTACATTGGCCCATCAACCGACCCCGTGAGAAATTAGGTGCATCTTAAGAAGGTAGATTTATTGGGCCTACTGGATACAACAGCACCTGCAGCGGCTCCCCCCCAGCTTTCTTGGCTTGCAAATTTCCGATGACCCACCAGAATCCTCAGTCAAGGTTATAATCATTCTTAACAGACCTCAACCATCATATCAACCATCGTAAATGACATTATATATGTATACATACATCTCCAGCGTTTGTTGGTAAGTATCCCCAAGAGTTAACTGTTATTAACTACCAACTACCATTATTAGCCAGAATTATGCCATCATTACTAATAGTTATGCCATTCTTTGACCAACGATATGAACCCAAAGATGAACTATATAGTATTAATGATTAATAAACCATGATTGAAGATCCTGAACCATTATTAGTAAACAATTAACCATCAACTATAACCATTATTTGTCCATGATTTACCATCATTAGAGACGCCCGGCAGTGAACCACCAATTCAGCATCATTAACCAGCCTCGGGACCGACGGGCGCATGGCCGGCAGCGTCCAACCAGAACTCGATCTCGTCTGCCTGTGGGTTGGATTCTGGTCATTCATGAAGGTCTTATGGTGGTCAAGGATGTTTCATCAATGGTTGATTGATGGTACATGATCGTACATGATGGTGAATTATAATGGTTACAGAACTAACGGTTAGTTAATAATGATGGTGAATACTGGTAGATCGTAATGGTTAAGTTATATCACTGACAGGCAAATGATGGTTCACCGGTGGGATAATGAAGGTTTCATGATGGCTAATAAGACGGCTCAATGGTGGTTAATAATGGTTCCTGCAGTAAGACTCGGTCAGTAATTGGTTCGTAAGATGGATGAAAAGGATTGATCAGATGTCCAATGGTGCTCAATGATGCTTAACAATGGTCAACAAGATGGTCCATGAAATTTCTAATGAGGGGGGAAGTAGCCTCCCGAAACTTAGACTGGTACAGTAGCAGGCACCTGAAAAAACAACAAATACATCTCAATTGAATGTGGCGATATGGCCTCCCCATCATGTTGTGCATATAACCATCAGCAACCAACCGAAATAGCCAAGCACGGGGAACCAACCGGCAGCAACCACCCTGCCGTGCGGGAAACGATTGGAAGATCATGGCTTCGTGCGCGCCATCCGCCAACCATCAGCTGGAACATGATCAACATGCGGTTTCAGCTGAGAACCTGGAACCAATTCAGCATCAAGCTTGACGATACGTCAGCATGAAACATCCGCCAAACAGGCCGGAGCTCGTAGTAGTTGCCCTGGCCATGACCTACCTACGTTTATTCCATCGGTTGTCCTCTGCTTGTTTCTTGGGGACAGTTGCTGGTTCCCCCGAATCTGAAACACATGTTTGGTTGATATCGCCATCATTGCTAAACATGATGAAAACAACCAATCATTTAACCGCCATTAATCACCATTCACCACCATCAACCACCATCAACCACCATCAACCACAATCAACCACCACTCACCATCCCACCAACATCCACTCACCATCTTACCAGCCCTTTTTGAAGCATCATCCCACCACCAATCACCGGTACAACCTTGCGTGGGCCGCCTGCGCATTCAGCATCTCCAAGCGTTTCACACGATCCTCCCGCTGCTCCTGCAGACGAAAGGTCTCCTGTTCCAATGTCTCGGCCTTAGCTGACCCCAGCAAATGCGCGAAGTCATTGTGCATTGGTGTGTAAATTGTGGCTGACTATAGGGGGGTTAATCACGGCTAATGAATGGTTAATAATGGCCAATTAATGCTAAGTAATGGTTGGTTGACTGATTAACTAACGGTTGATTGATGCGTAGTTACTTGTCGACTGATGGTTGCCTGAAGGTCAAATGATGGTTAACTGGTGGTTAACTGATGTTTAGCTGATGGTTAACTCCTTACTGCTGGTCAACTGATGGGATAGTTAGTGATGAGTATAATAGCAATTACTCGCTAACTATAGGGGATACTAATGGTCAATCATGGCAAATTAACGCTTAATAATGGTTGGTTGAATGGTTAATTCATGCTTAGTTGAAGGGTAATTACTTGTTGATTGATGGTCCATGCTTTTTAATTTGTGGTTAATTTAGTGATGATAAAGCAATGGATATGTGATGGTTGGCTGATGGTTAATAATGGTTGATAGTGGTTAATTATGGTCATGGAAAATCACAAATAGTTTCGTAACGCTACTTCAAAAACGGTCAATGATGGTCAAACTCTGGTTTACAAGCGAGTGGGTCAACAATGGCTAAGAATGTTTAATCAGGATAGTAGCGGTTCAATACTGGGCAGAATGGTTAATCATGCTTAACCATGACTCAGAATGGTTAGGTGATGATCATCCCAAAAGTAGCTGGTAAGCCCAACCCTGCCTAGTTCACTGCTCAGTGACTATGGTTAACTCTTTGTATAGGGATATATAGGGCTATCCAGTGGTGATCATTGGTAATTCTTTGCCAACCATCAAAGTGAATCGCTGGCAGCCCCCAACACCTCGGGGCACCGAATTGTTCGGTAACTCACTTGGTTGAAACTGCCACTTCCACCCAGTTCCCCCAGCCACAAAAACAATCACATCTTGATCGTATCGAACTACCAAGATTTCTTGAGCCATCGAAAACCTTCAGGGTACACCATCTGTGGACGAATACCCCTTGCAATCCCTTAGATGACTCATTCCAAAGGGTCACGCCGAGCCAATCACCGCAGTTTTTGGTGCAGCATAACACTGGCTCCGCATCTAAGGTGCCCAAAACCCTTGGTGTCATCCAAAAATGGTGGTTCCCAATCATCCCCTGGTCATCATTGATAGGGTATTCAACCAGCTACGGTGGTACATCAATAATGGACAACCCCTTTTGTCCCCGGGTACTGCTTGGTCCCAAGACGTTCCCAGATCATAGTTTGACAACAAACCCAG
This sequence comes from Symbiodinium kawagutii, assembly GCA_009767595.1. Lineage (NCBI taxonomy): Eukaryota > Dinophyceae > Suessiales > Symbiodiniaceae > Symbiodinium > Symbiodinium kawagutii. Next base: position 792,855 of record VSDK01027374.1, read on the forward strand.
CAGCACCAGCTTGTGATCCATGTTGGGCAGGGCTGCGCAACACATCGCACGCCTTCAGTCAGCCCTTCGTCTGAGACAAGTCGCCTCCAGCTTTCTGAGTTCGATCCTCAAAGCGAAAATTGTTCTGCAACGTCTTCGCACCACTTTTATCCCTTAAACTGACAACCTGAAAATAAAGCCCCAAAAAGATGATCTTTACTTCATGAACCAGTGATTTTGGAGATTCGTGCTTATTTTCCAGAATGTATGGTGGTGTAATCTGTGGTCTTGTGGGTTTGTCATGGGCGGTCCGTAAATGACAGCTGCATTACTGATCATTTGAAAAGGACTGCATTTGGAAAGGCCAGCATTTTTTGAGCATTTCTCAAGCCATAGGGGTACCCCTAAATCATCCAACAACAACCATTTTTGGTAATAAACCAACCAGAAGTTGGGGACTCTCTATATTGAGAAAGCTCCATATGGAGGGCTGCTCCAAGGCTTGAGAAACCCCCCTACGGACATCCCCGGCTACGGCCATGATGGCGGCACCATGATGGATTCATCATTCGCTCCTCGTTCCCTGTCAGCATATAGCCATGGCATTACGGTGAACCTCTACACAGAATCGCCTCCAATTACGATGACCGACCCAATAGCACCCTAGCAACCAAGAGAATCCTTCCAGAAATGATTTTTTAGAGAAAAATCTATAGGAAACACCTATACTTGTGCTTAAAACAATGGTTTTATGTAGATTTTCCCATCAGCCCACTGAATTCTCTTTGTCGAGATGTTCATCTTCACCTTTTTTGATGCAGGCGACTGGGCCCGCTGTCACTATCAACCTCAAGGGCTGGCCTCAAGCCAAAGGGAGCTATCCCTGAGGCTAGCCCTAAGTATGGGTATGGAACTCATCCAACAAACAAGTCTGAACACAACGGGTGGGTGCTTCCGTCTCGCCCTGGTCCAAATGGTTAGCTGCCAAATCTTCAAAACTATTTTGGTGTCAACTCGTCCTTAGCACCATGGCACGCTTGATACGCAAGGCTAAGCTGTCCCTTGCGTATCGCCCGGTCCCCAGGTCAGTTGAATCGATGGTGCAGTTGCGCGCTCGTGCTTAGTTGCTATCCCCGCACGATCTTGGCCACGGCTTGGTTGGCTAATCCCGACAGTGAGCCCAATGGTCGCTAGTGATGAACCCCTTGGGTACACACGAGCGCTGACCAACAGCTGAGCGGTGCAAAATCTGCTGATGGAGGTGCTGCTTGTTGTAATTTTTCGCTGCTGGCTGGACAGTTGAATTTCCAGTTCATGGCTGATGATTCATCATGAATTGTGACGATGAATCATTGTGATGAATCATGATGTTGTGCTGGTGGTGGCGGTAGTGGTGATTGAAACGGCGATGGTTAGAAACCAGGTAGATTGATGGTCCAGGACTACATCAGCCCTTCTAAATCACGGCATCTGAATGTGAAACAACGTTACATGCCGCACCCATCATCGCCGCCACCGCAACACGGCGGCTACTGAACTCATGGCTGGTTCATGGGGAGTTTAACCTTTCAAACTCATCCAAACTCAACCAATGAATAAAACTCAACCAATGAATACTTCTCGGATTTGGTCAACCGAACTGGTGGGTTGACTGATGCTCAATGTTGGTTCATGGTTATATATGGCTGTGGGTCAAAACCCCATACCCCTGGTTCCCCTACTATCGACCATTGTTTTCCCTATGAATTTGTTGGTGGAAATCCCCCATTAGTTGGTTGATCAATATTGACCCATAGCCATATGGCTACTGCTTGTCATTGCTTGGTCACCTGATGGCACCTGGGAATGCGCCTAGCGTCTCGTTGGACGTGACCACGCAGCTACTCTGGAGCTCCTGTAGTTCAGCCTCCATCTGCACCACCTCGTCCTTCGCGCGAGGCGACGGTGACCCAGGTGACCCAGGGATTTCTGTTGGACCAACCTGGTGACCTTGGTGATTTCCAGGTGACCCAGGTGACCTTGGTGAACTGGGTATCCTATGCGAATCTTGTTGAAAATTCTTGATGGTGATTCTTGAGGTGATTAAGCAAACTGCACGAGAGGGGATCTGATTGCTGAGAGGCGACGCAGATTCTTGGGGAACACTCGGATTCGCAGGTCGAATCTAAGCTACGAAGCGCTTTCCTTTTAGACTCTTAGACAGATCTAAAGAAAGAACATGTACAAGGTGGGCCCCCCAAACGTTATAAGTTGATTAATAAGACATTTAACTATAGTTATATCCACCATAACTGGTAGTTACCCTAGTTATAACCCAAGTTAGCTAACTAAGGGGGCCCAGCTTGTAGGTGTACCCCGAAGGGCTGGCTTCAGCCATTCCGGTTCGCCCTGACCCTGCACTAGTCCTTTACGTTGGTGGGTTCTCGGTAACGACCCAGCTAGGATTTGGTGAACCTCGAAAATATCCAGGAAAGTGCTTGTTCTTTTTTGTGTGTAAATGTCATGGTAGACCTATGGTTTCCTGGATAGTTTCCTGGAAAATAAGCTACTAAAAATGGAGGTAGAGGAGCTACCATCTATACTGCTTTCCTGCCTGCAAGCCAATCGGTTGAATAATCAGCTCATGATGGTGGGTCAAGGACCCTGGGCCGTCTCGGAGTGGTGGCTGTTGGGGTTGCCGTCAGATTTTGCTTGTAAACCATCAATTAACCATGAGTAACGATTTATCATTAACCAGGATTCGTCTAAGAATCATCAATTAATCATTGAGTAACCGTCACTTAACCATCAACTAACCATCAAGTGACCATCAACTAACTATCGATCAACCATCAGTTAACTTTAACCGTCAAACAACCACGATTTGCTTGCTATTTGAAAGTATCAATTTTGCTTTGAAACCACTGACCCTTAACCATAAATAATCATCAATTAACAATCGATTAACAATCAATTAACCGTCACTTCAACCATCAATCCATCTAAAATCCTCTAAAAACTGACCGTGAATAACATCCTGGTTATTCATCCTGCTTCTTTCTCTAAATCCTCAATTGATGGTAAAAAGGATGGATTTCATCCGTTATCAACCATCTAAAATCCTGTAAAAACCATCCATTTCCCATCTAAATCCTCTAAAAACACATCTAAAAACCATCAACCATCTAAAAAAAAACACTTAACCATCCTTAACCATGAATAACCATGCCTTTCCAACAGCGCAGCCGTTGTAACTCAGCTGCAGCCTCCGCTGCTTCGGAACCCTCCTCCAAGTCCGGAAGCTTCGCCAGTTGCGCGCGCAGCTCGGCGATCTCTGCCAGCTGTGCCTCGCCAACATGGGAAGTCAACGGGGCAATGGATGGAGACTGGATGGTTAAATGGGTGGTGCATGATGATTAATTAATGATGGTTAATGATGGGTAAATGCATGATTAAATTGGTGGTCAATTGATAGGGTAAATGTCAATTGAATGGATGGTTGATGGTTGATGGATGGTTAGTAAATGACATATGGTTGATGTATGGTTTTTGGATGATGGTTGATGGTAAATTGATTGTGGATGGTCAATTCATGGGGTCATTGGTGATTAGTAGATGATGGCTGGGAAATTATTGGTTTATTTATGGTCAATTGATGGTTGCTGCTAAATAGCTGGTTTTGATCGTTAACTGATGGTTTGTTGATGGTGAGTTGATAGCTAATTGATGGCCAAAGAGTGAAGTTGATGATTCGTTCATGGTCAACTGATGAATAGTTGATGCTTTTTTGATGGTCGGTTCAGGTGGATACTGGATGGTTCAAAACGGCGAACTGATGATTCAACACAAATACTGGACAACAATTGTTGGTGCAATGGCTGACGGTGGTTCATAATGTCGTACATGATGTGCTAATGGGAGTGACTTAAATCATGTTTCTTCATCATGGTCAACAGTTGATGTTGCTTCATAATGGTAGTTGCATAATGGTGGTTCATAATGGTTCATGGTTAATGTTTTCAACTGGCTATCCAGAAATTCTCTGAAACAGCCACAGTGCTGGGTTAGCAAAAAATACTCAAATTTATTCTATGTGTCCTTGGTAACCGCCATGGTTTCCTTGGTAACCCCTATAGAATTGATCCATATTTGGATTGATTTGGGTTTCCTCCAGTGACCTTTGATGCTTGCCCCACCATTGAAATAATTAGTGGATACACTCATTCTTCATCGTTATTATTCATTATTTCACCATTCTCAAATTTGTCGGGTATCTATTCCTCTGATTGTGGGTTATGTCCTAATATTCTTGTTATTATTGATTAGTGTTAACGACTTCTATCCCTATCGTTGTAGCATATGTCCCAGTATAGCCGGTTATATCATATATACTACCATCATTGCTGCTTATCATGATTATTATCTCCATTCTTGACTACTCACCCTCACAAACCATTATCCTTACGACTTATTAATCACTACTAATCATAGTCATCAATCATAGTCATCAACCACCCCCAGCTAATCACTGCCAATCATACTCATCAACCATCATCAACCACATAGTCATCACTACCCTGCCATCTCCCTACTTGGATGTGCACCTATATAGTAAGTGGTCACCAGCCATGGTTTCCAGGGGTTAGTTCAGCTACCTTATAGAGGTTATGACCATGATTGTAACCCCAGGTGCACATCCAGCCGTAGCCCCACGAGTTGGCCGGCCCTGCGCCGCCCTGCGCAGCGGTGCCACACCTCGCCCTCACGGCGCAGGCTTCGCAGCAGCGACAGAGGCACCTCGCAGAACCCCCCGGCGTCGCAGCCGTGGAGGATGTCCTGCCAGGGGTCCTCCTCAGCACGGTGGTAGTGGAGCACCTGGTGGTGGGGTGCCCGGTAGTGGAGCACCTGCTGGTGGTTGGACCATGATGGATGTAGAAATTCCTAGTGATGTTTGTATATTGTATAGATATTTATAGATGCTTGTGTATGGAATTGACAGACCAACATTGATAGGATTGACAAAGATGCTTTGCAACTCCAAGCATTCCAATCGTTACGTTTGTGCATGGATTGTTAAGTGACCAACAGCGCGTGACAGTCGGCGAAAGCGGAGCACCTGAAGACGTGGTTTGCAATTTGGTTTGGTGGAATTACCACATCAACACGCCCACATACACCAGGTGCTGCTCGCTTGTTGAACTCCACATTCAACCCTATGATATCCCTCTGATGGTAACCTCTGATGGACCATTGATCAATCAACACTGTAGATAACTGCAAATGATCGTTGGCGGTTATCATACAGGTGACCATTAGGCTCACCATTCGCGAGGGATTCACACGGTCAACTCCATAAGGCATCAGTTTACCATCAATTAGCCACCTGTTTGACACTATCGAATCAGTAAGTAACCTCAATTACTGACCACAACGAGAGTTAACCATCATTAAACGCATTGAGAAGAGCTGCAGCCATCATCGGCCATTACTACCCACTATTTCTCCATCACCATGAGCCATCATGAACAATCACTCAATCAACATTGCGCCATCGTTTGGCCATCACTAACCAACAACCAACCAACCAACAAGTGTTGATAGTTAAGCCAGCATTAAACCATTTTCCAATTACTACATTCCCTACTATTGTTGCTTGTTGTCCGATATAGCTATCCATCATCATTACCCATTCATTAACTATCAGTAATCATCAAATTACCACGATTGACGATCATTCTCTCTTATACTTAACCCGAACCAACCATCATCAACCATCCTCGACCACCAAACAACTCACCAATAACGTCACCACTAACGTCACCATGAGCCACCGCTATTCACTATAGTTAACCATAGACAAGTGGTGGTTTTTGAGTACCCCCAAATCATCCAATATTCAGCATTTGGAATAATAAATCAACCATTGTCTAAGGGTCTCCTATTTCAACATGCCCATAGATGTATGGCTCTGGATGCTAATACTACTATACTAACAAATTAACCACCTGCATACTAACTAATTATAGTAAATACTAAACTAGTACTAATACTACTAATACTACTATACTAATAAATTGCACAGGTCTAATACTAACCACCTGCCACCACTACCCACGTCCGCTTCAGCCCGGCATAATGTGCTGCGCTGCCGCCGCGGCACCCGGCCACCCAAGAGACTCGAGGCATGCGCCGCCGAGCTGGGTGCCACGCCGCTGGAGCGGCCTGGAGCTGACGATGGGAGCGAATGATGGCGATTTGGTGGTTGACTACAGCTGGTACTAGCCAGTAATATATTGTTATATATTGTTGGTACACAGGGATTGATGATGATGATGATGATGATGATGATGATGATGATGATGATGATGATGCTGGTGGTGGTGGTGGCGGTGGTAATGGTGATGGTGATGGTGATGATGGTGATGATGGTGATGATGGTGGTGATGATGATGATGATGATGATGGTGGTGATGATGGTGGTGATGATGGTGATGGTGGTGGTGGTGGTGGTAATGGTGATGGTGATGATGGTGATGATGGTGATGATGGTGGTGGTGATGATGATGGTGATGATGATGGTGGTGATGATGGTGGTGATGATGGTGATGGTGGTGGTGGTGATGGTGATGATGATGATGATGATGATGATGATGGTGATGGTGATGACGATGATGATGATGATGATGATGATGATGATGATGATGATGGTGATGGTGATGATGATGATGGTGGTGGTAATGATGATGATGATGGTGATGATGATGATGATGATGATAATGATGCTGATGATGGTGATGATGATGATGATGATGGTGATGATGATGATGATGGTGATGATGATGATGATGATGATGATGTGATGATGATGGTGATGATGATGATGATGATGATGATGATGGTGATGGTGATGATGATGATGGTGGTGGTAATGATGATGATGATGATGATGGTGATGATGATGATGATGATGATGATGATAATGATGCTGATGATGGTGATGATGATGATGATGGTGATGATGATGATGGTGATGATGATGGTGGTGATGGTTCGTTAAGGGTTATAATCAACTTGAATATGAGTAAATGGTTCTATTGTATGAATGATGATGTGCATGAATGCTTATAATGGAAAAATGGTTTGCTGGTGATGGTTGGATAAGGAGTATACAATGAATGGCTATTTTAAACAAACAATGGGGTGTTTAGGGTTTGGTTTTTGGATGTTCAGGTGTTGATTATAGGCCGGTTAGGGGTTGATTCTGGTTTGATGACTATTTGTAATAAGCAATGTGTTGATGGTCAATGATGGTTACTGCCTAGTATCAACCATTCACCAGCTAGTTAACCATTTTGGAAAGTTAATATTGACCCATAGTTGCTTAATATTCACCATGTTGATTGGTTATTGGTTGTAACCTATCCTTATTCCTATTGTTGGTCATCCCTATTAGTCACATACCTACATATATAATTCTATTTTTCAGCAATTCACCTGACTAAATCCTGACTGCATTGCTGCCACGGTACGTGCTTGCTCCTGTGCCGGTGTAAACGGCGCCCAGGCGGAGTCGTTGTTGGCCCAGGAAAGCAAGCGATTGGCTTCGGCCTCCAAATCGGCCGGCACCTGGCGATACGAGCAGCCCCATGGCTTTGGATTTTTTTCATGGCAAGGGCATGATCAATGGTACCCTCTGGTAAACGAACCTGGCAATGGAAAAACCACCACTTATAGGTGATTTCTCAGGATTTCACTACAAGAAAAAGGTCCAAATCCATTGCCGGGTTAGTTTACCCGAGGATAGTAAATACTATAAATGAAAACCAATAAATGATAGCCATGATCAATAAATGGATCTTTATCATGGTAATGGTTGTTCGGTAGGAATGATTTGTGATGATTAAGCATGATATGGTAGTACTGATCATTGTTATATGATATTTTAGTAATGCTTTGCAATGGTTAATGACGCGCAAAACAATGGTAGCCCCATGCCTATGGAAACCATCGGCTGAATCATGGCTATGGATCAGAATCATGGCTGGCTACGGTTGGAACCGTAACCATCATGATTGATCCAATCATTGTTCATCATGACCAAAATTTGCCAGCAGTAGTCAGCAGTATTCGCATTGTGAGGCGTTGTTACCCTGCGCTAACTATCAAGAACCTTCATGAACTACATTATTGAGCATGACTAGACAGTGTTCAACCATCCATCTTTCCTCACCATCATGAAATCATCAATACCAATCAGTAGCCATCATCAGGTTCCGAAAATTCATTATGATCAACACTCATCACCCATTATCCAACCAGCAATCAGCATCAGCATTAATCATCATCTGTTAACCATCATTGGTTAACCCTCATAACTAAACATTATATCTGCATAAAGCATGAATGACTAATCATTATTTAACATCTCTATATAAACTTTGTAGATACCCTATGAACCGACCATCCTAAAGCCTATCAAAATCATTATTGTGTACAGGGCTTGAATTAGCTATGGTCTAAAAATGAACCTGTACAGAATGATGGTTATACTATTATGGCAACTAATGATAATACAATAATAATGGTTTATGATTATAACTGTTTTTGTTTTTATATGTCAAGCTAGGAATTAGTAAACCCTATATCAGCCCTAGAAAGACCCTACGTAGACCCTGTGTAAACCCTACATAAACCTTACATAAACCCTATATAAATCCTATATAAACCCTACATGATCATTAGCTAAAACCCTACATAAACCATGAACCAACCACCCCAAAGCATCCGAAACCTGCCCTGACCACGTACCTGTCGTGGAGGCCAGCGCTGGTCCAATCCGCTGTGCGGATACATGGCGCCATCGCAGTGACAGCGGTTGTAGGATGGTCAAGGATGGATGGTTCAGTAAGGGTTTGGTGGTTAATTTGTGGTTAAGTTATGGTTAACTGATGCTTACTGATGGTTGATTGATGGTTAATTGATGGTTAATTGATGGTTAACTGATGGTTAACAGATGGTCAAGCGATGGTTAACGAATAGTTGACTAGCAGTTAAACAAAGGGTCAGTGATGGTTAAGGAATGGTTCATAAGTGGTTAACTGATGGTTCAGTGATGGCTTGCTCGTGGGACACGTCCACTGTGCACCTGGCGTAACGGATATTCTCAGAGTAACCAAATCACAGTAACCAGTAGGTTATGACAAACAGTAGCAACCATCACTAATTACCCACTGGTCAACCACCATTAAGTAGGAACCGTCATGAGCAGTAGTAACCAGCAGCTTGTAGAAACCATCATTAATCATACACAATCATTGCTGGCTTCATCATGACAACTTTACAGTGCTTTTCATCAATGATCGGGGTTTGTATCCTGCTAAGATGTGCTAAGGGTTCTTTCTTCTTCATGGTTCACCATGATTATCATGATTTTCATCATAAGGGTCTCACGTTAGGAAACATTCATGTGGTGGACTCAAAATGCCGAACTCTCAATTCACGCAAGCCGTAAATTTCCACAACAATGCACCAGAGAATCAAAGTCATGCATCAATGCATAAATTAAGTAATTGATATCTTATAATTCAAGGGGCTGGACCTCTGAGCAAACCTATTCTCATCAGTCAGTGAATTCGCTTTGTAAATACAATCTCTACCATTAAGCACATTCAACTTAAACCTTTAGCTGAACCATTATCAACCATGTATGAACCATTATCAATCATAAATAGTTAACCATGAGTTAGTTAGCCAAACATTTACCACTTTTGACCACTGATTTAGCCATTCGTTCGCCAGCAATGCATCGCCCATTCACCATCTGGCAGATGGTAATCCACCGTTTAGAATTCATAAGAAAAACCACATATTCACCACCAATCATGGTTAAATCAATATCATCATCTTCTTCTTCTTCATCATCATCATCATCTTCTTCTTCACCACCATCATCATCGTCATCATCATCCAACCATCACTGGTTGCTCGATCGGAAAAACTTGCAGGGAACCTTTGTTTTACCCTCTGTCAAACCAACATGCAAGCTAAAAATCCTCATTATTCTGTATGTTAACCATTGCAAATGGTGGAATTTCCACTTCCCGGTTAGCTTGCCAGAGTGTAATTGCCCATTCTTGGGATTTCCTGTAGATCCTCCGTCAACCATCACTGGGAAACCAAGCATTCACCACTCTTCACCACCACTCTTCACCAGGTGTTGCTCGTGGAGTTGCTACGGATGATCATCGCGACCAAGACTGCGAGACTACAGACTTCACCCTGGGGTTTCACGGCTCTGCAGATCGCTGTTTGGCACTACTTGGCACAAAACGATCAATTTTACACCGTGGTAAACTAGCCTGGAAGTGGAAATCCACCGTTTATAACTGGTCTATATATTAAAATGGGTGATTTTTGGCTTCCAGGTTGCGCTACCGGAGGGTAATGATATCAATTGGTGGTGTCTCAGAAAGGGGGGGGTAGCCGACAAATGGTTGGGTCATGGCCACCAATGGTTCATGACCTGATGATTAGGGGGTCCCCTGTTTTGAGAAACACTGAGAAACACCCGATTATTGATGATAATGGCCAACGATAGTGATAGGCTGCCAATGATTGATGATATTGGCAACTACAAAACTAAGCATCATAAATCACTGCATAGTACTCCATGTACACGAATGATAATGATAATGAACATGAAAATAGTACCAATGTTGATGTTGCGATTTAAGATGCTAAACGATAGACAAGTTCATGCATGATAGTGATACATTAACTATGAACCTGCGTGTGTGTGTGTGTGTGTGTTTATAACCATTATTGTCGTTGTCATAAATATGGGTGGTACCACCATAGACACCAGCCAACAGTTGCCCCAACTGTACGATTGATACGCAAAATTGATCATTTTTGCACCATCAAAAAACTTTCCACAACCACGCTCAACCATGCTGAAGCATCACAACCCATATAAATCACACAACAATTATTCTCAATGGTATAAACCAGCCAATAGCTGGATGATGTTGTAAACTAGTGGCTTTCTCCAAGCATCCATCAATAAGCACAATTACCTGAACGGTGAACTAACCTGGCAATGGATTTTAACCATATTTGAAAATGTGAAACCCGGGGACACCAATAAATGGTGGGTTTTCCGTGGCCAGGTTGGTTTGCCAGAGGGTAAAGGGGTGTTTCTCAAAATAGGGGACCCCCAAATCATCCACTAGAAACCTTTTAGAGTAATAAACCAACCAATTTTTGGGTCCCCTATGGCTTGAGAAACCATTATATTGGTCTTAGTGTTGCTCATCATCCCCTATTAACCATGATTAATCATTATTAATTAACCACCATAATCCCCTTTATTAACCCATATAAAATGCATGAGACCAACAACTCGACTCCGCCACAGCCCCGCGCCGTGTAAAGTGGATTCCGAGCGCCCCAGGCGCAAAGCCCATTTTTCCCATCACTCGGAAGGCTTTGCTGAGACGGCCTGGGGTAAAGATGGGTAATGCTTCATGATGCTTGATCCTCATGAGGTACAGGTATGGATCATATTTGTATAATATATATATATATATATATTTATTTATTTATTGATTGATTTATTTATTTATTTACAGATATGTATATATATATATATATTTATATAGATATATTTAAATATAGATATAGATAGATAGATAGATCTATATATATATTTAAATATAGATATATATATACTATGTACTAGTTAGGTTGCTTCATAAGGATTCATCTAGTTCGGTAGTTAACCATCCTAAATGCATGTTTCTTGTTTCGGTCGATGCTTCCGAAGCGTTGGTTCTCAAAATAAGGGTACCCCAAAATAATCCTTTATATTAACCATCTCAGAAATAAACCAGCCATTTTGGAGCCCCCTATGGCTTGAGAAACACCCAAGTTGTGGCTGGTGAACCGTTCTTTGTCTCAACTCAATGGCATTGATCGTCACAGCAGTTGTCAACACTGAGTGAGAGGAGTTTCGAATCTTGCGCCTCAGCATTGTTACCCTCTGGTAGTCATTGGGTAGATCAATGGCAATCAACCATTGGATTTTGTTTCCATGGGTAAAACTGGTTGATAGCCATGGTTAATCAACCAGAGGGCAATCAACCATGGGACTACCAGAGGGTGATCAACCATGTTTCACTATGGGTAACCATGGTGCTACCACCAACAAGTTTGGTCCCTGGTCCCTGGTTCTGTGGAAAAGCCCACCATCGGTTGATTAACCGAGTAAAAATTGCGTGACTGCGAGCCTAGTTTCCGAAAAGGGCAAATGGTTTGTCAACCCACAAATCTACCAACTTCTTTCTTAGTGTCGGTGGTTATCCTCTGTCATTCACCATTGTGACTAGTTTTGGAACATGTGCTCGCCATTGTCAATCATTCTGAACCATTTCTAACCATCATGTAACAGTTATCGTATAAATGGCTTGAGTCAAAGCCCAACGAACATCCAATACGCGAACAGAATTGTCTAGCTACCGTTGGTATTGACCCATAGCCATGGTTATTTTTATGGTTGACAAGGTCCATCAACCCTTAGTTCATGAACAAAAAACATCTGGTAGGCATCTGAAACAACCAATGATTTTCACAAACCACAGTCATACAAATTTCATCGTTTGCCAAGGGCCTCCCAACCATTCGCTTGCTCTTCGGTGTATCAAGCAACCACTGCACCGCCCCCACAGCGCCCGCCTGGTGCAGTGCAGGAGCAAAGCCAACGCGGGGCGTTGCCCCAGCGTCGAAGACGGTGTAGTACCTGCGGCCATCAAATGCACATGCTGAGGATGGCTCATGGCCTGCGTGTATGTGCTTCGAGCCATCCCCATGCAGCCCTGGCCATCCTGGCTGGCTTAGGCCACGGCTCCTGGCTCCGGGCTCCGCTACCCATACCCCTGGCTTACCCTGCAGCTCCCAACCAGCCATCCCTGGCCCAGTGACGCCTCTGAAGTACAGGTTCCCCCAGGATCAGCGTGCGCGGATGCAGGGGCGGGGGCAAGTCGATGTGCATCACCATGGGCACCTCGACCCACCACAGCGGCGGCGCGGCGATGAATGACGGGTGGGGTAGGGCTAATGGTAGGGCTGATGGTAGGGTTGATGGGTTAATGACTAGCAATGGTTGTAACTTATGGCTAGTAATGGCGAAAAACTATTGACTAGGAATGGTTTTAACTAATGGTTGGTAACCATTGATGACTAATATAGCAATGGGGTAGGGCTAATGGTTGATATTAATGGTTTTTAACTAATGAATGGTATAATGATTAGCAATGGTTTTAACTAATGGTTGGTAATGGCTGAGAACTACTGATTAGGAACTTGTAAATGGTTGATAGTAGGGATCATCACCAACAAGAATAGGGGCCAGCTCAATGGCTGTAGGTCAAGCCTGCATCAAAGTTCCGCTGGGTAGTGAAGCCATCCCAACCGTTGGACTGTTCGAATTCTGGTGATGTGAACAGCCAGGGGTACAGGCGCCCTTGACCCATAGCTACATAAGCAAGAGAGAAAAACCGTTGGAAGTTTTGCTACTCGATAACCATGGATGATTGGTTCAAGAGGTTGATCATCACTCTGATCGGTTCAATTCATGAACCAGGTGAGCTGGCTCAGTTTTCACTGCTGGGAATGGGTGTTGATTGCCTTGTGAAGCCATGAGGATACCCCCAGCCGTCCCTTGATCATTGTTGTAGGGGAACCGCGCCTTTTTTGAGGTACATCGTTTATGAACGGCGAGGTCGAGAATAGTCTTGGGTGACCAATCGTCAATACTGTTTTAGAATGCATATGTTTAGGATATTGGCGTGCGTAGTGCTTAGTAGGTGCTAATCATGGTTGATAACTGGGATAACAACCAATAATTACCAACAAGGTACATCTAAAAGAATAGGTTTGATATCCACCTAATAGGCGTGATAATCAACCCATTATTGATTAGCAAACAGCCAAAATAATTATCCAACAATAATGTATCATAATCACCCACAATCGTTTGGCTTCGGATGGTACCTCCCCAATTATTCGAACACAAAAGGTGTGTTGAACTGGACACTCCGAACGAGGTTCCAGCAGGTAAGTCTTACAGCCAGGTTGTCGGGCAACTACCAGGGTCGAACCTAGCAATGTGTCCTGATCTGGCAATGGGTCAATATTAACCAACCATAATAGGGGATAATGACCAACCATTTTATAGGGAAACCAATGGCTAATGATGGGGAACCAAAGGTACGGGGTTTTGCCCCACAGCCATCTAACAATTGTTTCAGGGACAAGCCCTTCTGGCAGAATCGACAATCAACCTAAGCGGGGGATGAATTCGGCCAAAATATGGCGCAGGACAAGAGGCGCAGGCTGGTTCTTCCCCAAGCCCAGTGAAACAAGTCCAGTGGTGCTTGCTGAAGCTATGCAGAAAGATGATTGTTTCGTTGCTCACTCGGTCCAGCGGCACTTGGGAGCGTGGGAGGCTGAACGTGTCAGCCGTCGACTGCGGAACGCAATCCTGCATCATCTTTTCAAAGTCTGTGGGACTGCATGGAACATGCTCTCTGGATGTCCAGTTGCATTTCGAAAAATTGGGAGAATAGCAGAACATGATTGTAAGTTTGACAATATTTAGGTGGGCTTCAGGAATGATCATTGAATTTTGCCATTGCAGACCACCATTAGCCAACATGCACCATTACCACACAAACATGCATAGTTAGTTCATCACAATTAAACATCATTAATCACTATGTTCCCTTTGTTTGTTGGTTTCTCCTGGACAAAATATGCACCATCTAAGGCACTTTCAACATTGATGAGGGGTGTAGAGTCTCGCATGCCAGAGGTTGCTGACAGCTGTGCAAGATTTTGTTCACCCACAATACCTGTACTTGTTGTTTACGGCTACGAACCCAGAGACGAACCGTCATTAACAATCATTTACAATCATATAGGATCATTAGCCATTATAAGCCATTTTTTAACACCCGTGTGTACTACCAAGAACTACGGCTGACCCATCATTTTGCGCATCAATTAATTAACCATCAAACAATTATCAATTAATCACCATTATTAGCCATTGTTTGTTGGCGATTATCCCCTATGTTCATTGTTGGTTCACCATCATTGCTTTACGGTCACTAGCCAAACTCATTCACCATCATTGATCATTATATCCCCTTTGATCGTTGGTTTGCCTCCCCTATAACCCCAATCGACCCATTGCTTATTGAATATAGCAATTCATTAAAGCCAGTGTCCAAACATAATCTACCCATAATCGACCCAATCATCCCATAGTCAACCCATGATCGACCCACAATCATCACATAATCCACGTATAATCATCCTCGAATCATCCCTTACTCATCCTCAAATCATCCCATAGTCATCCCACAATCATCCCACAATCATCCCATAGTCAATCAACAATAATGAAAATCAACATCCAACACAAAAATCATCCAACCCACAATCAACCCATAGTCATTTCACAACCAACACCTGTTGCTTCAAAATCCATGAAGCACGCCCACCAGGCATCCCGGCGCAGGATGGAGGACCTTCTGCTTCAACGCCGCCTGGGATAGGCATGGTTGGGTGAGGATCGGCTAATGGTCAGCTGGGCACTGGTTGTTTGACTTCCAACTACGGTGGAAAGAGTTTCCTTCACCACTAAGGTGGGATTACTTTCACAGGTTTAATGATTGCTGATGGTTTGATACTGGTTGGTTGATGGTCAGTGAATGGTTAGTTGTATGATTGGTCCATGCTTGAATTTCTGGCCGGCAAATGTTTGCTCGCGCAACAGACAGCAACAGAAATGTTTATTGGCATGCAACCATCTTCTGAAACAGTATCGATTGTGGGTCACCCCTATGAAATTTCAATCAATTATTGATCACTGTTGGTAAATTGCTCGTTGTCACCTAGTATAAACTATTGATCATGGTTGGCTAAAGTACCAATCTATATACTTATGACATTCTTAGTTGCCAATGAACCCCCCCACCACCAAAAGTAGATTTAATAGTGAACTATGGATCATCAACGCTTGATCATCAACTACCTTCACAACTACTTGAATGATGATCTACCATGTCCCTGCCATTGATCATGGTTGAACCAATTGATTCAACTACTGATCACGCAAAATCATCAAGTAATCAACTAATCGTCATCAACTATCAATGCGAATCATAAGCCATCACTGGCCATCATTCACTATCCACTAGCCATCATTAACAGGGGTCATCACCCAACTATTATGGGAATAATCCCCAGCAGTCATGCAGTTTGGTGATGTTCACTGTCCCTAACATGGAATATTTAACCATCATTGACCATCATTAAACCATTCTTTCACCATCATCAGCCATCACTAACCAGCATTAACCATCCAATCATCTGAGAAAGAATCAAGGGGTACTAGCCATCATTTGCCATCACCATTAGCATTCTTTAACCATCATTAACCATAGAAAATCCCATCGTTTTCCTATTGAAAACCACCATTAACCACCATTAAACACTATAGTTGTCGCCTTTAACTACCATTAACCACCATTAACTACCATTAACCACCATTAAAAACCATATCCTCTAGTTGTCGCCTTGGAGCTAAGCCGTGCCCCCAACAACCGCACCAGCAGCTGCTGCGCCTGACGTTTCCGGTGACGCCTCCACCTCGCCGATGGAAGAGACACCGGGCTCCTGGGCCATCGCTGGAGAAATGATGAGAAACTCCCGGAGATTTGTGGGGATTTGTGTCGTTTAACTTAATTCCTATAAATCATAGTATGTTAGTGATTATATCATGGGGATTCATGGTGTCAAATGATTTTTTATGGATTTGTATAGTTTTATTGAGGATTAAGACTTGCGTTTTATAGGGATTTTATTGTTTTTAATAGTTTTATTTTTACGGTTTAATGTAGTTTTAAATAGCTTTATATAGTTTTATAGGAATTAACTTGTGCTTAATCATGAGGGATGATAACCAGCGGTGAGACCAACACCAGGGTGTTTCTGAAGCCATAGGAGTACGGATTAATAGCAAGGTGTTTCTCAAGTCATAGGGGTACCCGCACTTATCATCTATGAATATAAATTTATAGCAACAGTAATTAACCAACCATTTTTTTGGTTCCCCATTTTGAGAAACAGCCACATTGGTGTGTTTTTTCATGTTGATATTCACGTCAATTATTCAAAGCGTAACCTATATTTAAAGCAATGGTTGATTCATGGTTGATGTCCATCTTGATTGTTTAGCATGAGTGCTGGCATCGGTTAATGTTGGTGCAAAAGCATGATATAATAAGCAGCAAGAATAAGAGGATGTGATTCATCAACGAGAACCCCAAGGACATAATCACTTGATTGGTGGTTTGAGTGATGATGGTTGATTGATCACAGCATTTCGCACGAGAAAAACATGTTGATCACAACTAGTTCCAACTGCGATGGTGAAGCAACAGGGTCCAAGTTCTACCCGCGACAACGCGACGTGTCCTGCGCTGCCGAGGGCGATGTATCCGGCAATGCTTCAGCTGCATCGTCGTCTGTTGGCGAACGGATTCCGATGTCTCACAGCGATGGAAGCTGCGAAGCCCCAAGCGGCTTGGAGGATCCAGTTCAATGATGATTGTGCTGGTACATGGCGGTTTCTCAAAATGGGGGACCTCCAAAATGGTTGATTTAATTCCTATGACTGGTTAATAATGGATGATTTGGGGGTACCCCTATTCTGAGAAACACCCACATGATAGTGACGATGATAATTATGATGCAACCAGCAAGCTTGGGCGTGATAGCAGGAGGCCATGATGCAACCACACACTATGACAAGCGCAATGAGGCGATATAATCAACAAAATCACCAACAATGATAGGAGATGTAGGAAGAAAATCGACTATCACGAATACATTGAAAAACAAATGACTGCTGTCCGGAGCCATGGTAAATGATGGTTCATGATGGTTAGTGAAGTCATCGATAATTCATAGGCAATTGTGCTCAATAACGGTGAGTCATGCAATGGTGGCCAGTAATTGGTTCCTTAATGGCCATGCTTAAGACTGGTGATGAATGATTGCTCAAGGTTTGCAGTAGCGAGAGTGGCAACGGACAATGATAGCCCTGCCAAACCCATCCAAGGCCCCAGGAATCCAGGGCGGCGGTAGTCACATCTTACAAGCGGGATGATCATCCAAGTACGATGTGTTAGATGATATTTTCCATCTACTTGGAGCAGCAAAGTAGAGTTCTCAGAGATATCAACGCCCTGGCTAGCAACCCCTATAAGGCCCTTATACCTACCCTTAAGCATATACTACTGGCCTATAATCACGCTTATACCCTAGCGACAAGCTATAACTAATCATGGTTATACCCTCTACTAGCTTTAAATCATGGTTACATTTAGCTTACATTCAGCTATACCATCTCGTTGGTGGTTGAACCCACCCCTATGTTAACCATTGTCATGGTTGGTTATCATCAGCTATACTATGGCTACACCCATTATCCACTATTTACCACCATTAACCACCATTAACCAACCATACTTAACCACCATGAACCACTACAAACCACCATGGCTATACCTACCCGACGCTACTGCAGCTGCACCTTCATCGATGAACTCCAGCCGCGCATAGTCCGCGGGGTCCAAGACCACCTGATGGCATGGTGGCGAATTCATGGTGAATGACCTGGTTAGTAAGCATCGTTAATGGTTGATTAATCAGGTTCTTAACCATTATATAATTATGGTTAATAATGGTTAATAATAATAATAATGGTTAATAATGGTTGATTAACCAGGTTATTAAGCATGTTCAATAGTTAATAATGGTTGAGAATGGCTAATCAATGGTTAATCAATGGTTAGTTGATAACCTGGGTAGCTAGCCATGAATTATTAGCCGTGATTGACCATTAATTATGGTTAATGATGGTTACAGTAATAGCGGTTTATCACGGTTTCTGACCTGGTGGAAGCAAAGTTTATTAATGGTTAACTCGTGGTCAGTGATTTAAGTTGATGGTTGATGCTTGATAGATTGCCCATGATGATCCATGATGAAAGCTGATTCATGGTTGACTACCGCTGATACTAGCCAAAAAATATGTTGTTGGGACCACATTGATTGATGATGATGATGATGATGATGATGATGATGATGATGATGATGATGATGATGATGATGATGATGATGATGATGATGATGAT
>VSDK01027374.1:812296-825943 GCA_009767595.1 Symbiodinium kawagutii
TGACGATGACGATGACGATGACGATGACGATGACGATGATGATGACGACGACGAGGACGACGATGATGATGACGACAACGATGATGATCATGAATGATAAATGATAGATGATGATTCATGATGACTCATGATGATCAATAAGAGTTAAGAAGCTAATCAAAAAGCTGATTCACAAGCCGGTCGATGATGACCGGGTCGGGGATATACAATCACTAACCATAATGGCTCATCAGCGGCATTTGATGGTTCACAAAGCGGCTTATAATTGTGAGTTGATGTGGCTCATGACGGGTGGTTCTAGCATGGTTGGTTCTGAAATATTGCGCCTGTCACGAAAAAGTGGAGGCGAGGCATCCGAAGTCTTGCATTTGCCGCAACTTGCCACGGGAGATGATGTCCCAGAAATCAAGATACATCTCCAACCATGGAAATCACAGGCCTTCCCCAGATTGAGCATGCGAAAATGCCGCGACTGCCAAAGGCGGCCTTGCCAAGCCTTTTCCAATCCACACCTGCCAACGTCTTCGCAACAAAACCGTGCACTTGCCACGAATTTTGCAACCTCTTCCCTGCAGCTGCCACCCGAAAGGCACTTGGAACCTCTCAAGTAAGTCCCGCGCGCATGGAAGGCTTTTGCAATCTTGACTTCCAAATGTCGCCACAGAGCCGCGTGCAAATGTGCTGATTTTGCCCAGCGCTCTCCCTACAGATCTCCGCCCCAGCTGACCGAGCCTACTTTTTGAGCATCCACAGCACCGAACTATTGAAAATCTCAACATTTCCCTTCGTTCCTATCTGTCACAGGTGCACATCTCTCTCTTGCCATCTCTCTGGCATCTTCTGGACTACCTGCTGCGACTGTCCATAAGTCAGACTTCTGAACTTCCTTCCATGATAGATAGATATGGACAAGTACACATATATTGTATATTATGTGTATGCATGTATTACTATTGTACATGATAGAATATATATATATATACATATATATATATACATATATATATATAAACATGCAAGCTCTATTTTACGTATATATATTTATATACATAAGTACAAATCCATACTCATGTAAATATATTCATAAAGCACTTCCTTGAGACTTCCATACATTTGAAGGATCACTGGAGACACCGGGTCTGGCTTCGCGGGGCGCAGCTTGCGCACCGTGAAATTTCCCAGGTCGATTTCCAGCTGTGGCCACTGAGCTTTTCCACATTCACCTGCAGCAGCTGCAGCAGGGTGGCTGTGTGGTTCCGCTGTGTTTCAATCATGCAACTGGCTCGGCTAACGGCGGCTATTCGTATGCAAATACAGAGCATAAGTATGTATATGTATTTGGATATGCACATATCTATCTACCAATGGTTGATAAGGATGTAATGCTTCGATCTACAATGTAGCAAAATGAGATCCATTCATTGCTGTACCACTTTGATAAACCCTTGTGAACCATGACACTAATTGAGAATCATGAACAATGACTAACAAGCCTTCACAATCATTCACAATCATTAACCCATGGTTCACGGTTCACCCATATTGATTGTCTACAAACAGCTGCAGCATCGCTTTTCCATAGCTCACTTGGTCAGCGGCATGGCGAGCCACTTTTTCGCATCGATCCATCTCGGGCTGAAGAAAAATCCATGGCCTTCACTGCGGCAGATCAGCACTGCCCAGTTTTACGCAACCCATGCAGCTAACCTGGTCCAGAAATACTTCACAAGTCGCACTACGAATGGTTTTCAATGCACTGGTTGGCAACTGTGTATTGGTTCAGGATGGCAAATGATGGTGGCTAGTGGTTTACAATATAGTGAAGATTGGTCGACATCGGTGACTGGTGGGAAAGAACTGCCAACAACAGGCAACAGCCATTAGCTGCAGCTGCTAAACCATCCTAACGCCCATCCAAGCAGCATGTTATCTACCCACGGGCGATGTTCAAGCTAGATTTTGCACCATGGGGGTCGCCGCAAAAGAGGCATATTCACGCCACCATCATGCTTCTCCTGCACCAAGGAGTTACTCAACACAGTGACCATCGATCAACCAGGGACCAAATTGCTTGGATCATCTTGTTCCGTTCAACTTTCTCCAAAAACTGTTGGCCACACCGAAACTGTTGGCCACATCTTCATCAGAATGTCAGCCCCAACCGCCCTAAAGATTCTCGGAGCGCACAATGGCCATGGATTCTTCACTGCCGGTCAGGCAGGGCTCCGTCGTCACCGACGCCCCTGCTGTGCTCGACCACGTGCCTTGCGCAGGAAGGGAGCTACGACACGTGCTGCACCGGGCCCATTTGCTTGGAAGTTGGCTGGCTCACTTATGGCAGGCACACCTAGGTTCTTAAATTCAATACTTCTTGAAACAGAACTCTCAATAGTTCTTGCTAGTTCCTGCTTGTTGTCGCAATAGAAACGATTATACAAACGAATACCAACCATTATCAACCATGGCAGATAGACCTTGAGCTTGTGAACTGCTTCATCGGCCAACTGATCTGTCTGAAAAGTCCTTGCCAGGGAAATGCCGAAGGTCCAGCTTTGGCTTCACTACGCACGTGGATGTACGGATGGCTAGACCATGGTACCCTCAGTGAACATCCTCAAAATTGGTGTTTCGCAAATGACCCACCAAAACATCCAACAGTAATCATAATAAACCAAGCATTGTCGGGGGGTTCCTATTTTGAGAAACCACTGTATTCTTACATTGACCATTGAGAACCATCGGCAACCATTTTTTACTGTGACTTCCAGATATTTGCCAGACATGTGGCTACTAGTGGCTAGCCATCACTATTCCTACCATGACCTGTGGCTACAACCTGTATTCCTACTCGGTATTCAACCGCTACCTGCTTGTTTATTAGCACCAAAGGATCATGACTTTGGTGGGTTTGAGGGTAAGAAGTGCCCCTGACGAATAGCAACCTGTTGTTTGATGCATCAAAATGGAGGATAATAGAATCTGATAATCGATTGATAATGATTGACAATGATTAAAGATCGTATGTAATCATCCTGAAGTAGATAGAAAATTCCCCACGTTCAATATTTAAGCCACTTACTTCTTGGGGATGGTTTAAGAATTATGATATAATGATCATTGATACTGGTTGACCCTCCTTGTCGATGCTCTGCACACATGGTCAAGCGACTCAGCAAAAGCAGCTACATCCACCATCGGAACCATCTCCCATCTTCCTATGACATCTGTGACTCAACAGTCGACCTTGATCAATCAGAATTTGCCCTAACATGACTAAGCATGAATTCATGTTGATCAATATCATTGATAATCACTGCATAGTGGGTAAACTATCAACATAATTGATCATCATTTGCAATCATTGGCAATAATCATTGATAATCATCAGCAATTGACAAACATTGATAATGGTTCTCAAACTGACAATCATCGATTGATTAGTAAGTCATTTAACTTAAACATTACCCTCTGGTACACTAACACGGCAATGGAAAATCCACCATAAATGATGATTTCCCAGGGCTTTCCTATCAAAATGGTGGATTTTCCAGCCAGCCATGTTAGTTTACCAGAGGGTAACCATGGTTGATCTCGTAACGAATCTCCCGCGCGCCCTGCGTGCCCTGTGCGCCTCATGGGCCAGCCTCGTGCGCTCGAAGCCGAACTCGTACCTGGGTCCAGCCATGGGTACAGCAATAGAACCGCTGGTGTAGTGGGGGCTCGCCATAATAGAAGATCATGGTTGACTTAATAACTTAATATGATTAGTACTATAGATGATAGTTGACTTATAAGATGATCTTTGACATAAATGGGTGTAGTGGGGGTTCTACAGCCTACATGATAATAGGCTTAATCACTATGAGATGGGTTCATAGAAGTAGGGTTGTAGTTATAGTATCTATTAGAAGGGTTAACCCAGAATAGAAGAATGGTCATCACAGTTCCAACATATTGATAAGTTATAGGGGACCCCCGATGACTTCTCAGAAGGGTTCATCACTCTCAAGTGAGTACCAGAGATGGTCAATGACTATGGTGTCAGAGGTAGCCTACAACCGAAGGTGATAACCTGTTGGAAATTATGACTAAGGTTAGCACCACCGATTATAGTGATTCCCTGAAGGAGTACTTGATTTCTACCGGTCACACAACAAGGAAAACACAACGATTCCGACTTCCGCTTTCAATCCCCAGATGCCCAAGTCGAATTCACAGAAGTCGGGTGGGGGAAAAGCACAGTGATTTCCGTGCATTGCTTAATTCATCCCAGCTCAAAGGGGAAAACGAGAAAATGTAGCTGAAACATGTTGAACCAAAGCGCAAACTAATACACCAATGTTGGATGGATGTTAGTAAGAGTTTCAACCAACTCTTACTAATATCATATCCATCCAAAGCACCAACTCTTACTATGGTTTCTATCCCAATATCAGCTCCAGAACCATCAACCGGCCCAATGGGCGCCTCCATATTCGCGCTGCTCTATGCTCCTTCAGGTGAGTCGTCATCCGTCATCCGCTGCTTCACCATCCGAGATCGCTTGCCAGTGCCGAAGTCCCACCAGAAATTCCTCACAGCGCTGGAGAACCACTGGGAAGCATAGTCATCGCTGGGGCTACGCCTACAACCATGTTTGATGACCACTTACTATCGAATGATGTTGGCTTACTATGCAAACACTTGAACAAGCACCATGGAGAAAAACCATCGAATCGAAATGTTGGCTACAAAGTTGGAGCCCAAAGCAACTTCGTGGATGTTCATGCATCAAGCAAAATGTTATCCAGGCTAACAACCCCCCCTGCAAAAGAAGTAGGAGCAAACCGTTCAGCGTGGTTGGTACATTTTACCCTCTGGGAAACTTTCCTGGACATTGAAAATTGCCTTTTCTACTGGTCAAGTCATCAATAATCGTTGGATTTTCTACCTCCTGGTCAGGTTTCCAGAGGGTAAAACTAAAACAGCAACAGCTGCCAAAACTGTTGGGCATGACCTTGGGAAGATGATCGAGGCTGGGTTGGCTATTCTCCATGAGCACATCATGCCAATCAGAAGTGGATTTTCTGGCCACTTCTCTTAAAACACCATCCAGGGTGAGTGGATAGCCTTGATGTGCGATCACAACTGATTGGTGGTTTCAACTCCTATGAAACAAATCAGTCAACCAACCAAACAACCAACCAACCATTTGTCAAAACTAGGGAAAAAAATCAAAGTGTTTGAAATCACCAACTGGACAATGTTGTGGAAATTATCAGTAAGTCAGATTCAGAAGCCGCAGGAACCACCGCACCGACCGTGCCTCCTGCGTGATGGTCTCCGTCTTATCTTCGTCCCACTCGCGGATCAAGAACTCCAGGTCTGCGTCCTCAGGGGCTCCGAGGCTCGGAAGCTTGAGGCACTCGCTGGGTCAAGGTCTTGAGCAACGGCCATGGGTGTTTCTGAAGCCAGTTTGGGGTACCCCTGGTTATCATCCTTTACTCAACATTTCTACATATAGATACATGTTATATATATATTTATATTTATATTTATATGTGTATATATATATACATACTAATAAACCAACCATTTTTGGGAATCCCGATTTTGAGAAAAAAACGAAATGTGTAGGTGAACAACTCAAACAAACACTAGTGACTGGTCATTTAGGGGATGTGAACAGCCAGGGTACCAGGGTATTGACCCACAGCCATGTAGCTTTGTTGATGAAGTAGCATGGGAAGTTCTCATGTCATGCATGACAACAATTCGTGCTAATCCCTAAGAAATTTTGCGTTTGGCAGCCTTTAGCCGCTAAACTGACCCTGATTCACCATCTCACTTTCCTTTGATGGCCCTAAATAACCGTTGCTACCCATGATCAACTATTTCTTATTACCCACTATGAACCCTGCTTCAGTATTCCTAACCATTCTTACCCCTTGTAAGCCACCATTGCGTATCCTACCCTTTATCAACCATCAGGACCGGTTGGGAATTGAGATCGAGTCGTGCCGCATGAAATGCTGAGGGCAAAAAATCAGCGGTTGTGCTGATGGTACCAGTGAAATCCTGGAAACCATCGATTTGTAGTCCACTTCTAACCATTCATTGACCGATCAACCATCATCGACCATGAAATAACCATCATTTGCCATCATTCTTGACCATTTATTGACGATCATGAGCAATCATTACTGATCATTAATCAACCATGATAAGCCATCATTCACTATACACTAACCAGTGTTAGCCATGATTTAACACCACTGCGCATCAGTAACCATCATTAATCATGGTTGCCCATACCTTTCAGGGTCGTTTCAAGCATTGCTTTGGCGCTCAACCATGACTATCACCATCATTCACCCAATTTGCCATCATCATCAATAACCATCATCCACCATCACTAACGATGACTATCACCACTATTAAAACTATCATTAGCAATTGTTGCTCATACCGCTATGGGTCAAAACCCCGTACCCCTGGTTCCCCTATCATTAACCATTGTTTCCCTTATTATTGTTGGTTATTATCCCCATTATTGCTTGGTCAATATTGACCCATAGTCATACCTTTCAGGGTCCTTTCACGATCGTTTGAAGCATTGTCGCAAGCAAGGCACAGTGACTTCCAAATGCCTTGTGGCACAAAGGAAGCGCAGCAGGTTGGGCATCTCCTGAGCAACCACGGAGGACGTAGGGCCATGGAATTAAGGTAGACCTGTCCAAAACCATACAACAACGGTTGAGAATGGCAACTATATAATGGTTAATGATGTTTAATGTAATGGTTTATAAAACTAATGGTGGAACCATACATGATGAAGAACTAACACGAAAGAAAATGGTAACTTTGGTTCATAATGGCTGAGAACAAGGGAACCATGGGATTTTCTATGGTTAGCGACTAATAATATGTTTTCATTACTGGGTTATAATGGTTAATAATTGATGGCTGATAATTGATGGCTAATGATGCTTAATCATTTCATATAATGGTCAGTTATATAATCCTTAATCATCAACGATGGCCAAGAATGGCTAATTATAGGAGCCAATCACCAACAGTAATGCTTGAACTCCCACCAACTCTATGCAAACATATACATATGTCGATGTAAATATACACATCTATGGAAAATCGTGCATTGGTCTCCTCACGAGCGGATCCTGGATGAATCCTGACTGATATGACTGCGGGTCAAGGGTCCCTGAATCCCTCGCTGCTCACGTCCCCGTAAATGACCAGTTGCGGTATGTCTTTGTTGGGTATAGATGCTTATGACCCAAAATGATATATGTACCTTTAGGTAAACCAAGGGTAAATCATATATACATATACCATATATTTTTATACACCTAAACAATATATGTCCATATATGTATGTATATACAGTATAGGTGTTTACCCTCCAGTAAACCGATCTGGATGCTAAAAATCACTAGTTTGCATAGATAAACTAGCTGGGAATGGCGGATTTTCCATGCAACCAGGCTACTTTACCAGAGTGTAATCAAGACTCGTTGGTGGTTGAACCGCCTCTATTCACCATTGCTACCCATGGTTGACCATTCAAACAGACAATTCCCATTGATCTATTGACCACAATCGAATATTCTTATTACATTTTTACCAGTGTTAACTATATCACCATGAAATACCATTATCAACCATCGTTACTTTTTGACTTAGTGATGGTTTGACTTATTGTTACCTATTACTTAACCATTGTGAACCATTGATCTATTTCATGATTTGCTTTTCAGTACTTTCATCCACCACCCGCTTGGAGATCAGCCGGGTTTGTCGTCCTGCTTGCTGATTCGTCCATCCTGATCCGTGTCAAACCTTAGCGGCTGACACATGAGAGTCGTGATGCCCCGATGCTTTTCCAGAAACGGCACATCGTTCTAGCCGGCTATGTTTGATGACTATCTCTGCCTTCGCAAATGTTGGTATATCTACTCTCTGTTGGCGGTTGGGCTCACCCTGTACCCCTTGTGTTCATAAGTGATGAACACTATCTGTATCAACTCGAGAGTTGAATAACTTCCGAAATATCAAACACTGAACCCTAAAACCCTAAACTTTAAAACCTTAGACCGGAAACCATCGGATCACTTCCTTTTGGACTCGTGTCTTTGCAATTTTGTTGACCACGAGATCCTCAGTTGCACTGTCTCTGGGCCGCCAGTCTTGTACCGCTGAGTGATACTGCAATGTGAGCATTTCCGGGTGCGATTGGACATGACCCATTTCCAACCAATCCAGCTCTGGCTACTGATTGGGATCACATCCAGTAGCCGATCCATCGCCAACCAATAAATCTGTGGTTGCTGATGATCAATGGATACCCAAGAAATCATAGACATATGATCGATCAAAAGGATCAGCCAATTGGCAGGCAAATTTCATCCAAGAGGCATGGAGAACACATCCAAACGACACTCATCGTCGCAACCTCTTGGCAGCGCGGGTTGTTTGACGGACCAGTGGGAAAAACAGCCTGGTTGCAGTGTCCAAGATCTTCAATTGAGCTTGTTAATGGCTAATTCTTGGTTACTTGCTGGTGAATGATTGTGAACCGTGGTTAATGTTTCTCAATGGTGCTTAGTGATGCTGAATGATGGTTGCCAACGGTGATTGACAATAGGATGTGCTACCCAACCATCAACAACAACTGCTTCGATTTGTTGGCTGAACCAGAAGATAGCATGTATCATGCTCCACTGGCACACCTTGAGACAGCTTGTGGGTGGCCCATGGTACCCCTGGCTGTTCACCTGAACCAGTTCCAAGTGCTCGCTTGTGAACCACTACCCGTTGATGGTATCCATGGCTTGACCCATCCCCATATCTGGGTCCACCTTCTCACGGTGGTTCCTACTGCTTGGTATGATCCCAACAACAGCGAAGGACGCTTGTGGCCTACTAGGTGATACATCCCACTTACATAACTGTTGGTCTGTGAGACGTTCAAGAGACAGACATTTTTCGGCTAACAACAGGGGAATGACAACCAATAGAAACCAACACCCACGGTCGATCCGTGTTGGTGAACGAACTCCATTGCAATGATTGCTGGAAATTTGGGGATCACAATAGGGGATAATCACCGACAAGAAGCAATATTATCCCACTTGGGATCTTAGCAGTACCAGTGATATATGAATCGGGATCCAACGATAGGGATCGAGTAACCAATCATAGGGATAAATAAACCGACTAACAGCTATGGTTACCATCAAACTGCTAGTTACCACCACCTGAACAAAGAAAAATATCACCTACCGTGGAAAGGCCGAGCATGGCAGACATTCATGGCAGCTTCTCTCGACCTAACCTGGAGGTTCGCTTCCTTACCAAAGTTTTCTTCTGAAAATTGCTGGTACTGTAACCTTTGCAGTGCCGTTGGTACCACCGATCTCCCCTAGGAAACGCCACTGCCACTGCCAGAACCATCAGTTCACCATAACCATCATCAGCCAACATTAGATAAGTTCACCATCATTATCCATCATTAATCATCGTTAGTTAATCAAACATCATTAAAACCACCATGGCGAATCATTAAGTGGAGTTATTAAACATCATTATCACCATTCACCATCATTGCCCGTAGACTATCCCATGGTCTCCCTATTTAAAAAATGCCATTTGTCATGCTATTTACCATCATTAACCATCAGTTCACCATCATTCACCATCATCAAAAATTGAAAATCCCACAATTTCCCTTCAGAAAGTTAATGATATATACTTGTTAACCGTCATTAAGCATCATGAACCAGAAAATTCCATGGTCCATGGTCATTAGCCATAGAAAATCCCATGGTTTCCCTACTGTAAACCATCAGTTCATCATCAGACACACCTGGAGTTCCTCGCTCGTCGCCACGACACCCCTCATGGCTCTGCTCGCTCGCCGTCGCATCTCGTTTTGCCGCCGGCGCACCTGGCAAGCTGCACATCCAAGTGGTGCAAAAAGAGGTTGAATTATGACAGTGATGACCATTTTGTATGTATCTATGTATTTATGTACTTATTTATCTGTTTATCTTGCAACAGAAATATATATATATATGTTTGTATATGTATGTATTTGGTGGTATCTCATCTGACATGTACTCAATAGTCATGAATGGCTAAACATCGTTAACCATAGCGATCAATCATCACTGTCTTATCAACCACTATCAAGTACCATAAAACATCATCTAGGCATCATTTGACATCATGTCCCATCAGTAAGCATCACTACCCTCATTCAACCTCATTACAGTAAGCATCATTAATTTGGTGGCTTATAGATCCCTTGCTAAACATATATGTTGAGTGGTAATATGGTAAATCAATCATATCCCAAAAACACTGAAAACCTAAGAATTCGTGGGTATAAGCCATCCAGACAGTAAGCATCATTAACCATCTTTCAACATGATCCCCACTGTGCATCCAGGGCACCAGTTCATCTGCCACCAGGAGGGACACCCGCGCAAGTACGGAGGCATAGAGTGGGACTCCCACGAGCCTTGGCTAGGGACCAACCACTGGGATCCACTGCGGTTGGGCGCCACGAAATCTTGCACCGGTGCTAGGGATGGAGTACATGTACCAACCGTGAAGGGAAACCATCAAACAATATTTGGCAACCAGTAACCACCACACTTATCATCATCAATCCGTTTTCGTTTCTGGTTGGAATTCGCACCGCGCATCCTACATCGATTTGAATGAAGTTTTGTGAAACTCTGGAAACTGAACGGACAAGATTTGTCGGATGATGTTACCTTAGCTGTACCCATTCCTGGCAACTCGTAATATCCAGCCCTATATGGTTGTGGGTCAGAACCATGAACCTCATCTGTTCCCAGAACTGACCAGTCGTCCAAGTGTCACAATGGGTTCACTACTACTCAGCTTTTCTGACTGATTCAAATCAACCCAGCCCCACAGCAACCACCCTGGTTGATATGAGATGGGTCAATATTCATTAGCACCAACTACTACCAGGCTTTTGTGACTGGTTCATATTGACCACCTGGTTCATGCTGACCCATCCCAACCACCCAAACTGCTTGGTGCTTGTTGTTGTCGCTGGCTGGTCGTTACTGCTGTTGTCACCCCCACGTTTCGATCAAGGCACAAGTAGATGGCGCAGAACAAAAGCGAGGCCTCGTCCCTGGAGTCCAAGCCTGAAAACAGCATCACTGGCCGAAGAGAAAACCAACATCGTCAGTGATGGTGGTCGACTGGCCCAGGTGATGATGGTTAAGTGGTTGGTGGTTATACCTCCTATGAAAAATTGGTTACCCTCTGGTAAACTAACATGGCTGGTTGGAAAATCCGCCATTTTTTGGTGTTTTCCCTCAGTTTCACTGCAAAATATGGTCCAAATCCATTGCCAGGTTAGTTTACCAGAGGGTAAGCATCAATAGATCGTTGAATCTCAAGATTCCGCTCGCAGACCATTGACTTAGCCATCACTTAGCCAGCCATGATTAGCATTCATGAGCCATCATTATCACCCATCATCAAAGAAAATGACTACTGTTTCTGCTGCTACTACTGCCACTGCTTCCACCAACAATGGCAACAGCAACAATGACAGCAGTGGCAACCGGAACCAACGACCAACAACCCGCAATCAACAGACAAAAACCAGATACCTACTGCTCACAGCAGTTGAGATGTTCAGAACTGCCATGTTGATGAAGTTTCATGGCTCTACACATCCCTTGATTCCATTGGATTTCAAGTGTTTCACCTTGGTGAGGTGCGCCTGCGAAATGCCTGGCTACTCTACACATCCCTTGATTCCATTGGATTTCAAGTGTTTCACCTTGGTGAGGTGCGCCTGCGAAATGCCTGGCTAGCTGAATGCTCATGGGAGAACACCCAACAACCTCATTTTTTGTTCAATTCTGCGATTCAGTGGTCCATCAACCCCTACACGTGATCCAGAAACCATCAACCCCCAGTAGTTTATCCAGCTAATCGCCCATTCCGGTTGGTTTACAGACCTAGGAATCTCCTAGTTCCCCCATGGTCTCCCATGGATGAATCATAAGCCATCAAGCACTAGCACGGTCTTCGACATTGCTCAAGGCCCTTCAATTCACGTTTCCGTGGGTTGAGCAACGGACAATCCACTTTTGATGCCGTTTCAAGTGGATGAAATCATCACCAGTTCGTGGAGACAATCACCGGTCGCAGGTGGCTGCCGATGAACTCTCCAAGCACTTTGGAAGATCCAGGAAGAGCATTCCGCAACGGAAGAACCAGGTGATATTGGTAGTTTGAATGCCACTGCAGGTGATAAAACAACTAGTGTGGTTACAGTGGTTACACCATGGTCATAGGGATGGTGAATGGTGGTGAATAATAGTGGTTCATGCTTAATAGTGATGGTTGTGATTAATAGTGCTTGGTTGGTAAAACCCGTTTTTGGGCCAAATGTGTGTACCGACACGCAGATCCAAGAGAAAAAACACCAAACATCTTAAGCATTGACCAAGCACAATCAATATGGCCATCAATCATCATACACCATTGCCATTCCATTACCATTCCATTATCATTCCATTAATTCCATTACCATTCCATTACCATTCAATCATCATCATCATCATCATCATCATCACCATCATCATCCATCAATTCATGAATTTCTTCGAAAAAAATGGGAAAAAAATCAGCCACAGCTATCTCCCAAGCACATCCAGCAGCGCGCCTTGGATGCCCACAGTGCTGCTGGCGCTGATGGCGAAGAGCACTGCGCGACTCCAGTCCCAGCCTACGCAAGGACGTTGCGGATGGGCCTAGTGACATGGTGGGTTGATGGCGGTTGATGGTCGGTTGCTGCTTGGTTTGTGAGTGGTATATGTTTGATTAGTCAATGAACCATCAATCTATCATCAAGGATCTACGAAGCACCAATCAACCATCAAAAGTGACGATCAACCAATCATCATCAACCACCAGTCAACCATCAATCAGTCATCAAAACCCTGAAGTAAACTGTTGGAGTGAACTGATCACCGTCCATCCATCCATCCATCCTGTTAAGATACAATGTCCTACAGTGTACATGGCCGAGTTGTACAATAGCACAGCACAATCACAAAGCCTCAACAATGGCTTTGGCTCAAGGCTCAAGGACAAAAGGAACAGAGTCACAAGTGCGTGCAGGGACAATTGAGTGACAATCAGGGATACAAAGACCACGCAAAGAACAGTGAAACTTTACATGGTAGCGGAGCGAGGAACCTGGTAACGACAATACCGGGGGAGCTCAAAGCTACAGCACAACACTGCGCAACAACATAACACACCACTACAACAAGAGAGAGTGCCTTGACCCTACAACAGGAGAGCACTGCAGCAACAAGACAACAACACAATGGCAGAAGATCCACCACAAGAAGTGGACCTAGCACAACAACTTGGAGCAGCAAGCAGATACAAGCTCAGACCACCGATCTACAATGGCGATTACGGCCAATTCGAGGAATGGCAATTCAAATTCAATGCCTTCCTAGGACTACAAGACCCTGAATTCCCACGACTCTTGGAAGCATCACAAACAGCACAACAAGAGCTGACAGAAGCACAACTGAGAGCAGCAGCGACAACAATAGAAGA
Organism: Symbiodinium kawagutii; assembly: GCA_009767595.1. Classification (NCBI taxonomy): domain Eukaryota; class Dinophyceae; order Suessiales; family Symbiodiniaceae; genus Symbiodinium; species Symbiodinium kawagutii. The sequence goes on from VSDK01027374.1 coordinate 825,932, forward strand.
AGGAGAAAAGCA
>VSDK01027374.1:835578-850718 GCA_009767595.1 Symbiodinium kawagutii
GACGACGACGACGACGACGACGACGACGACGATGACGACCACAGCCACATCAACACGCCTCAACCTGGATGTACTAACTGCTAAAAGTTGTCAGTTGTTGGTCCTCAATCATGTGTTATCAGTTTATCAAGTATCAGTTGCAGGTTGTTAGTTACCATTCATCACTGGTTATCAGCCCTCAAAGTTATAAGGTGTACTGACCATTATGTAGTTCTGAGGTTTCTACTCCTCAATAGTTGGTTCCTTTCCATATTGGTTAGTTGAAAACTAACGGTCATTGTTATTCATCAGTTGCTGGTTCTTACTCTTGGTCACTAAGTATATCAATCAACTACTAGGAGGTAGTTGTTTGTCATCGACTAGTCATTCTATTGACACTAAGTATATCAATCAACCAATAGTACCTGGTTATTAGGTATCAACTAGGTATTCATGGAAATTTCTCCAAATAGGGGAATCCTAAAAATGGTTGATTTATGACAGATAATGATTGCTGTACTATTGAATGATAACTGGGGGTTCCCCTATGACTTGAGAAACAACCATTATATGGCTGTGGGTCAAAACTGTGTACTGCGGTGCACCATCGTTGACCATCATACCTCCCACAAATATTAGTCATTTATAGTATTAAATCAACCATTTCGAAGGTCCCATATTTGGAGACGCCCCCCCTTGTCAACTTCAGTGGTTCCATGTGGTTCCTAGTTCTTCGCTACTTCCCAGCCGACCCAGCCACCGCCCAAGGCAACCTCCCCACCCCGCCGTCTCCACGGAGAAGTAGAAGGCGATGAAGGGAGACGTGGGGCCAGGCAGCTCCTCGAAGCCTCACGGCGCAGGTAAGTCACAGGAGGAAGGCTTCAGCAGGGCTGAGCCAATAAACAATGAACCATAAACGTTTAGGAACAATAGTGACTAAACCATCCAACCATGGTAACAAATATTGCTAGTCACTATTGTTTAAATATGAACAAATTACTATTTAAACAATAGTGACTAGCAATATATTTGAATAAGTATGAACAATAATAGTTTATGAACCATAACTAGCAATAGTTACTAGTTATACAAGTTGCTTATAATTCATTGTTTATAGTTGTATTGCTAGTTGTAGTTCGGTATGGCTGGAACCAATTGTTAAATAGTTGATAGTTGGAACCAATTGTTAAAAGTAGTTTAAGGAACCAATAGTTGGATAAACTATCAACCATGAAACTATAAGTTGGTGCTTTCAACCAAAAGCAACAAACTACAACTATAACTAGCAGTAGACTAAAACTAAAGACCATCAATAATGAACTGTAAACAATAAGCTATACACTATAAATTCGTTGGAGCACTAAATCATAAGTGATAAACTATCAACAACAATAAGAAATCAGCTTATTGTTGATTATGACTGATGATATCGGTTCTAACGGTTTTTCCATGTTGGTTCGTACTGGTTTACAACCAACCGTGGTCAACCGACCAGTGACAAGCATGGTTGAACTTATGTTGGATGAATGATGTTTCGAAATGGAGCAAGTCATGGTTCGAAATGATTCCGATTTTTCAGCTATCAACCCACAACAACGCATAACTCGTAGTTATGAAGACGTTGCTTAGAACGGTTGCCCGACGCATAAATTTAATTAGACATGATAACCATGGCGCACTGTCAGCAGAGCAACAAACAGAACGAAAAAAAATATGATGATCATGGTGATGATGGGGAGAACGAGAAGAAACCTAGTCAAAAAAAATTAAGTGACTCTGCGGGCATTGTCGAAGGTTGTAGTGATGATACGAAGGTGAGAGGGGTGTGTAGCAAGAATTGGTGGCAGTAGCCTAGGCGATCTCAACTTTGCTACATGACTTGGTAGATCCGTAGCAATGATGAGTGCATTGTACATTCCTGTTCATCACCACGGTCTACTGGTTATTGTATTGACTGGTTATTGTATTGATTGGTTATCACTATTAAAGTTATTAGAGGAGCACCAAAAGAAACAGTTCGTCAGGCAGAGACTTGATTCGCAAAGTGTGATCGAAAAAAAAAAAAAAAGCTTTTCAACGACAAAACGGCTGCTGGCTGCAGGATGGGAAGTCATCACCACCGGACTGACAATGTACGTGTGTGTGCACAAGCAGAGCCAATATTCGATGCCGCCATGATGTTTGAATGCAGGGATATACTGCTGAGAGGGTGCCACGTCGCATCGATTGGAATGAAACAGTCAAACTTCAAACACTCAAAAAGTCTTGAGATAAACACCTGAAAATCCGGCCTGCCAAGCTAGTGGTACTGTTGATTGCAAGAGATTGACACATGGGGGGAACCCATAAGATCCCGTAGAAATGATGTCTGTTGCCACTGTAAGATCTAACATGCTAATTGACCACCAATGTTTGATGGGAAATCACCAAATATTGAAGGCTACTGAGCATTCAAGAGCCATTGGGCATGGCTTGTAATTCACATTCAACCATTAAATCGCTGGAATGATAATAAGTGCCCGCTGGCTTATTATTCATTATCATAAACTCTTTTATTCAAGAGCCCTTGGGCACTTATTATTCATTATAGTTTATTTGAAAAAAAGTCGGTTAACTGCTGGATCTGCCACTAATCCCCTTTGACCAAAACATGCACACGTCCTCCCATCTCTCAGTGAACCGGCCATAGCCACTGGCCTGTGTAGGTGTAAAAAGCCGTGCCCAGGGAGAGATACCTAGGAGCATGTCTGTGGTGAGTGGCGCTTCACAATGGTCGATCCTGGGTGATGAATGGTTGTTGGAATGCTGATTGATCGGCTTTCTGACCAGCGCCGTTGTTGATCAACAAGCTTTCAAGTGCCATGAATATGGCCTGATTATGAACGCTTATCATCCCCTACTACCAGCCATTTTTGAGTTCTGCGGATAGCCAGCCAATGAACACTTGTCAATATGCATTGTTGGTTATATACATTGTTGGTTAACCCGCACATGTTGGTGAAGCCCTGTCGCTGCTGTTGAGTGACCAACAAACATGGCGTGAAATGACCGAACCCAACCAATAGCAATCCCACTGGTGAATCCATTCAATTATATAATGATTTGTGTTTCTTAAATGGGCAGCTGTTATTAAGCAGTTTATCAACCACTGGCTTCCGGTACCATCTTACTGGGAAACCAAGGCTTTCGGGGGTTCCCCCCTGTAAATCACTAGGGGGTTATTAATCCAGGGTTGGCACTAATCACCATTTGACAGATTTTCAAGCTATTATCCACCTTTAGTATCCAACAGTATTGGTGGGTTTTAGCAACTGTTATCGTTGCCTATTTGGTAGTTGATATATCCCTATATTTTGGCATCCTTATCACTCAGATGGTTGGTATACCATTGTTAGCTGCTATCACCTATTATGAGCCACCTATCATCAATCAATGTTGACAAAGGCAAAAATAGTCAGCAACAACCACTATCAACCCTAATAAGTCAAGTAATGGTGAACCAATAATTGCCGTTTCTGGCAATCATGATTAATACCCCTTTATTGATCAGCAACTAACCATTATCAATATTAACGATGTGGCGAGCATTTCCTCAGTCCTTGTTGCTACTATCCCTTAGTATGAACGATTTACCAGAACAAAGGATTGGCTGCAAGCATTGTATGACATGTTTTTAGCATTCTTGATGACACTTCCCTACTAACCACCGTTGATATCTCATTGTTGAGCATAGTCTGTACCATTATTGACAAGTGTGCCCCGTTGCAACCTATGCTTAACCACGTTTCAATACCATGGTCAAAACTTGTGTGATAATGAAACCATCATTAAAACCTACAATCATTATTGCTTTCTATCAATGTATATCATGAACTGCCATTGTAATATAAACCAGTTGAAATACACTGATAAGAAATCAAGGTGGACACCATTGTTTGTCATTCCTGGTAGTGAGAAACGATGGTGGAATAAAACCAAAGCAAGAAATCTATATTCAAATGGTCCACTGCTTTGACACCACTGCTATCAGCAACAAAAGCGGTGAATTTTGGAGCAGGACGAGCAGGTGAAGAGACGTTAAGCACGCTCTTTTCACCAAGGTGAAGCAGGTGAAGATCTTCATGAACTCTTTTCCAGCACGCTCATCGAAGGTGATTTCCTTGCCCAGCATTTCCTCCGTGGTTAATTTCGATGCAGAGCATAAGAAGCGAACATTGGTAGCTGCATACAGTTGCAGCCCAGAGTTGTCCCAAGTCACCACTTCTCCACGCTCCACTGCAGCATCGAGCTTATCATCTGTCAAGAAATACTTCTTCGTGAAGATCAAAGCGATTGTCATTGTCAATTGCCTCGTCTTTCTTCTCGAAAGTTCTTTTCAGTTTGTAGCCCATAGGGCCACAGGGGTTGTCAAGTTCTCTCGGAACACCAATTGTCCATGAGGTTTCTTCATGAAGAGACTGTTGATCAAGCTGGAGGCATCCCTGTCTACCCGCACATTGCTTCCATGCATCGAGGACAGCAGCAGGAAATCAGTATTAGTGAATATTGGCCATTTTCAACTGACATAAAAAGCACTTGTAACTACTATTGTTCATGATTCACCCCATGGTTTAACCATGGTCAACCAGTATTAGTTAAGCATTGTGAACTATTCGAAACCAAATAACCATTGTCAGTTAAGCATATAGCAACTACTTCTAACCATTACAACGATTGTTAACCAACCACGATTCACCTTTTTTTACCATTACTAATCATAAAAATCATTCAAGCAACCCATGTTCAACCACTATTTACTAACCATACACACCATCTCAGCCCCATGAAGCACTGGCCCCACGGCGCCCGATCGTTACCGTCTCCACGTTACAGCACCGTGGGTCGCAGCGATCCGCTGAGGCCCAACACCTGCGCCACTGCAGGCAAGGTTGGTTCATCGAGAAGCGGTTGATGCATGGGTATTAGGTGGTTAATGAACGGATTAGCCATGCTGCATATATTATATGGTCAATGGTTAAGAAATTGTTAATAAATGCTAATGAGTTAATGATGGTTAATAGATGGTCTGGCTAACGAACAGTTAACGATGGCTTATGATGGTTGATGACCATGGTTGAGATAGGTGGTCAGTAGATGGTCTGGTCAAGAAATGCTTAATGATGGTTAAACGATCTTTCATCGTATCAGTTTATAAGTTTTGATGGTCAGTTGACAAATGGTGAATAAGGCTTAATGGTGAATAACGAAGGCTTAACTGATCATCAACCACTTTTCGACTATTAGTAGGCGAGTGAGTGACCACTCATCAGCCATTGTTGGGGGTTATCAACCATAACCATAGGTGGCTAATGTTACGCACAGACCCCGTGGTTTGCCCGGAGGGCAAACCACGGCTGTCTGTGCGTGTTGAACATTGCTCGAAGAATCAGTGAGAAACACTGGCTATACGCAGTGATTTAGGGTTTAGGGTTTTAGGGTTTTGGTTTTAGGGTTTACGGTTTTAAGGTTTTAGGGTTTAGGGTTTTAGGGTTTAGGGTTTTAGGGTTTAGGGTTTAGGGTTTTAGGGTTTAGGCTTAGGGCTTCTTGATTCTCAGAGTTTCAAAACAACGGGCCTGCGCGGGTTTTGAACAGTTGACAAGACTCACTTCTGGGCAGGTCTTGTGGTCACGGGCAAACCATAGGGTCTTGCCGTAATGTTAGTTGATAGATGGTCGACTGATGGTTAAGGTTGCTTACGAGATGTTTAATTGATGGTGAATGGATGGCAAATGGTGGTTAATTGATGGTTTTCAATGGTCATCAATGGTTGATATGGTTAATGTTATGGTCAATCGTGTTGAATAATGAAGAATGATCATGCGTAACGCTTACTTGCTGACGAAGGGAGGTTCATCATAGTGAACTGCGGTTCATTGGTCATTCTGGTTGATGCTGTATGAGGTTGACGTGGCTGAATGAATGCTCATGAAACTCAGCAGCCCAAACTTATCTGAAACCCCTCCCCCCCCTTTCTGGATGGAAAGCAGTGGGATTGGCGAATTCCAAGCACAGCTGTCAAGAAGAACAGAAATGCAACGGAACTCACAACCACCGTGACGAATACTGTGATGATGACAAAACGATAACGCCAACAACCACAAGAAAAACCATGACAACAACAACAAAGACAAGGACAACCACAGCGACCCAAACAACGACAACAACAACAACAAACAGCAGCTAGAACTACTGGACTACTGGAAGAACAACAACAAGCACATCGACAACATCAACCAGAATAGCAGCTATCATTTAGGTGTTTACGCTTGCCGAGACGTTCGGGTCCCTACACTGGACTATGTCCCGATTTCAACTGATGAACAGTCCTGTTGGTTGATAGGCCAATCTATCAAATCCGGTGTTTGGCTGTGCACATATACATAACATATATATATATATATCCATTTATTTATTTATTTAAGCATATATCTTATACAGGCATACTCAAATGTGTGGCTGCAAAAATCTTGTTTTAAGCATCAATATGTATAGATTTACAGTAACATATCAATATATCGGATTGAAGTATGTTATCATAATCATACATATGTGTTGATATTCATTTTATTTACATCTGTTGACTTCCGTACTGGCTACCCACTTGGGTGTTTCTCAAAGTAGGACCCCCAAATCGCCAAAGTTTGACGATTTTCGTAATAAACCATCCATTTTTTGGGTCCCCTATTTTGAGAAACCACCATATCGATCAACCATAACTTTGAATGGCTTGTTACGTACTATAGATAGACTTACTATTGGATGATTTGGGGCTCGTACCATTTTAAGAAACCACCAGATGGTCCTATAGCATTTTAAGAAACTATATCAATCAACCCCTGGTTCCCCTATCACTAACCATGGTTTCCCTATAGTTTGTTGGTTACTATCGCCCATTATTGCTGTTTAATATTGACCCATAGCCATATATAGCTGGTATATCCCCTATAGTTGCTTTCTCCCTATTATCAACCATCAACCAGCTAGTTAACCATTGGTTGGTTGATTAATATTGAGCCATAGCCACATCAACCAACTAGCTAGTTAACCATTGGTTGGTTCATAGTGACCATTAACCATTGGTTGGTTCATAGTGACCCAGCTCGCCACATCAACCTGGCGGCGCCTCCAGATGATCCCCGCCTGCTCCAGCATCGACTCCTCCACCAAGCGCCGCTCCTGCTCTTGGGCCTTCTGCGCCGGGCGAAAGGCCGCGCTGCGAAGGATCAGCTCTCCTGGGAGGAGCGAACGGCCGAGCAGCTGGACATAGCTGTGCCAATGGTTGGTTAGTGGTTGATAAGGCTTGTTAATGGTTGATGATGATTTGTGAATGGTAATTAATGGTTATTAATGAAAACTAGTGGCAATGAATGGTGAGTAATGGGTTAACTGGAATGATTGACAAGTTAGTGGTGCTGTTGCTTATGTTGATGGTTTTTAAGTTAACTATACAAACAACAGTCACTTGGATACGCTACCACAGCGATAGCGATGACCGACAATCCGAGAAATCTACAAACAGCTTCAGAGATCAAGCACAACCAACTATTTGGATACATCTGCCATGTGTGGAAGGCAATGCAGTGCCTACAACAACGCAATGCCTCGCATGGCACGGCATTGTACATATCTGTGGAGCATGCATGTGTGCAAGTAAAATGTGCGCATGTGCATATGTGTTTCATTTATGCATTCATTCATTTATATATTGATGAATATGCACAGATATACATGCATAAATTGGTACATTTATGCACATTTGCTTATGATCTTCCTGAAATATGGATAAATAAATATATATATAATATACGTATAAATATATATATACATATATATATATGATTGTCTATTGAGTAACTTATCTAAGGTCTTATTTGCTAATACATTCTTATAAACATATCTTTAAAACATACGTGTCAGACAAGTTTGAGATGCTCCCATTTGATGTTCTACCCTTGGATTACTTGATACTTGCCTAACTGCGCAACCTTTGCACCCGAGATGCCTCTACCGTAGCCAGTTCTCGCTACCAGGCAACGCATAGAGCCCATGGTGGCTTCAAAGTCGCGTCGGGTCAGGTAGAGCAGCAGCGTTTGGCCGTCCTCCTGGTTGACACAACCGCGGGCAGACCAGAGGGAAATCATGAAACTGAGGACATGATATATTGAATGGCTGCGGGTGGTTATTGGTATGCGTGATGGAGCCGAAGATTCATAGAAGGTATACTGGCACTGGATTGCCAACGAACAGTGGAGATACCACCACCGCACATAGAGACATGACCGGCTGTAGATGGTTGCAACCAGTGGTGCTGTTCCTGGCTGCTGTTCCTGGCCACAATCCGTCACAGCGATAAAGTACATGCAGTACCAGCCGTCAAAACATGTTTGACTGCAAAACCATGAAAAAGCCAGAGAAACCCATCTAATTGTTGATAAAGGGCGTCGATTGAGACTGAGCGCGGATTCAATGATCGCGGGTCATTGTGCCGTTCAACGAGAACGAGGTGCAGGTCTCTACAAAAAAGCCTCTTATGGGACCTTCCAAATGTTGAGTGCTAATAATCAAAAAACGGAATCTATACAATAACAGCAACTGACAACCATTCACCAACATCTCAAAATTAATTCATCCTACAAAAACATATCATTGACCATTCTGAACCAATTTAAACCAACATTGACCAATATAGACCCCAGGATCAATCAACAATAAACCCTAGCATCGCTCAACACTAATCACAACGAACCCATGTTTCAACCTTTCAACCCCACACATGAACCAACATCAACCAACTTCAACCAACATCAACCACAACGAACTAACATCTCAACCCCTAACATCACCTGCAACTCCTTGCGCCTCGCTCCGATCCAGCCGTGGCCTTGCTGTTTCGGATTGTGGCCCGCCGGGGCGCCGAAGTCAACAGCGCCAACTCCCCAAAGTATTCGCCTCGGTGCAGTAGATGTCTTTCTGGATATTATTTGCAGGTCATTTTCGAGCATATTTGTCCACGGGTACATTTTCGCATTTGTATGTATGTATACCTATATATATATATATATATATTTGTTTATTTATGTATTTGTTCATTTATGTATTTATCTATTTATCTATGTATCTATTTATTTATCGATTCATTTGTTGAAAAAATATCTATACAATTATTTGTTCATTTATTTGTTCATTCACTTGTTTATCTATTTGTTTATTTATTTATTTATTTATTTACTTACTTACTTATCTATTTATCTATTTATTTATTGCTCTAATTATATATATATGTGTGTGTGCATGTGTTACTTTGAAATATAGATATGTACAGGTATATGTATTGTTTTTAATCAAATAGGACATGCATGGGATTGCCAGTATCATCTGTGTTGGCTCCGGTCGGTTCACTTAGGCTGTTCAAGCCCTCCCTCCAACTCTTCAATCGAATTGGTGAATGGTGATTCATCATCAAACAAATAGCAACAATGACGAGTGCATGATGGCTAAGTTTGCATTGATAGCAACAACCTCATACAATCATGAATGCATGATACTAAATGATTAAGCACGACGTCGCGATAGCAACAACCACATGGCAACCTGATGCTCCCACTCCGGAGCGCCGCTTACCCCGCCTGTCCGATAGTGCTTCACCATCTCTTCCTCCTCGCACGGCGGATGAACAGGAACGACAAAAGATAAAAGTCCGTTTCGGAAAGGCAGGCCATGCTGTAGTGTGCCAAAGGTATGAGGTGACATTGGATTTCCAAACGATCAAGAAATTGTGTTCTGAATGATCCAAGCAATGAATTGCCAATCATTCTGGATACAAGTTGGCTGAGGGAAATCGGTATTTGGGTCCCCCAAGCAGCGGGTCTCCAATTTTTACTCTCCCAGAAACGATGGTAAAATCCACCTGGGAAACCCAATGGAACTTCTGATTGAGCCAGGCTTTCCTGTAGATTTTCCCATCACTGAATGCATTGAAAGACTCACCTTCGCATCGACCATTAGTAACCATCATTGACTATCAGTAACCATCAGCAACCGTTGTATCCTTATCAATAACAATCACTGGAAAACAATTGTTTTCATCACTCAAAAACCATTATCACTGGTTTAACCATCGGTTTACTAACCATTGTCCAATAACCATCACTATCACAATAACCATTAGTAATCATCATTAAGTACTATCAATAGAAACCACTGGCCTTCTACATTCGCAACCATCATGATCTACCATGCATAACCATTAAACATTGTTTCCTTATCGTATCCAATCACCATCACCCATCTGACCTCAGGACACCGCCCAACCAGCGCTTCCCTCCTCGCCCTTCTCGCCCTTCTCCACGAAAGCCTTCACTTCGCCTTCGGCGATGAGGAAGAACTTGTCGCCTGCGGCGTGCTACGACCCTGGCTTCACCTGCGGCCCTAGGGTTGGTTCACGTTGGGGTAACTACCATCATTGCCAGGTAAGGTACCAAGCAAATGGGAGATATGATATATTAATCATTGCTCGCTGCCGAGAAGTCTCCCTACATCCATGCCTTCAGCTGTTGCGGAAGAGCGTTTTGGCTCAAATGGGAGATAGAACAAGCTTGTGAATGGCCATGTATAGACCAAGTTGAGGCCCACCTTGTACAGTAGTAGCTGCAGGCATGAGATCATTTTCAGCAGTGATCAAACATTCTTAACGAGGTATCAAACATGTGGGTTCGTTGGTTGATAAGTGCTGAGAATGATGGGTTCATAATGGTGGCTGACAAATCTAGCATTGTCAATCGAGGCTGTTACATCTCATGATTCTTGACAGCAACTAGTCAGTAACAAGGCCATAATGGTTCCCTTCAATCCTCAACCTGACAATGGTAGAAATGGCTATGGAAGAGACAAATGGTCAAAGGTAGCCGATATCCGACTAGCGATTGGTCGTATTGACTAGGGACTTCTGTCCGACATTTGTGGCTTGCAGTCATGCATACAGTATATGGAGACCTGCGACCTGCTACCTTTAGCTCTATCATACTACTGATTAAAGCCATATGAATGTTGCTGATCGCATGGTCACATAGCTCTTATCTTTGCTTTTATCAGTCGCTAGTGGTCATCGTAAAATATGCCACTGCGGCTGGTTCTCGTTCTTTTCGGATTTATATGCAAAAGATATCGTCATCAGCCAGTATACCTGTGTATCTTTGTGGGAAAATGAAAATGCATATCCCACAGTCCCACAATATACATATCCCACAGTTTTTGGCCGGTCATTGCTATGATTGCTGATTTCTGTGGGGATACCAATTACATTCGAAACAGCATCCGTAGTCTTTTACGAAAAAACGCCAGCTGTTGTATGGTGTGCCTCTGCAACAGTGTTTTCCGGCTTTCTCTCTGATAAACTTACCTGGTTGCGCAGAAAATCCACCGCTCATAGCTAGTTTGTCTACACCTAACGTCTAAGGTAATTTACCAGAGGCTATTCCTCCCTTGCAAGTCAGCCAGCCATCACACCTAAGAGAGAGTGCCCATTGATGGCGCACCCCTTGGGTTTTTGGTGAGCCGTATTCTGGCACATTTCATGATGTACATATATATATATATATATATATATATAATTACATATATATATATATATACATATGTATATATATATATATATATGTATGTGTATATATGTGTGTGTGTGAGAGAGAACGTATATCCCAAAAAAATATCTCCACACATACATCCCCAAGTGATTAAATCATCAACCTCTCTGGACCTCACGATCGCACCTGGATCGCCCTGCTGGAAGACCGTCTCGTTCACGTCCACGGCCTGGCTCCGAACACCACGGCGAGCGAGGCTAATTTGTTATTATTAGCCATTACGCACCATTGGATATAACCGTCATTGATATACCTAGGGTATTATGTTCCGTAAAGTTTTTCACATATACGTATACAGATACATATACATATACATATATTTATACACGGATATATATATATATATATGAATATACATATACACACATGTATATGATGGTGTCTGAAAATGGGGGTACCCCCCCCCAATCATCCACTACTAATCATGTTTGGCAATAAACCGACCATTTTTGGGGGTCCCCTATTTTGAGAAACACCCATATGCAGTCTGCCTGCAGCATCATCATATCCGCCGTCTCTCTGCGCTGTTGCGAGGTTAAGTCGCAAAAGAAGGGCGCAGTGCGGAGCAACCTGCACCAAGAAATGATGGAAAATAGTGGCTAGAAATAGGTAATAGTGGTGAACTGATGCTCAATATATAACTATGCTTAATAATGGTGAACTACCCATTTCCATTGTTGATAATGGCAAATAACGCTTAATCATGATGACATACTCACATTTTTGATAGTTGATTTGATGGTCTGTGAATTGATGGTACAATAAACAATGGTGCAGTGATTTTAAAAAAGAATGATGGTTGATTGATGGGTACTGATGATTAAAGATAGGTAAATGATGCTGAATTCTTGAATAATGATGATTGATGATGATTATTGGTGAAGAGTTTACTAATGATTGTGAATAGTGGTCAATACTTGATGAACGGCTATCATATGATGGTTGCATAAACAACCCTGAGCGTAATGATAAAGGTATGTGCAATTTACGAGGAAATAGGAATGGTTTCTGCATATGGATCCCCGAGAAATCATTTCATGTGTGTAGATGTACATTGAGGTGCAAATATCCAAGTACGCATGTGTATATGCAACGCATAAGTATGCACAAATATGTATATATATATATACATGATCAAATATATCGGCTGAATTTGGAAGATGATACTTGCAAATATAGGGCGAGGCCGACATGCAGGTGTGATTCCGTAAAGATACTATGGTCCAGACTGAAACGAACAGCTGATGAATGCCAGCAGCGGTCGGACATGGCACCGCATGTCCGAGAGAACAACAACGACAACGAGATCGGTGAATGGGATAAACACTTCGTACCCAATAGTTGATGTAGAACGAAAATGCCATACTCATGTACTATAGTGTTTATCCCATTGTTACGAACTGTTGTGTACAAAATAGTTGGGTACGAACTGTTGGGTTACTCATGTACTATAGTCTCCTGGACAGGCCCATACCCCAGCTGCGGGGCCCCTGTACCCTTGGGTGCTCACGTTCCCTGAATGACCAGTCACTAGTGGAGCTGTTGGGACGTGAACCAAGACCCGGTGGTTGGTTGGTTGGTTGGTTGGTTGGTTGGTTGGTTGGTTGGTTGGTTGGTTGGTATGGACCCAGCTCGCCACAATGCCTGTACATCACCTATTCTTGCAAATTACTATCTTCCTAAAATCAACCATTATCTACTACTAAGCAGTAGTCCTTAGCCATTGCCAACCACGCCCCTACGTATCAGAACAAAGAACAAAAATTTAAACCGAAAACAGAAAAACAAGCAAGAAAGCGACCAACCAACCAATCACCATGACTGGGGATATTCTATTGTAAGATTTCAGTATTCAAACATAGGACTGCTCCACCGTAAGAAACACAAACACGCAAAGACGGAGACAGAGAGAGTGAAAAACACGGAAGAGAAAGCAAGAAATACACATAAAGAGAAGGTGAAATTAAAAGAGACATAGAGAGACAGAGACGCAGTGACAAAAGAAGAAAGAGAGATAGAGTCACAGGGAGCAAGGGAGGGAGGGCTAACAAAAAAACAAGAAAGTGCAAGTTCTCTCGCAACTTCTCACTGACCTCTTAGTGACCGTTATCAACCACTATTGACCTATTACTAATCTAGTATCAACGATTCATGTTGCAAATGTCCATTGACCACCGTAATTTCATAGCTCGCCGCCCAGTGGCCTCAAAGCATAGGCTTTCCATGGCGTTTCCTCGCCGTGGGTTCGCGGCAAGGAGAACAGCTCAGCTCCAAGTTCGAATCATTCCAATTTGATGGGGGTTGTAGGTGTCCCCGCCCCCAAACTTTAACCCCCAACAGCTTAAGGGCATATTTAGGGGCTAATAACCACCAACAACCATCCCCGTGACAATGGAAAGATCCATTCTGATGATTCGTCGGTATGGAATCGGGTACGAGATGGTTTCTTGGGATGGATGCTGTTCATATCCACTGTTCATCTGAGTGAGAGTATAAGTTCAGATGTGTATACACAGATTACAAAGGTCAATGTCTCTATGCAGCTTGTTGCACCATTGCTAATCATAATCCCTACAGCGGCCAACCTACCTAGTTCTCTCCACACTGTTAACCACACGCCCTTAACGCCACAACATCAACCACCATCAAGCCATTCGTTCATGGCTTACCCTTGCCTGATTGCCACTATCAACCCCCTTTCCATAAAAACTACCGGGAGATCGATAAACCACCCCAACCATCACTATCAGTCACTGTGAACTGAACGACCATTTTGTCATCTGTTGTTCGAAAGGTGCCTGCGAAGCAGACCCTTGAATCGTAGACTACAACCGTCAGGAAGGTTCCAACCGTCAATCACAACGAAGCGACCGCGAGGACCATTTTGCGCGTTCTCTGCAACGAGTAAGTCTTGAGCCAAAGTTCATTAATATACATGTGGCTCACACTGCAGTCCTATTCACACCCCCCATTAATGGCGCTTGGGATCGGGTGACATTAACACTTGGAAATCGAATTAGGACTCGTGTTCTCGTTGCAAATGAATTAACGTCTCGATAGATGCCGTAGATCTTGACGACGCGACCATCATGTTTGAGTAATCGTTCCGAAGGAACGTACCCATTGGACGATCCTGATCTCCGGTTCGTGATATCCTTCGAAGAAGAACATCATTCCCCATTGATCATTAGCGATCAAAATCACAACACCTAATCTTGACACAAAAGTATTTTCGATCTTTACGATCTGGTTTGCAAGATAGGACACTGCGCCTCGTGTCCTCGAAGATAGAATCACCATCATGTGCGTTTATACTGATACACAACAAGCCCAAAACGACCAAAAAAAAAGAAACCAAAGGGGGGAAGACACACCGGGAATTCCCACGCACATTCCATGGATCATCTGGAAATGGTAGCAGCATACTACGGTGCTGCTTGTGAAGACTGCGACTTCTTGCGACGCTTGGCTCTGTCGCTG
>VSDK01027396.1:0-59746 GCA_009767595.1 Symbiodinium kawagutii
CTTAAGGTAAGTTAGCCAGATTCTGCCTTAACTCAGCTTAGAGGTAACAACCCTGAACCATAGAGCCAAGCAACGAACATCAACAGTTTCGGTTTCAACAACGACAAACGTGTCTCCAGCTTTTTCTGTTGCGACAAATGCACACCACAAGTACAGTGTTGCCACAAGGTTGAACTGTCCGTGGCACATCTGGCTAACTGTAGTCAGTTTGATTCCACACATCTCACATACTCAAGAATCGTTGGAGCCTAGTTCAAAATATTATTTGCCAAACAGCCAAACCAAACCCACAAGCCAGAGCTCCGCGTCTGATTTGCTGCCCAGGCCCAGCAGC
Organism: Symbiodinium kawagutii; assembly: GCA_009767595.1. Taxonomy (NCBI): domain Eukaryota; class Dinophyceae; order Suessiales; family Symbiodiniaceae; genus Symbiodinium; species Symbiodinium kawagutii. The sequence continues at coordinate 335 of VSDK01027396.1, forward strand.
TGAGATCCGAACCTGCAGCGAGCAAATGTTGTCCCCCGCGGAAACCGAAGGCATCATGAAAAAACAGTGAACGTGTCAGTACATTAATGACATGAAATGACAAACAAAGGTAATGATAAACCCTGCAGTAGTTACTTCAGTCACATCTATCTATATGATATATGAACGACCCTCGGGGACCCCACCTTCCAGAACCCATCGTAGCATCAACGTCACATCCACCTCAACGTAGACCTGCAGCGAACGTTAACATGCCCCACCCCACCCCACCCCACCCCAACGTAGCATCAACGTGACCTCAACCTCAACCTCAACGTAGCATCAACGTCACCTCAACCTCAACCTCAACGTAGCATCAACGTCACATCCACCTCAACGTAGACCTGCAGCGAACGTTAACATGCCCCACCCCACCCCACCCCACCCCAACGTAGCATCAACGTGACATCCACCTCAACCTCAACGTAGCATCAACGTGACATCCACCTCAACCTGAACGTAGCATCAACGTGACCTCAACCTCAACCTCAACGTAGCATCAACGTGACCTCAACCTCAACCTCAACGTAGCATCAACGTCACCTCAACCTCAACCTCAACGTAGCACCAACGTCACCTCAACCTCAACCTCAACGTCACATCCACCTCAACGTAGACCTGCAGCGAACGTTAACATGCCCCACCCCACCCCACCCCACCCCAACGTAGCATCAACGTGACATCCACCTCAACCTCAACGTAGCATCAACGTGACATCCACCTCAACGTAGACCTGCAGCGAACGTTAACATGCCCCGCCCCACCCCACCCCACCCCAACGTAGCATCAACGTGACCTCAACCTCAACCTCAACGTAGCATCAAAGTGACATCCACATCAACCTGAACGTAGCATCCACATGACATCCACCTCAACCTCAACGTACCATCAACGTGACCTCAACCTCAACCTCAACGTAGCATCAACGTCACCTCAACCTCAACCTCAACGTAGCATCAACGTCACCTCAACCTCAACCTCAACGTAGCATCAACGTCACATCCACCTCAACGTAGACCTGCAGCGAACGTTAACATGCCCCACCCCACCCCACCCCAACCCAACCCAACCTCACCCGACCTGTTAACCTCATCGGTGAACCTGGGTCCCCGAGGGTATATATATATTCAACATATATGTATTTATATCCCTCACATCTCATTTTTTTTGTTTTTTGCATCATGACTTCAAAATCCGGGACGCCAGGATGTGAAGGCCGAGGTGAAGCAAGTCATGGGTCCCAAGACCGAGGTGATCACGGCGGAAAGGTGCGTGTCCCAGCGGCAAGGGATGAAACGTGCAACCATTAGATAACGTTTAACCATCATAGTTTTACCATCATCATAGTTTACGATCATAATTTACCATCATTTTTTTAAAAAACTATTAGCCATCATAGTTAATGATGACAAATCCACCATCATACTTTACCATCATAGTGAAACTATACACCACAATTATAGCAGTTACTCACTATGAGCAAACTGATGATTGGTACAGTGGTTGTTACTATCGTCGACGATACTGATACTAAATGTGTATTATGAGCGACTATCATAGTGCCAGTGGCTATAGCAATTAGCAATAACCACCTTAACTTATTACTATAGTGGTTATCACCAGTATATAGAATGTCAACTATTCCTTCAATGTCAATCATTATTGCGATCGTGAATATTATTATCTTCAGTTGGTCTTATAATGACTACTCATAAGAACCGATAACCACTATGACGGTAAACGACTATGAGCCAAGCGAACATTACTATAGTGGTTGCTACTATCACCATTAATACTAAGACTACATATATTTTTATTTATATATATATATATTTCAAAAACAAAAACAATAAAAAAAAAAAACATGTTCATTATGAGTGACCATCATAGTTATTGTGGCTGCCGCAATCAGCAATAACCACCAAATTATTATGATAGTGGTTATTACCACTAGAATGGCAATCATTATTGCGATCGTGAATATTATTATTAGTAGTACTATTATCATCAGTTGGTCCACAGTGGTTACTGATGATTATAATGATGATCGACAACCACTATGGTAATAATTACGGATGGAAAGAACTATAGTGATGATACCCACTGCAGCAATTAATAACCACTGGTGGTAATTCGTGGTCTATAAGTATTAATACTGTTACTTACTGTCAGTATTACTTACTGTTATATTACTATGGTGATCAAAATAGCTACTGGAATTGCGAATTAATATTATAACTAGTATTATTGTCATTACTAAGTAGCCATTCTAATTCCAACAATAATGTTATTAACATCATAAATACTTACTAGTACTATTACTGGAATTACTACTCAACAATGTCCCTGATTACTATTACTTATTACTATATAATGTGATTACTGTTCCTAACATTACTATTGCTATTACTGGAATACTTATCCCTAATTGCTATGAATAATTATTGCAACCACTCGGAAGCACTGGATGATTAGCTGGTTCACCTCACCACGCAACGCCATTCCAACGGCTGTGAAAAACGTCGCTTCAGGGCACCACCCATGGAGTTGTACCAGGCGGGCATGGCTTGGGAATGACCGGCGATGGCAGTCTTTTGAAGGTTTTTATCAGGGTTATCACTGCTGGTTCTACAGGGAAACCATGGGATTTTCTATGCTTAACTATGGCTAATAGTATTTTTTCAAAAGTTACACAGTGGCTGTAACCCAATTAATAATGAATATATAGGGGATAATAATCAACGGGAATGGTTAAACGACTTATCGACTTGGTTTGTCCTTGTCGCTATGGTTTTACTGATTGACCAACCAGCCTGACGATAGGGAAACCAGCGTTATGCCTTGGGTACACCATGGCGAACTGGACAAACCATGACGAACACATATCGATGGAATCATCGGAAGAATCATGGAAATCATGGCAAGAATGTATTATGAGCGATGGTGATTGGTTGTGTGGTGGTGTATACTGCAAAGGGTTATGATATTGATGGACAAATGGCAATAATGAAGACATTTGTGATTGTTCCATCCATAATCCCATTATTCCCATTATTGTATTCATTGTTCCCATTTAGCAAGATCATTTCATTTTTGGCAATTCCACCAATATCATGAACCATATTGGGAATAGTGAATGATGGGATCCTATCACTAATTGCAATTGTTTTTTGGAAGATGCGGATTCCAATGGGAATTGTCAACAGTCAACTCTGATATTCGGAGGTTTCTCAAGCCATGGGGGGTCCCCCCTGTTGCCCTCCAGTTGATTAACCACTTATAGTACCAACCAACCATACCTTTGAGGCTCCCTATCGCTTGAAAATTATTCATATTAACATATTTTCTATGGTAATCCCCCACTTGTCAGTAGCTGTTTGGTGAATGATTGCTATGAGTCAAACAACTGACCATAGCAAGACGGTCAAGCAAAATATAGATGGTCTGACGGGATGTTAAGCCGTTGTCAGGTTGCGCATACCAGCACGAGGATGAGAGGGAATAACCAAAGAGCTTGTTGTGAAACCGACCACCATGCAACTGTTGGTGCTTATTTTCTTATACTTGGCAAAAAAATGAATCTAAACAGCCAACTTATTCAACATGGGAATAGCCCAGACATTTGTTGATAACGACCAATTGAATCAGCAGAAAAAAGAACAAAGCGACAACCACGGAATGGACGGTTGACGATCATCAAATTCAGAGTGCCTCGAGCGTTCACGCAGCGAATAATAGTGGTTAGTGTGCAGGAAATCCTGCATGAACCATATCTGAGTCATCCACCAGCAAATCTTGTGGCGAGGAAACCAACTTTGCACGAATAACTCCCAGTATGACTTGTAGCCAATGATTGCTATGAGTCAAACAACTGACCATAGCAAGACGGTCAAGCAAAATATAGATGGTCTGACGGGATGTTAAGCCGTTGTCAGGTTGCGCATACCAGCACGAGGATGAGAGGGAATAACCAAAGAGCTTGTTGTGAAACCGACCACCATGCAACTGTTGGTGCTTATTTTCTTATACTTAGCAAAAAAAATTAATCTAAGCAGCCAACTTACTCAACATGGGAATAGCCCAGACATTTGTTGATAACGACCAATTGAATCAGCAGAAAAAAGAACAAAGCGACAACCACGGAATGGACGGTTGACGATCATCAAATTCAGAGTGCCTCGAGCGTTCACGCAGCGAATAATAGTGGTTAGTGTGCAGGAAATCCTGCATGAACCATATCTGAGTCATCCACCAGCAAATCTTGTGGCGAGGAAACCAACTTTGCACGAATAACTCCCAGTATGACTTGTAGCCAAAACAAGTAGTTATATCGACCACCGTGGTTACACAAAGGAGCCTGAACACTGAACTATGTAAAGTGCACCGTGTAGGCGCAGCCAACTGATTAACTGCGGCAGATGTGTTTGCCTCGACTTGCGCAGTCAGAATTCGTGGGGCAAGGAGCAGTGGAGATGTTGAAGCAGTGCTGCCATGGCCTCGGGTTAGGCCAAGCCGCGCAACTCCACGACGTGCATGGTGTTCCAGCTGTACCAGGGCGCAACCGCGTGGTTGTTGGCTTGTCTGATGTGGGGCGATAGGGCTTTTGTGGAATCCATCTTCAGGCTGGCTTCTCCGTCATTTGGAGCCGTGCAAAATGCGCTTGGAGGCGATAGTTCCGCTAGGGTGGAGTCTGTCTTTGGAGTCAGAAGGACATTCAAGGTGTGCTTCTTGCCTCGGCATGGGCACATGCCTCGAGTGTTGTTGGGCCCCCCATCACTGACAGTGCAGCCACCATCCAGTGCTGCGGCTAGCCTTCCTTTGGCCTTGGAGTTGCCTAAGTTGGAACCTGCTGAAGATGCCATTGACTTGAATTTGGTTGAGTATGTATAGCCTGTATACAAGGTTGGCCCCCCTAGTTATAATTTGATTAATAAGCCATTTAACTATGGTTATATCTACCCTAACTGGTAGATACCCTAGTTATAACCCAAGTTAGCTAACTAAGGGGGCCCACCTTGATAGCTGAGATCCTGTGCCATGTTCAGCTGAAGCTCAACAGCAAATGATTTCAAGGCATGAAGTTGCCAATGGATTGCGTTGCAGCTGCGGCAAACACCATCAATGCACCCAGACTGGATCGCACCTCGTTTCCCTTGTAGGTCTTGCCAAACATGAGGACGGAAGACTTGCAGAAAGTATCCTGGCACAGGGGTCCGCCTATTTCACCCTAGTTATGAAGTTATGAACCAACTCAGCTATCTAGATTATCTAGGGGGCTCCTCCTTGTACTAATCACCATGGTTTGGGCCACCATGGGTTACCATGGAAAGCGTCACCCGGTTTAAAGGGAAACCATGGTCACTTTGCAAAGTCATGACGACGGGAGAGTGCCTGTGGTGTCCCGGAACCACCACGAAAAGCATCATTTCCAATTGGTAAAACAAGTAAGGCTTAACCTTCAGATAGTTGATGGTTAAGACAGTGTTATTATGGATGTAGTGACTCAGTAGCGTTTGATACATTACTGGGATACGTACTAATACATTGCTAATAGTTGATAACCAGTAGTGACTTAGTAGTGTTTGATGCATGGGTGTTTATCAAATGGTGGTTTCTCAAAATAGGGAACCCCAAACCTATTGTTGGTTTGGTTTACTACTATAAATGATTAGAAATGGATGATTTGGGGGTACCCCTATTTTGAGAAACACCCAAATAGGGACCTTCCAAATCACCCAACTCAACCATTTGTAGTAAAAGAACATGCATTTTGGGGGTCCCAACCTTGAGAAAGCAACACGTTGGGTAGCTGTTTAACGACGATGTGTTTTTATTCCCTACTATGAACCACTATCAGCCACTAGAAGCCAGCCATTTTCACAAACATAAATATGACTATACATGGCTAATATTGGTAATGATTTGCCTGAATTTGATAGACGTTGGACGTTTGGCCAATCACTGGGTCAATAATGGCCATCGTTGGTCAATCATTGCTGAAAGTTGCGCTTTCCGAAGTTATAACTTACAGAACCATTCGTGATGGTCAATTATTGGTAAGAATAATTTACATAATGATTAATCATTGGTTCATCATTGACTCATGGGCTCAGTCATCTCAGTTAATGGTCAATGATGAACAGTAGAATTATCATCAAGTTAACCCATCATAATTGATAAGTTGTAGCTTATGCAACGCGAACTGATTAGCCCCTGGTCGCCGTGGCTGACGAAAAATTCCCAGCCCCGCCAGGAAGTGAAGCTTCCGGAAGGCTCGGAGATGCAGGCGCGCTTTGGGGGTGACGCCGGGGGAGGGAACAGCGAGCTGTTGATGATTGATACATGGGTGGTTTCTCGAGCCAGTTCGGGGACCCCAAAATGGATGGTTTAGTGACAGTGTTCTAAATGGTTTCAAATGGATGATTTAGGGGCACCCTTGTTTTGAGAAACACCCAAATGGGTGTTATGCTTACTTGGTTGATCAACAGTGGCTCACCATGTTTGCGCACTGGTCAATGATGATAAATTTTGGTATGATGGTTGCATGCCTACGGAAATATTAGTCAAAACAGATAGGGAGAAACCATGCCGGATGATACCTGGGAATGGTTTCTCTATCTGACCAAATTTTCAATGTCATATTTTGTAGCACTTGTATTCTAAATGTTGATTTTCATCGTGAACAAATATGACAGTAGAAACCGATACAACATACAAAGGCTTCTAAGACCAGCAAAAAGCGGCTACAGTGGCGAACACAAGCGATCAGAAAGCACTCGTTGGTTGATGATCGTAGGTGAGACCCTGAAAGCTTCGAGCAAAGTTCCTTGGCGCAGCAGTTCCGCTGTACAACTTCGGGAAGCTGTTCACTTTCTCTTGGACTGCGACCGAAGAAGCCATGGCAGCGACTGGCAACGCGGCGACGCCACCCTGAAAGCCATTCAGGTCTTGAAAATTGGACGGTCGGGACTGACGAAGTCACCACAAGCTACGAGTGTAACTTTAGCGAGAAGCAATCCGGTTTCCACTATGCTGCCGGAAGCAAGATGGCGACATTTGTGAGCTTGGAAAGGGACACTTCAGGTTCGGTCGCGCTCGAAGTTCACCAATCCTGCTTTGTTTCAACGGTGACTTTTCGCTCAGCAGCAGTACTTTGATGTGAATACATTGTGATTTCTTGAACAAGTCATGGTTGTTGGTGGATTTGTGTTGATGCCATGGTTTCGTTGTGTGGTCTCATGGTTGTTGTTAATCCAGCATCCCGCAAGCGTTGGTATTCAAACAACATATTTCACACTTGAGAGGCGACTTGATGTGCCCAAGAACTGACACATATAGTATGGTGCAAGACTATCGACACCACTGATTCACTGAATCGAGGCAAGGACGGCCTTCAGCAATGGTTGATAATGTTGAAGCACGATGGTGCTGCAAAAACGCTCAGCGATGGGCATACCACCCATTTATCAACAAGGGTCAAAACAACCATGGCTGGTGATGGTCGATAACGGTTCCCCTGTGGTAAACTGACCTGGAAATGAATTCTTTTGCCGTTACAACGAGCTAGAACATCTGAGGACGCAGTATCGAGCTTGCAGGTCCAAGAAGTTTTACCAAAGTGCATTCTGCCCCACTTTGAACCAGATCAAGATGGAGGTGTCATGATGTGTCTCATGTGCACCCTTAACAGTTCACTACTGGGTTCAAAGTCTAATTACGTCCTCCTTCTTGGTAGGATATGTGGGCCAAAGCTCAATACCCTTTCTCTTCAGAGCGCAAGAATGAAACAGCTTGTCTTTGTTGGGATGTTCAACCTCGCGCATGCTGGAGTATTTGAATGGTAGTTCGTTGGGATGTTTGTATCCATAGTTGTTTGTATATCTTTCTATATACCAATCCCCATAGTGCAGCCCTCATTTTGTCGAAACACTCTGGAAAAAATAGGGGCCTTTGATGGTTGAGATCTTGTCACTATAAATCATCACTAAATATGGATCTACCATGATCTACCAACCTGGCACCAACGTCTCCATGTCCGCCGGCGTCCGCAGCGGTCGCACCGCAGCAACGGATCCGTCGTTGCGCCCACCGCTGGGCAGGTCACAGCCGTACTGCGCGTGAGCGCGAAGTTTTCGTGCGGTGCTCAGGGGTCGCAGAGGGGCGTCCAAGTGCTGGTTCAAACGCGAGGGTTAAAGGTGGTTAATCATGGTTGGTTGTAGTGGTTAGTAATGGTTGGTTCGTGGTTAGTGTTAAAGGTGGTTAATCATGGTAGGGTTTAGTAACCCTCACTATTGTTGTTAGTGGTTAATAATGGTTGGTTGTTAGTAATGGTTTGGTGATTCTGGTTCATGATGGTTTATAACATGGTTAATGATATGGTCAATACTGGTCATATATTGAGGTTTAAGATTGTTGAGGCCTATTTGATGGGTGATTATCGTTCATGGATGTTCAAATGCTTGTTTCGAAGGTTACAGTACCGATGGTCATTGAGGTAAAAGTATCTAATAATTTCAAAGCAGCACTTGAACGATGGTCGATTATAAATCATTTCCAACCACTGCCGGATTTTATGATCCATCATTGACAATTGACCACTGTTCCAGAACCAGTATCAACCATTATTTATCATGATTCAGCAGCATTAACCATGATTAGGCACGCTTGACGCTTGTTATTTGGTGTTGTAAACAGTCCATATTAATTTCCAGGGTTTAGAAATCATTTGGTTGGTGGTTTCAAACATTTTTATTTTCCCTATTATCTATTAACAGATGGTTGGTCGACTAATATCTTTTAAAATAGGGGTTCAAACCACCAACCAGTCATCATTAACCAGTGAAGTCAGCTACCACTTGTTGGTTCACACAGAAGCTGCGATGAGCGGCTGGAGGTGGTTCACCAAGTTCAATGGTCAATCAGCAGCCGTGACAGCGGCTGCCTTGGACTGGTGACATTTCAAGGGTAAACCCCCAGCCGTGACAGCGGCTGCCTTGGACTGGTGACAGATTTTCAACCGTTATCTATTGCATTTCCCCATTTGGTGGTTTCGCAAGTCATAGGGGATCCCCCAAATCACGTACTTATAATCATTTCTAGTAATAAACCAAGCATTTTTAGGGTCCCCAATTTTAAGAAACAACCATTTATATTGGAAACGCTGGTCCTTCAACTTGAAGGAAATCCACAGATGAGTCGCGCTGAGGTGATCTTTGTGATCGACGAACCGAGGTATAGATACAGGTGGCCAAGCATCATCCATCAATCCGGAGTTTTATGGTAGGTTTCATGGTGGTTATGTAGTGGTGATATGGTTTGAGTATTGTTGTTTTGGATATTTTTGGTAGGTTGATGTCAGTTGATGTTAGTGGTTATATAGTGGTTATATGGTGGTATGGTTATATAGTGGTTATACGGCTGATGTCAGTTGATGTTGATTCAATAGGCCGCTTAGCAAAAGTCCTCATCACCAATATTCATCCCTCTAAACCTCCATGACTCAAGTACAAACCTTTAGTAATCACTATCATCAGTCACGATGAACCACCAGTTAAACCACCGGTTGAACCACCAGTTCCATTAATCACTAGTTGAACCACCAGTAAAACCACCATATAACCACCAGTAAAACCATTATGCAACCACCATATAACCACTATATAACCACCATATAACCACCATGTAACCACTATATAACCACCATATAACCATTATACAACCACTATAAAACCATGATTAACCAACATGAAGGCCTGTACCAGCCCCCGCTGTTTGGGCACCTAGGAATGGCGCTGCCACGGTGGGCGGTTTCAGCTTGGACGCCCCGTTGGCCAAGCGAGTAGACCAGGCGCTGTGGGACTCACTCAATGGTGGTTTTTATGGTGGTTTTATGGTGGTTATGTGGGTTGTTTTAGTGTGGTTTTGTGGTGGTTATATAGTGGTTTTATGGTGGTTATGTGGGTTGTTTTAGTGTGGTTTTGTGGTGGTTATATAGTGGTTTTATGGTGGTTATGTGGGTTGTTTTAGTGTGGTTTTGTGGTGGTTATATAGTGGTTTCATGGTGGTTAGGTGGGTTGTTTTAGTGTGGTTTTGTGATGGTTATATAATGGTTTTATGGTGGTTACGTGGGTTGTTTTAGTATGGTTTTGTGGGAGTTATACAATGTTTTTTATGGTGGTTATGTGGGTTGTTTTAGTGTGGTTTTATGGTGGTTATATAGCGGTTTTTGGTGGTTATGCGGTGGTTTTACTGGTTATATAGTGTTTTTGACGATGGTTTTGTGGTGATTATATGGTTGTGTTTATGATGGTTGTTCGGTAGTTATATGGTGTTTCTTTTTGTGATGGTTTTATGGTGGTTCTATAGTTATATGGTGGTTTATGGGGCTTATGTATCGGCAATCTGATGGTTTTATTCTATGGTTTTATGGTGATTTTATGGTCGTTGTATGGCTGTTTTTTCATTGTGTTTTTTGGTGGTTATATATCGATGGCTATATAGTGATGATTATATTTAAAGGTTATACAATGGTTGTATGGTGCTTTTTGGTTGTGAATGGTTATGTAAGGTTTCACAAGCTCACCATATCATGAGATATTTTGCATATGTATGTACATAATTCATGTGTGTAGTCTCTTATCATAATTTGTTTTACATAGTTGTTCATAATGGCTATGTAGTCGTGACCTGATGAGTCATGATGAGTTTTAGAACGATTATATAAATATATAGTATTTAGCGGTCAGTGATGAGTTAGATGATCTTTATATAGTTATTATCTAATCTAATGAGTGCTGACGACTTAGATAATGGTTATATTGTCCTTCTTTGATCAGTACTGATGAGTTGGACTCTGGTTATAGTTGTTCTTTGCTGGTTAATCATGCTTAGATAATGGGTATATAAGGGCTAGTGGTTATTGTAAAAAGGTGGTATAAAAGGTGGTAGAGAACTTGTAGATGCTTGTCCATGGTGGTCATGAATGATTGAGAATGGTGTCAGCCCAATCCCGCTAGTAAGAGTCCAAAGTTTGTTTAGATATGTGGAAGGTTCACAATGGTTTTGTTTGATAATTGATTAAGGGCGATAGTGATTTCAAAGAGGTAAGAGTTTCAGAAACATCGGCAATTGCGATGAAAAACTAGATGACATAACTACTATCCAACGTAATTCCTTTCAAGGGCAGCTGCTGAGATCGTTCACTCTGAATTTCAAATACATATTAATTATGAAAGTCGTAACCAATATATTAAATCAAATTCATCAAAATTAAATGAACATGATTAAATTTCATTATGGAAACCAGTCATATTCAATGAATTTAAGTCATTACGAGCTGTGAATCAATATGTACTTGATAGAATTGGTACAAATAGTAAACCAGTGAATCCCAAGACTGCTTTGACTTTTTCCTCAACATGAATCAAAGCAGTTATTGACGTGAGGGATTTAGCAAGCACAGCAGGAATTAGTCATGTGCAAATAAATTGAATTAATTGACTATTTGGCTATTTGGTCACATCTAAATTGATGAAATTGGATCAAAAAGCTTCATATGAACACATCGACGATCCGAACTAATGAAAAGGGTACTTCCTCAGACTTCCGCATATTGTGAAGACCCATTGCGACTTAACATGTCTTCCGCTCTCAACCACGATTCAGTGACAGCCAGCCAGCCATCCCTATCTTTGCAATCACAGATAGAACCAACGTCCTCCGCACAGAGAAAGAATCATGCGAGTCTACCACTGTAACTTTGCTTAGGTATGAGGATGATCTTGGCCCAGGAGGTACATGAAATCCCTTTCAAAGAATCAAACCAGTAGTGGAATTTTAGGGTCACCTAGTTGATTGGCTATGATACTGGGCCAGATGAGTTTACCTTCCACTTTGTCATGGGGAAAGTATTCAGAGGGTGTTCGACTACCGAGCATTGCCACTTGGCGGTTTCCGATTGCTAACTATGATGAATCAGATTGTTAACCAGCAACTGCTAAGCAGAAACCAGCATGCTGAGCACCATTGTGTCTTGATGACATCATATCTATTAAATTTGATGATTAATTATTGATATTCGCTTATTGACAGCTACCCGCCGTTACTGTGCGATGTGAATCTATTCATCATCATCATCATCATCATCATCATCATCATCCTCATCATCATCGTCATCCTCATCATCATCATCATCATCATCATCATCATCATCATCATCATCATCATCATCATCATCATCAAAATCATCATCATCATCATCATCATCATCATCATCATCATCATCATCATCATCATCATCATCATCATCATCATCATCATTCGCTGCTCGTGCATCGGTCTGTCTCGTACACTCCAACCGTTGCCCCGCAGATTTCGCAGCAAGAAACAATTCGATGCAGTGCCAATTCTGCGATCAAAGCAGATCCAAATCCAGGGACCGTCATCAAACCACTGCAGCAGGTGTTATCCACGCGCGCGCGTGCAGAGCTAGGGACGCCATGTCTTACGATGCCATCGTCATCGGTGGTGGCAGCGGGGGATCCGCTTTCTCCAAGAGAGCAGCAGGTCGGGATCGCAGATGCCGTGGGATGCTGAGTGATAGATGTATGGTGAACAGGATGACGGTTGTTTAATGATGGTAAATGATAGGCTAATGATATAAGGTACATATCATCGTTGATAGATTATTAAATGTATGAACATGATTGCCATTGGAATATGACGATTGATATCACCAAGCATATTGCTGTATAAAGCGGAGAACGATGTCATGAAGGGTCATGAAGCTATTTGTACCAATGCGATCGATGACAGTTGGAAATGGCAATCACAGTGGTTGGAATGATATGATTGGCAATCAACCGTGAGGAAGAGCTGTCAACCAACAAGTGATATGTGAGTTGGTTTTGTATTGGAGAGCTGCCATCGCTGATTAAAAAAGCAGCTTACACCAATGCTGCAGGTACTTATGGGAAATGGGTTCTATCAATGACGGCTACCAAGTATCCCAGGCGATCAGTACCACCGACACTTGAGTGGGTGTCAACCTCTTGCATGGGGTGCTGAAATGCATTTGACTGCTCGATTCTAGCTATTTCTAGCTGCTAGATGGGTTTGCGAGAAGTGGAGGAATGCTCAAATTACGATGAACATGGATGAACTCGAGTTTTCGGAGATTTGATTCGCGCAGTTGCTGGAACAGTCAATCTGTTGGATTGCTCCTAGCCATTGACTTGGTAGAATACTATGAAAAGTACCCTGGTGCACTTACGATGCTCAGAGAAGTATAAAATGTATTATAGTTTGTTGTAATCTTTTTTCCATCAGGCATTGCCTGTGCGTACTTCCTGCAGGGCTGTTGGGATATACCTTCCCTGGATGTATTGACTATGGAGGTAGTTAAAAGCTCGACGTCAGGAAGTAGCTTGCCCCGCAGGGGGCACCACTATGTAGGGGTGACAAGGGTTACCAACCAGACATCACGTGTTTCATGAAGAATTGAAAAAAGGGAATACCAGAAGAGCCGCTCCTATTGAATCATTAGGGTAATCAAATGCCCCACCCCCGCAAAACTGCAAGTGTCATGAAGAACTCAATAAGGGGAGTACAAGGGAACAAAAAGGAGGCGTTTCGGGACAGCTACTTTCCCGCATCCTCCTGCGAACTCCGTCCCTGAGTTGCTGACCCCTTAGGGATTAGGGCTGTCTAAAATACTGAGGGCCACTAAACAGGAGTCCCCCGAACATTCTTCCGGACAGGCGGGGCATAGCACAAGTGCTGGCCGTAGAAATATATGCTGTTTGAACATGTTTGAACTGACTTGTCTATGAGGCTTGTCATTATCCATTTTGTCAACGGAGATTGGTTGGAACTGGGAAACTCTTGAAGACTCACACTTGACCAGTACATGAAGTCCGGCGAGCTGTCATGGTTTTTTGCCGAGTGTTCTGTTGCTTTGGTATGACGTCCTGTCTTGTTTGCAACACGCGAGCCGGCAAATGTTGTGGTTTATGTCGCTGGGGACTCGAGCCGACAATGCCTGGTGGGGATTCGAGTCCTCTGGGTCATGGTGGTGCCATGTGGTGCCAGTTGTTGATCAGTTTCCTATGTCGCTTGGATGAGTTCACTAGTCTCAGTCCCCTTGATTACTGCGATGCTCCCGCCAACCGGTCCAATTATTGAGTATTATTTGCTTGGTGGATTTAAACATCTGCAATTTTCCCAAGTATTTGGGATACTTGATTGATTCACTCGATTTTTTTCCAAGGGTTGCTTCGACAACCACTTGTTGCATGTATAGTGAGCACCAATTTCAGCACCGTTTTTCACCATCACATAGCCATGATTATGTTTTTAAGAATTTGAATAGCCATATTTTTTTTCGAATATAATTTCCCAAAACAATCAGCCAAAGTTTGGGTCACTTCCCCCTGGGTTTGCGGTCCCCACCCAGCTGGGGCAGTAGGTTACGGCGCCAAAGTGGCCTTGATCGAACGTGGCGCCCAGTGGGAACCCACCACCAAGAAACGGCTGAGTGCGGGCGCCGGCGGCACCTGCGTGAACGTGGGATGCGTGCCGATGCCCGGCGAGGTTTTGAAGGAGAGGCACCGACGAGAACCAAGGATGGTTCAGAAGGAGTTCATGAGGATGATTGGTGGGCAGTTAGGTTGAATATGATGGTGAATGGATGTTGATGAGTAGTGGTAAATTGCAAGTATATGGTTATAATCCCTAGTTATTGGTTATGATGGTTAGGGTGGTACCTGGTTACTGGTGAAATTATGTTTGATAATGGTTCCTGCTCAATGATTAGGGGGTAATCAGTAATGACCATCCAATAGTCAAACTAACCATTGTAGGGGATGATAGTGACCAACAATAATATAATGGCTGATAATGCTTAACTGCTTAATGGTTAATGGCCAACCAATAATGATCAAGACTGACACTCACTGTACGAGAATGGTCAAAAACATACAGTCGAAACATGCGTCTCATAGTGTTTGGCAGTATGATGACCGAAACACATGTCAATCAACATGTTAAGGACGGCCATGATTCAGCCCTCACGGGTTCCTCATGAACTCATGAAGCTTGTTGGCAGCTAATACGCCATTATTGACCAGTATCCATTGACCATCTTCGTTCCGCATTGTTGACCATTGTGAAATGTTGTGAGCCATCATTATCTATTAGTGACCATTATTAGAACCATTGTCAACCACTAGTTACCATCATGAATATAATGAACCATCAATTCCCATCATTGAACATGTACCTACCATCACTTTCAGTCAGTAGCCACTGCTATGGATTACTATTCACTCATGGTTGAAAATATGGATCCCTTTCGCCAGTGGAACTCGTGTTCTCAGTGAATAGATGATGAGTTTTGACTATTGTTGGTTGATGTGGATGAGTATGGTTGGTTTGTTTGATGATGCGAGATGATTGTTGCTTTTTGTTCATTACATTTTGCAGTCACATGAACAACTAATTAATTCCTATGCAATGTTTCTTGCTCGTTGGCGGTTGGAGAATAAACAAGCAATTCATAGGAGTGATTATCATTGGCACGTATACCAGGCACTTCAACCATTATTGTTGGTCATCCGGACCTATTATTAACTACTATTCACTGCCTGGTGGTTTTCAACATTGGTTTGTTAACAAGCATATTTTTCATAGGGGTGGTTCAACCATCAAGCAGTTAATGGTTAATGTTCATCACCCTCATAAAAACAACCTTGGGTTGAGTAAAGATTGATATATCCCCTATATAAATACCCCTTGAAATAAAAACATAGCATGACAAAAACATTTCCCCTACATAAAAACGACCTTGGGGCCATTCACTGCCTCGCGACAAGGAAGAAGCTGATGTTCATGGCGGGAGCGCATCGAGAGATGATGGTGGGTCCATCTGCGACTGCTCAGGCGGCCGCCTCCGGGTTTGTGGAGACAACGAAGTATGGAGTATATTAAATTGCTGTTGATTGCTGTTGAAGTAAGCAAGTTCAATAGCTATTGCTGCGGTCGTCTGATGTAAATTGCTATTGATTGCTATTGACAAGTTTGCTATTGACCAGTTCATTGGCCAGTTAGTGATGCCAATTTATTGGGTCCTTCGAAACATGGAGGTAATGATCATTATTATTCTTATGACTTGCCACACATGGAGTTAATGTTCATAAACTTATACATATTAATACCAAGGATTAATATCATTAGTACGAGTGAATGATCATCAGTTAAAACCAATACAGAGACAACCACTGAGCAGTTTATTGAGTAATATGAATCACTTGTATCTTAAATTGTGCTGCAAGCAATAATTTGTTACTGGGCAAGAAAGTCCAGACTGGTCGATCGTCGAGAGGGGATCGATGAAGAGCGTAGGATTATACTATTTAGTTCAATGTTTGCCAACAAATTGTTAACAACCTGAGGCTTTTTGGTTGCTGACATTATTTTGTGATTCTTAGTGTTAATGTTCTTATTCGATTAATAGCAGTTGACAGCTGCTTTAAGATCGGGTGAACATGATACACAGTAAAACTAGTGAGATAAATTGAATGGCGTTTATCATCACTATTCATCACAAACTGGGAACATCAATAAACCAGCCAGTTTGACAGGCACTTGGAGTATTTTCACGCCTCATTTATCAACAACTGATCAGATCGAGAGCAAAAGCACGCGATGATTGTGACATGGATATGTGAGGCATAACCAACCATCCATCCGAACAAGATCCAATCAAGGAGGGGTCGTTTTCTCCGATGTCCCTGCATTGATTGGATGGAAAAAATGTGGATGGCATGATGACAAAAGTCATGGGTGACCGGTGACCAGCACGAGTTTCATGGTCCTTGATTGCCATATGGAAACATTTTAAGAATTGCCATACTGAAACATATTAAGATTATGGCTTCCTTGGTAGCCTGAGCACATTTCAATATGGTTTCATTGGTGAGCTTCTAAGCTTGGCATCATTGACAGCTGATTCAAACGAATTGACAGCTACAGTAGTTGATATGAAACTGACTTATTTTGCGATCTGGATTTGGTCCACCCTCCAAGTCACTGGTGGTTTCCCAATGATCATCATGATCATCACCCTTCCTTTGCGTTGCTTCAGGGGTACGACAAATGGCTAACGATGTTTTACCGCGAAAGGGCTTGTGGCTCATTATTGGATAAAACTGATCATTGTTGATGGTGAAACGCCAGGCATTGAGAGGTGATTCCTGGTGACGTGGCGTTCACCTTTTGTTGATCCTGGTTGAGATCAATGTGTGATAAGAAACATGGTGACCATTGTTTGGCTAAGGATGGTTGCCATGATGGTTTGTGATGCCTCATGCTGGTTGATGAGGTTAAATCATGATTTGCAAGGAGAAAAACAATATGATGGTCAAGCATGATATAGCATGATTAATATTTGCCAACAATGGATATTACAAACATGCGGACAACACGTATCAATTACAGAACCTGTTCTTTGTGTGAGTGTTCATCAGTGGTACTGGGCCTCTCCCCACAACATTTGTCAGAACAACTATCGACTCTGATATAGACATGCAGATGGAAGGGGTCACCTTTACTACATGCATGAATACTTAACCACCCCGCACTTGATATATCCCATGTTACTAATTTAAATCACTTCCTGGTGACATGTGCATCTTGCAATGTGAGCAAATACATTGGTAGCAGGCAAAGAGACGAAGCTTGCCCATATTTTGTGTGGCAGGCATGGCATGTTGCATATCTCCCACATCACTGCAAGCGCGTATGTGTTATATGTGAAAATCCATGAGAAACATGATACATACGTATACTATATTTATGTGTAAAGGCATGTAATTTGTACATCCATTCAGAAACATATGACAGACACACAAATGATCGAGAACAAACTGGGGCATCCCAAAACAGATGACATACTAAAATGACAGCGAACAAGGAGTATTGAGTTGGCTCTACTAATCAAGATTTGTAATCATAATTCCATTATCATTAATTATCGTCATTTTCATGTTTCTCCAATATCATTCTATCATTCATTACCAGTTTCATGTAAATTATCATGATTTTGACCTTGCAACCACAGGTTTGACCCTCATTATCATGATTCATGGCAGGATAACCATTGGTCCATGCCATTGCTTGTTGCTTGGCTACTGAACCACCCCTCCTTGGTACAGGGCTACGGTGTGAGCGTTCCGCCGGGTGCTGGACAAATTGACTGGAAAGGCCTCAAGGATCGTCGAGACAAGTATGTGCCATGGAAGCAGCACCTGGTTTTGGAAGCAATAATAGTTGGTTAATCGTTAATAATGGGTAATAATAGGGGATGACAGCAAGCAATTATAGGGGATATACCAACTATAAGGCCTAATTTGGGTTAATGATAGGGGAACAATGGTTGATAAGGGATGACAACTAGCAAGTATAGAGGATACACCAGCTGTTTTGGGGTATATGACCATGGGTCAATTTTAATCAACCAACTAATGGGGGATAGTCACCAACACAAATAGGGGAAAACAATGGTTGATTATGGGGAACCATACGGGGTTTTGACTCATAGCCATATATAGGGGTTATAAAAGTTATTTTCATAAATAATGGTTGGTCATAGGGGACCGGGATAATGACCAACAGGAATGGCTATAACAAGACATCGATGCATTGGTCGATATGGGTGTTTGCCAAGCCAGTGACCGGGGAGCCCAAAGTCATGGATGGCTTATGACTATCACTATAGAATGCTATGAATGGTTTACATATGTTCATGTAAAGGATGAGAGCTGGGGGGTACCCCGATTTGTAGAAACCCCCACATGATTGATATTAGATACGGTGAATAATCATTGATTGGATCGTTCAATGAAGAACGGACGGTTAAGAATGGTTATCCGGTATAGCCACATCTAAGGTGAAATGGTTTGCAACAACTAACCAGGAACAACGGTTTGCAGCAGTTTTTGCTGAGATAATGGCTGTTGATACGGGAGAAGGACGATGGTGGTTGATATTGGTTGGCAACTGTTGGTGATGATGGGGCCACTGGTGAATAGAGTGATAATGTTTGATTACGCAAATGTGTCAATGATATTCAAAGAGTATGCGTAATGGTCCACAAAAAATACTACTAATGATTGATAATCAAAGGTGGATTCTTGATTTGCAGTAGTTATTTATACCATTGCAATCTATTTGACATTGATTATTCAGTAATCAATTGTTGGGACTAAATGGGCAAACAGTTGATTATCAGCAATGGCCAGCAATAGCCATCCTGGGGGTCATCAATACCAAGCTCCTCGTTCAGCGATTTGTTTGATGAATTTACTATAGTGATAAATTATCATCGTGGTGAACCATGAATTTGCCATTAATTAGCATTCAAACATTAACAGTCCATAGTTCACAATGAACTTGTCTCAGGTCGGTTCATTAATTGACAACGGCTTATTCACCACACATGCTTTAGAAGAGCCAATCACAAACTATTCATGAAAGTGACTACCTAATTACTGTACCCATTCCTTGTAGCAGCTGAGAAATCATCTCATTAAGGCAGAAGGTGGTTGCACAGCATTCAGCACTTGTTTCTGCCAGAGACGTGGACCATCCACCTATTCATTCACCACTGCATTAATTCTGGTCAATATTATCTCCACTAACCACTGCCCCATTGTCATCAAGATGTTAAAATCAGTTGAAATCATTAAAACTCCTCTTATCACCAAGATTCTTCTTGGTTGAAAGCCTACTTATTGCGTGACTGGGTCAATGGTGCTGTGGTGAATCCCCTCAGGTAGCGAAGCTGAACACTGGCTACACAGCCGGCTGGAAGAAGGAAGGCCTCCGGCCGTTGGTCGCCGGCCAGGGGAAACTTGCACGTTGAAGATCACCAGTTTGCGATGGGATCAAAAGATCAGCAGTTTGAACGGAAACAACTATCTATCTATACATGATGGATTTTCTATGTAATCAGGTATGTTTACTCATAGGGCAATCCTTAGTAGATATGTTTATTTGCTGGCAATTGTGAGTTAGTTATTGACATTGGCACAATTGACACGTATACCTACATATTTACACCTATCTATTCCAATCACTGTACAGGTATATATGGCCAAAGCGAGGATCAATGAAGGACGATAAGAATCGCATGACACCAGGTCATCATCCAACAGTAGGTGGTCAGGTTCAGTTGTCAGGATGGCAAGCAATTAAACAACCAGGGCAAATATGATTGATGACAATATTCATCATGCTAACAGATAATCATAAATCACATGTTGAGTAGCAGGGAGCCATGTTGATCGTGGTGAATGATGGCTCTTGAAATCATTGAGTCTTGGTTGAGAATGGTGGATCCTTTGCTCACAGGTCAAGCCACTGACACGTGATTGACCAACCAACCAACAGCCCTGAGAATCAATCAGACCAACACATGGGTTCCCCTTCAGTTTTCACCGATGTTGAACTAGTTATTCACCATGGCCACTTTTGATGACCGCTACGAATCACTACCATATACTACCATGCTTCAGGAACGTTTTCACGATTGTCAATCAGTAGAGCTGCCACTTCGAATATCATCCGTGAGTAATCAGGGTCAAACATCCACTACTGGATGGCTTATACCCACTAACTTAGGTTTTTAGTGTTTTTGGGATATGATTGATTTACCATATAACTATCACCAGTAATGTATCCATGATCAACCATCATCAGCCATGATGAAGCCCAAAACCCCGTGATAAACCCCATGTGGCAATGACAGCAAGCATCAACCAAGTGCACCTTGAATGCTTATTATCTTATTGTAGTGCTTTACATAAACATGAAAGATTGACCAGCCAATAACAACTGATTGTGAATATGTGGTTGACCAAATGATGCATATCTGATTATGATGATAATTATGGACAATAGACTTGTAATTGATTAGATACTGGTTGCTGGTTGATTATTCGATCATATGATATTTGATGATATGTGTTTATATTATATTATATTATGATTGCTCACACCTGACTCCTCTTGATGGCTCCCGATGATGATAGTGACGCTTGGCGAAGAATCATGGGTGATGGAAAAGATCAATAATGAACGATATGATCAAGAACAATGGGTAATACTATATGTATATAATACTAATGTTTTTTGATGCTTGAATTCGATGTTTAATGGTGGTAGACGATGGTCGCTCTGGTGAATATATACTTGTTGGTCGGTATCGTCGCTTCGCAGTGGTTGGATGATTTTCCTTGAGCATGGTAGGTACTGGAACAGTATATGATGAATGAGAGCAACAAAAACGAATAAGAATCAACAGGCAATGGAAAATAGACTTTAATGGGTTCATGATGGTTAGTGTAATCTTAATTGCTAGTGGTCAACAACGACCATACCTTCTTGAATAATTTTCCACCGTGTGAAGCGAGCCAAGAGCACCTTCAACTCACACAGATCCGTGCTTCGCACGCAGGTGTGGAAGTTTTCGAGGGTCTCTCGGTGCTGCGGAGTTGGGGGATTTGGCGAACATACTTATCAGACAATGGTCAGATATACCAGCGCATGGTTGGTTGTTTGGTTGACTATATTTTTTTGATAGGGCTTGAAACCACCAACCAGCAATGGTCGGATATACCAGCGCGTGGTTGGAACCAATCCGATACGGATTGGATATGCAATGAACAATCGATCCTCTCTTTCAATTTCCCTGAATGACTCGTTGTTCATGAATGGTACCCTGGGCGTTGCCGTGACAAAGGATCAGTGTCATCCATCAATGTTGATTATCATGACCACCTGCGTGGTTGGTTTGAAACATTTTCGTGTTTCCCTATTTTGAAACAATGATTGTTTATTACTCTAGGTGGTCAAGGATGGTTGATAACCAGTATAGCTGGTCGGTGGTTTACAACATAATCGACTTTCCACTGGTATTAGCAATTGTTTGGTTAGTTGACGAATATGTTTCAGTGGGTTTGAAACCACCAGCCAGCCGCTGATAGCACTCATACTTAAGGTGTTTGATGGGTGGTCGGAGTCAACCAAAAGCTTTGGTCGGACTTTGATCCAACAAGATTGGTTGTCATTTGTCCTGCAATATTGCTACAATGTTTCCTTGACCATTTCCCATTCTGCTACAACATTGGCATTCATTGGGATTATCGGTGATTGCTTAGATCATTATTTGCAATTATTGACCATTGAATTATTTGGATTAATTTATATTGTTAATAATCATTCTGATTATTTCGTTGCATTCAACCAATATAACAACCCTGGAACAATATTATGGGAAACAATGTTTTTAGTGGATTCAGCCAATACTGTTGACTTACTACTATTGTATTCTATCGAGAAACAATTCATATTGGTAAACAATACCATTGATCCTCCAAAATGCGGGTCTCAAAATAGGGGTACCGCCATATCATCCCATACTAATCATTGTTTGCTAATAAACCAACCATTTTTTGGATCCCCTTATTTTGAGAAAACACCATATCGTAGCTGTTTAACCTTTTTAATTATCCCCTATGAATCCTGCTATGAATCCCTATGAAATTATCCATCATACTCACAATACTGACTGTATAAGTATTGTGTTATTATTAACCATTATAGCCACCTATTATCAACCATTCTAGTAGCTGTTTAACCATTATAGTAGCTGTTGAACCATTAACAACACCATAACACTTATAATTGTTATTTCAACCATTATCAACCCTTATTATTGACAATTATAGTCACCTATTATCAACCATTATAGTTGCAATTTAAGCATTCTTATCAACTATAATGGTTGTGGCTTCAACCAATGACATTGCTTAACATTCAACTATTATCATCACAATGGTTAGCCATCCTTATTGCTTCCCCCTTGTGGATTCAACCAGCTCGACCGCGCCGAGGCGTGGGTTCCTTTGTGGACTCCGAGACCGTCTCTGTGCAGCTCGGCTCCCACGGATGGGCCCCAATCCATGGGGTGACCCCATGGCACAAGTAGTTTTCATATGGCTATGAACCAATGGTTAACCAGCTGGTTAGTGGTTAATAATAGGGGATAACAACTAGCAATTATAGGGGATATACCAACTATAAGGCTATGGGTCGAGCAGTTAACCAACCAACCAATGGTTAACTAGCTGGCTAATGGTTAATGATAGGGTTTAATAAGCAACAATAGTAGGGCATATACCAGCTATGTACGGCTACGGGTCAACATTAATCAACCAATTTTATGGGGGATAATAACCAACAATAGTAGTGGGAAAACAATGGTTAATAGTGGGGGAACCAAGGGTACGGGGTTTTGACCCATAGCCATATAGGGTGATAGATGGTAGGTCTATGAACTTGGATGGTTTTCATGGCTCAACCCCAGCAATGGCTATGAACTTGGATGGTGTGAAGATATAGGGTGATGGTTATAGCATGTTGTTGCCAGTGGTAGTGCTCAATTATGGGGGATTATAAACAACAATAATGGTCAAACAAGGTAAGCCACTCTTCCGTTGGGGTACACCATTGATGATCCCACAGGTGGTGTCTGAATGGTGGCTGGTGACCAGGAGTATTAATCAATGTCGGCACGATCTGTTGAGTGGTATCTTCAACAGCGATAGGATACTACCAACCAGATGCCAAGCTTCAGAGCAACCAACTGGAACTACTTGGTTGCTTCAGCCACAAATTGCTGATTCATTGCCATCCGACTGGGCCTGCTGAGCATTGCGAAGCCGATTTGTTTTCAGGCTCGGGTAGAAGCTGGCAACCGGATAGAAACCACGGAGATCCATGGAGTAGGTTTGGGAAACATGTTGATGGATTGGATGTGGAATTCCTGTGCGGCTGTCAATGTTCAGGCGATGGTGGTTGTCATCCTATTTGTATCGAATTGGATTATTTGCTGTACATAGGAATTCTGCCATCATCAATCAAAGCAGATTATACACAGCTGAACATACATCCTCGTGTACGCTTTTCTTTCGTGATACTTCATTGCTCGTGTCAGATCCAACATCAAGAACATTCCCGTTCCAAAGTTACTGCGAAGGAGGCTTCGGACGTCATGACTTTAGATTTACAGATTGTCAGATGATCCTCCAACCGAGTACAACAATTAACGATGATCAAAACAACTGATATCAAATATCACTGGCATCACCAATCATACTTTGGTTTGATGGTCAGTGACTATGAATTGCCACAACCATTACAACCAGGAAGAGCTATGCAAGTCAACATTGCCAGTTCTCCACCATTACCAGTGAACTAAGGTTATGATCACCGTAGCACTTATCACTCACTGGTAGTAACCATCACTCACTGATAAGTTATCAACCATCATTCACTGGTAGTAACTTAAGTGCTACTGAAGTAATCAGAAATCACTCACTGGTAGATCAGCCGTTATTGAAGCAAATTGTATGCTTAACCATTTGTTGGTAATGTTTCGGAATGGGCAGTCGTATAGCTATGGGTCACAACTACTTGCCGGTTTTAAACATTTGTCATTTTCCCTGCCCTAGTATCTGGGATGGTTGTCCACCAGATTAAACCGGGACGCTTTCTAAGCAAGAAAGGGGATGGTTGGTTGATTGACTATGACTAATTATACACAATCACTTGGTTAATACATTGATACAATAATTTGGTTTTATGGGTGGTTGTTGGTTGACTATGATTGACACATATTTTTCATAGGGGTTGAATCTGACCAGACAGTAATGGTTAATACAAACGCACGGCCTTCACTCAGGCAATGCAATGATGGAAGCACCAAAACGCTGAAAGGTCACTTGGAGACAGGGCGTTTCAAGGACACGTGAAACAAGTGGCTTGTGGTCAAAGTTCAAGATGGAATCTCAACAAAACAAGGGTGCATCCATTAGGTATCTTCTAGCTAGGTATTCTTCAAGATGTTCTACGTCAGGATATCCTGGATGGCAATGTATAGGGATCAGATGGCAATAGAGAACATCTACAATTATATCATGTATGCATGCATGTGCAATGCCCTAACATGGAAGCAACAAAACACTCTATAGAAAGACCAATTTGAGCTGCTCCCACAAGCCGTTCTTGATGTTGAACCCTTGTCTGAGGGGGTGGTTCATAGGGACTCATTGCAACCGATAGATGAACACTTGCTGATGTGTACTAACATCAAACAAATCCATCACAAACCATCATTAGCAATGGGAGTAGGCTTGCTGGCGCAGGTGGCATCGCGTACCTAAAATGTCCTTCCAATTTCAGCTGGCGAGGTCGAGGTTCATTATTCTAGGAAGATTCACAATGTCTGGGCACATTGATCAACGAGGGTACCCCGAGCCACACTACAGAAACGCTATGAACGTTTTGTTCGAGAAGCGAAAAATGCGGAGGGTAGCATTGTACCACCATTATGTTGGAGTGATTTTGATCACATGTTGCCGTACCAAATGTGAATCCACTTGAGTGCAACTGGAGGATATACATTTGAAAAGACTACTTTTCATGGGCCCGCTGCTTGTATACTTCCCGGTTGTTTATTTGTACTCAAGATACCTAGGTGACAGTGATACAGAAGCCTTACTAGCACTGAACAAGAATCATTGACCCTTACCCATTACACAGGCACTACCCATGACAGAAGCAACATGGCTGTGGGTCAAAATCCCGTACCCCTGGTTCCCCTGTCATTAACCATTGTTTTCCCTATAGTTGGCTGGGTAATAACCATCATTATTGGTTGGTTAATATTGACCCATAGCCATATGTGAACAGCCAACCCCCCTGCGAGACGCCGTCCATAGACTCTGTCACAGGTAAGCATATCTTGATCGCGTGCGGTGGTTTGCCTTCAGAGCCGGACATCCCGGGGGTGGAATATGCGACCCTCGTTGTATGAAAGCTGCCCGGGCGTGGTCGGTTTGCCAGCTGGCATCAACCAGCATCATGATAAACCATCAAGCATTAAGAAGCCTTAATTGGTGGTTTCTTCGAAGAGGGAACCCCACAGAATGCTTGGTTTATTATCACTATAAATGGTTGAGAAAGGATGAATTGGGGGGTCAGTCTTGAAAAACAACCAATTGTAACAGCATTCTTGGCCAAGAAGCACATGCGATAAACAACCACTTGCAGCCCACTCGAACAACTACTCAGAACGCGTAGAAACATTGAGTTTATAACAATCATTTGTAGTGGTTATCTAGGGGTTAAAACCATTCATAATGGTTGATAATAGTCGATAATAACTCCAACAAGAATGGTGAAACTGCTACTGGTTGGTTTGATTGACATATTTTATTTTCCCTTGTAGTTATTAGCATATGGTTGGTTGACAATCATATTTTTCATAGGGGTGGTTCAACCACCAACCTCAGATAACTCTTACTTTAAAATGAAACAAACAATTTATGAACTACCACAACCCAGTTCATGAAGCAGTTTTATGAAACCAAACTCTGAAGTTTAACAATCATCAACTCTTTTCATAAACACACACACACATAGCGACCACCAGCTATTCCAGTTCTCACTCATCAGCCATTGAATTCGTTGCATTCATTCACCATGGTCTTCAGTAGATACATGGGGGGTTCTCAAAATAGGGAACCCCCGATGGTTGGTTTATTAATAATAATTGTTGGTTGTCCCTTATTTTGAGAAACAATTTGTAAATAAGTAGCGAATAGTCATGGCTCATCATGGCTCGCTGTACGTAGTTCGAGAGTCATGGTAGCAACAGGTAAACATTCACCTTATGCATCAAAGTCGTCGACCCAGACAGGATCAAAGCCTCAAAAAGATTTGCGATATTTGGCGATGTGCGATAGGGTAATAAAGGGTATATCAATCATATATGTTTTTATATGTTGATATCTGAGATTTGTTTTGTTTCATCTACATAAATTCTGGTATATATGCATATATATATATATATTTATTTATTTATTGATTTATTTATTTATTTATTATATGTATAAGAAACATATATACACATGTTTCTTTATGTTTTCTTGACTTATTCATATTTATGGGGCGTTCATTCTAAGCTCATACGTCTAGATCGTGGAGCATGGTGTCCTCAGGATCAACAGCGATGGCTTTTTCGAGCTGGAAGAACAGCCGAAGAAGGCACAGGGCATGGCGTAGATGGGCTGATTTAGTGGATGAACCAGCCATTAACCACTGGTTAACCATCAATTGATGGTTAAGCTTGAATAATGTATACCAAGATTCACACATTACACCAACCAATGATACCAACAAATCGACCGTGATACCAATCAAGATAGCACTGTAATTGATGATTGATCGATTCAGAGTTGATTAAGTATGACTGGTATCAGGTTCATATCATGGTTGGTTAATCAAAAGTGCACTATGATACCAACCGTGGTACCAGTCATGATCAGCCAATTTCCACGTTGGTTGGGTTCCGTTGAATCGCCCATGCACCACAGCCGTCCAGTCCTTGGTGCCATGTTTCGCTGTCACTGAATCCATTTGTCGTAATAAATTCCATAGCGCTCTAGGGTTCCCAATGGCTTCCGAAAGCCACATTTTTTTTCTTGGTGATGGAATCTTGCTGACTTAAATTCCATTCTTGCTTTTCATTGATTGAAGATTGATGAAAACTTGCTCATTTACTTTAAATAATTGCTTACTGAATTGCTTAATCAACGATTCACCATCCCTCCAACTTCTTCACCCTGACAATTCCCGGGAGCTTCCAAGCGCCGCGGCCGCGCCAGGTGGCGGTGGTGGGCGCGGGGTACATCGCCGTGGAGATGGCCGGCATTCTGCACGCCATGGGCTCCGAGACCCACCTCTTCTTTCGTGGCTCAGCTCGGTAGCCATGGGCCATGGGCAGAGCGGATGGCGCTTCAACCCGCCGTTCAGCTGGCTGGTTGGTTGAAGGGTGAAGGAATGGTCCAGGAATGGTTAGTGTGAAGGAATAGTGCATAATCGAAATTCAGTGAATGGTTGGTTAGTATAGTTAGTGGTTCTAGCTACCAACGACTAATCAGCCGCTATTGATAGAGGAATTGTACCGCTAGAATCCGCATACTGATTGAGTGACAGAGAAACGTTTTTTTGTAATAAAGTAATTAATCATGGCTGATAGTCGCAATGAATGAGAACAGTAGTTACTCTTTGTTAAAATCATACCTGAAGTAATGAATAATATCAATGCTAAACCAATCTAGTGTATGTTATTATTAATTAATTAATTATTAGCAACAAAAAACAACAACAACACTGAATTGTGCATAGTAATGATACATAATAGTTTTTGGTTGTTCATAGTGGTGGCTAACTGTCGGTAAATGGTTGGTTCCTGATGACGAGTCAGTTGCTGGTAGCAAAAGATAGTAAATAATGGCGGTCAATAGTGGTTGGTGAATGCCAGATGTTTATGCCAGGTTGACGTACTAACACATGTGTGCATGAACAACTGACCAACGGCTGATAATGATTTATTCGTCGTCAATCATAGGCCACACACGGTTTATTGATATTTAGCCATTTCGAAAGATTTATCATAGAGTTTCAGGATGCTGATTAATGGTTGGTGAAGTGTTGGAAAATGGTCGGTTAATGATGGTTTCTTGATACATTGGCGCTGAAAATGGCCGCGGAATGGTGGTTGATACAGGCTTTACAATGGGGTCCAATTTCATGCAGCAGGGGCAGCCATTCAGCCGGTGAGCAAGTGAAGTATCCCAAAGATTGGGTAGGACATATATCCCAATGAAGTCAAGGGTGCATCCGTCCAGTAATCCGCCTAGTCCACTCATCCACCCATCCACCCAATAGTGAGTAAGCAAGGACTGTTCGCTTGCGGGCGCATAACCATGACTAATCATGGCTTGAGAACCAAATTGTTCTCAGCCAGCCATCAATTGGGCGAGTTTGCCTAGTGCACATTGCACACCAGCAGAAGAGTTACTTCACAGCAGTGGCCATTGGTTTCAGGATACCCGGACGATTTCAATGGTCTCTTGGTACTGTACCAAATTCTTACACAATTGTTGACACTAGATTGGTCTCTGTGCGAATTCTGCTGATAAATGGCACTAGTTCACTTAGAGGGGTTAAATATTATCATTTATTGGTGAATTCACTGGTGAATATGATCGATCCAATATGACCTAAGATGCTCTAATGTGCTCTAAAATGATCTAATATGGTCTAACATGCAATATTTGATAGTAGCAAATTTATATACTGCATAAAGATTATATATATATATATATATATGTATATATATAGATCTATATAGATATAGATATAATTATGTTAGATCTAATATGGTGGTTTCTCAAAATAGGGGACCCCCCAAGTCATCCTAATTACTAACCATCAATATAAGTAATAATTACCAACCATAGCTTTGGGCTACCCAAGTCCTGGCTTGAGAAAGCACCATATATGTCAGTGGGTCAAAACCCTGTACCCCTGGTTCCCCAGCTATTAACCATTGTTTACCTATTACTGTTGGTTAGAATCCCCCATTAGTTGGTTGATTAATATTGACCCATGGCCATATGCATTTGTAAACGCTGAGTCCTGATCTGATTCTCAGTAGATCATCCTGGGATCCCTGTCAGGTGGCGACACGGTGCTTCGTCATGGCTTTGATCCCTTCGTGGTGGAGACGTTGATGGAGGCGGCCGTCCGTTGCGCTTGGGGCCTTGGGGTGGTGCTGCTACCTTCTGGAATGGTGTGATTAAACGGATGAAAAGTATAGAATAGGTGCCTTGTTGGTGGTTTCAAACATTGTTTATTTTCACTAGTAATCAATAATTAATCATTGACAATTGGTTGGTTGACTAATATTTTTCATAGGGGTTGAAACCACCAACCAGGTGCGCAAGAATTGTTTCGCCTTTTTAGTGATCAGATTCATCAGCTACACAGTAAACAAACCTGCCCGATTGAAATGGAAGTGTATCAGGCATTGTAGGGATCCATTGAGGTTTATAACTAGAGTCATAGACCCCAAAGCAACGACACAGTAACTGACCCCCCGGTGACCACTGGGAAGTTCTACCGACCGTCAGGCGATGGAGCACCATGGCCCAATTCTGCATAGATGCCTGGCAGCAACTGCGGATTTCCTGCTGGAAAAAGATGGGAAGCAACTAGCCATAGTCATCGAAATGTATGACTCATGGTGAGGCTTACCATGGTTTGAGTTGTCAAAGTCATGTGCGGTCCGAATAGTTGCATTGTTTCCCAACTTTCGATCTCACTTGGGATGTTGAAAGCCAAAAATCTAGACGCTCAGATGCAACCAAACAAGAAAGCAAGGCTATAGTTTAATCCTTTGCAGGGTTTTCAAAATTGTTACCAATTTTATTCGTCAGAGTTGTGTTGAATCCAAGCATCTTTGCTGATGAATACATGGAAGCGTCACCCCGTACCAACATTTTACATACAGTTGATGTGGCTGATGTGGTTTGTCATTACTGGTGTTGAATTTATGTTGTTTTTTCAAAATAACCGGCAAATTACTGGCGAATGCTGCTTTTGAGCATATTCTGCCGAAATTCTTTGCCCCATGAGTTCTGGCACCTGCGAACCAACCCTTTGGGAGAGATGGATGTAAGCACTTTGCAGGCTAAGCTGGATTAAGTTGGAATAGTTCTACTGACTGCCTTTTGCGCCTTGATTGTGTTCAGGTATTCTTCAGCATTGGTGTTCCCAGTAGTGGTCATTTTCCCACTCCCATCCTTTTTCACCCAAGCAGCTGAAGCCATTCCTGTGAGAAGAGGTGCAACTCTCAGAGTGATTGCAGACAGCTTCAATTCCGCCCTTCACTGTTGAGACATGCTGTGGTACGTTATTGGAAATCCAATTGCCTATGAATTGACCCACACCACCTGCCATGTGTCTCTACGAACTTGGCAATGATTAGTGATTTACAGCAGTATTCATATTGGTCAGTTTGGTTTGCTTCTAATTACTGAGCTTGTTCTGATGGGTCAGAAGTTGGAAACTATGATCAAGGCCTTTGGTGCGCCACCCGTCGCCTAAGGAAATAGCACACCGAAAAGCATCGCGAAGCAGGGGAATGGACTGCTGACCTACACAGCAACAGAAGGTCCCATGGGAGAGGAGAAGGCCATCGCCGATTTTGCAACTCGATTTTCGTACGTGAGGATTTGACAGGGGCGAACACACCACATTAGAGGCACAGAGGATCAGAGACCCACATGACGGCCCTTCTATGGGCAACATTCCTAGGCGTATATATACATACCCGCACAACATCCAACTATGGGAACATGTTTAAAGGCATAAGCTATCGATTCTGGCTCCAGGGGTGATGGGAAGCATCACATTGCTTACCTTATATAATTGTTGTTGATTGCTGATGACTCAGGTGGGGCAAACTGCATGAATTGATTTGTTCTAAATTCTGCATCCCAGTGATCCATGTGCTGTCACGGCTCCATGAAGGGCAAGCGCTAGCTGACCACATCGTCATAATTGATAGTAATGGGCTACAACTACAACGGTGAACTATATGACTATATGTATAAATCGTTGGTGGTTTCAAACATTTTTTGTCCCTAGTAGTCATTAACAAATGCTTGGTTGACAAGCATATTTTTCATAAGGGTGGTTCAACCACCAACCAGTGATGCTAGCTTGGGGCAGTAGAACCTTGACTTCCTATTTTCCTGATCAACAAATTGGCCCAGTTCTCATCGGTTTCCGTGTGACTCAACTGACCACGGTCAAGGCCAATCAACTACTATTACTGGCGCTATGATCCATCCCCTATGATCAACCAGGAATCACCCCAGATCATACCTACTGATTATTCCAACTGAGTAATCAAACAATTACTGAAAACCATTAACAGTGGTTAATAGTAGGGGATGATAACCAATGAAAATCGTTAAACAGTTTCTAGTTGGTGGTTTCAAACGGTTATTGTCCCCAACATGTGGAATGGTTGGGTGATTGACCACTGGCCAGATGAGACCAATCATGGTGCCAACGACGTTAGGATTCATCAAGATAGGAATCATGATCAGCGAAAAAGACATTTTCACGCTATTAAAACCAACCAAAGCTGGTTGGTGGTTTCAAACATTTTTTATTTTCTATTGTAATCATTAACAAATGGGGTTGGTTGACAAGCATATTTTTCATACAGTGGTTCAACCACCAACCAGGCAGTGAAAGCTTGACCAGTCATAAATGGCGGTTTCTCAGAATGGGGGACCCCACAAGTCATCCTTTGTTGACCATTTATCGTAATAAACCAACCATATTTGAGGTACCCCTATTTTGAGAAAGCACCAAACGGTTGGTTGAACCAACCAAATATTAATCAACCAAAAAAAGAACTTGACCAGTCATAGAGTCAACCAAATTTACAGCTTGACCAGTCAATAAATGGTTGGTTTCTCAAGCCTTTTTGGTTGGTTGATCAGTCATAAATGGTTGGTTTTTTCATTGAAATTTATTGACTTAGCCTTGATCAGTCATAAATGGTTGGTTTTTCAAGCTCTTCTCTTCGTCCGAGGACTGTGTCTTGTTGGCCATTGGCCGCAAGCCAGTGACCGTGACTTGGCCGCTGCGGAGTGCCGAGCGCTCGAATCCAGCAGGGCGTCACCGGTGGCCGGGTCATGACGTTTGATGGTTAATGGATGGTTCTCAAGCCATAGGGGACCCCAAACATGGTTGGTTTACTATGGTTTACTACTATTGATGGTTACTATCCGATGATTGAGGGGTACCCCTATTTTGAGAAACCACCAAATGGTTCAGACAGGTTGTTGATTAAGATGTTGATGGTTAATTGATGGTTGATTGATGGTTAATTGATGGTTATTAAACCAATGTGCTAACGAGGGTCGATAAGGTGATCAACATGTTTGGTCCATAATATTGATGGTCAATGGTACTGATATGATGGAACATGATTGTTACCAAGGGTTCAGTGCGGTGGCAGACAGGACCAGCAAATGCCAAAGATAGATATAGTTGATGATAGGCTATGATCGTAAACAGAGGTTATGGCTAATGACGGTTGATGCCAAGTCTTGCTTAGTGGTGATTGTTTATGATGGTCAGTGGCCCATGATGTTTGATAGATATTCATGATGATGAACGGTTGCTGATGGTTAGTGTTTGTCAATGATGGTTGGTGATGCAGAATGACGGATACTGACGGTTTGATACGATGGTTTGCAGAAAAATGAGGAAACATAATCGCTGGGAAGTGCACTACGGCTGCTGGTGCTCAGTGTCGGCTCGATCCAGAAGCAGCAGCATTTGTTAGCCGACAAAGATGTGGCATGATCAAAAGGCCTCCACCAGTGCCCTGAAGTAATTGGAGGGAATGAAGTCATGCACAAAACACATGTGTGAAAAAGCCTTTTCTTTACGCCGGTTAGTGCGATTTTGTGACTCATCAGCAGGTCCTCCAGCCTGGTGAGCATGGAAAACGGATGGCAAAAGGCAAAGCCCGAGCATGATCACAATGACTACGGTGCACATATCCGTGAACTGGAGAGAAGTGGACAGGTCCGTTTGCAAGATCTCCGTGAACGGTCCTGGGACTCGGTCTTGTCCAAGGACTTCATCATGCGTTTGCACAACGGGATTTATGCCAACCGCAACTGGCGTGGTGCTGTGCTGATCAAGGATTCCATCACCTTGGCCAACTACCAGCGCTTGTTGCAGCGCTTGCAACCCGGTACCATCTTCGATTTGGGCACTGCAGGTGGCGGCTCCGCCTTGTGGTTTGCGGACCAGTGTCGGGCCTTACGTCTTCAGACCAAAGTCGTCACCATGGACATTGCGGATTTCCGAGCCGAAGAGGTGGCTGGGTTAGGGGCAGTTCACCGTGAATTTTGTAGGGAGAAGTTCCTTTAACTCACAACTTCATAGAGAAAACTGGTTGGTTGATGGGGGAACCAGGGGGACACCGCCAGGTGAAAAAGTTGCATCAAGAAGAACATGTGGAGTTCGTGCAGTGTGATGTGCTGAAAGCTTCTGAGAAGCTGAAGGATGGCTGGTCACTTCCCAAGCCATGGCTGATCTCGGATGATTGTCATGTGGACTCGGAGAAGCTCATGAGCGAGTTCGAGCAGTTGGGCATGGATCAGGGTGACTACATCCTCTTCGAAGATACGCATTTAGCCACTGCAGATGAATGTGGCATGAACGCTGACAAGCCAGAGGAGTACACCTGTGACCATTTCGCTCCTGGGAAGCAGGCCTTGGTGAAGGCCGCCATGCTCAAAAGGGCTGATGACTATAAGATTGATACCGACATTCAGGACTGCTACGGCTACAATGGTGCTCGTTACGTCAATAGCGTTTTTGTCCGCACCACCGCAGCCAGAAAGCGGAAAAGAGAAGACCCACATAGCTGGCCAAAGTGCGCTGTCAATGGGAAGTAATTTATACAATGTTCCTCAGGCCAACATGTTTGTGGCCGAATTCAGGCTGCGTTTGCTGCCAGGTGTGTTTCAGCTTGCCTAGCGGGCTACTCTGTCACTCATTCTGCAGATTTGCAAGCCATTCCTCAAGTCGGGCCGTCAATTGTTCAATTGGCATTTGTGAAATGGTCCGGTCAATTGAAGGCTAGCTGTGCCTTGACCATGCCAGGCGCATAGAAAAAAGAGAAAGTAAACAAAAAGCACAAAAAGCTGTGTTGCATTTTGTTGCAGGGGCCCTGGTCGCTTCGTGAATTGTTTTTTGGGCTGTGACTGGCTGTGACACTGGGGGCGTGCGAGGACATGTGCCAACACTTGACAAGTTCGCGCATATTATCTCTCACAGGCTTTGTTTATAACATCACACCAATTACAAGAGTTCATTCATAGATACAATACTCGACTGACAATCTTGTTCCAACAGGGCTGTGTAAGCGGGTCAAGGTTCTTCGGGTCCATGGATATAGTTATCACTGGAGGGAGCGAGGTCAGGAGCCGTTCGGGGTACCGTGGTGCCGGTGACGTAAAGCAGCTCCAGCCATGTGCGACCAAAGCTCCACCGTTGAAGTTGTTTGTTTCCATGCTTCGAATACCATGGATGCCATGGATTATACCAGTCGCAGTTTCTTCAACGATGGCAGGCAAACTAAGCTGGAAGCTTTTAGCTTGGTAAAAATCCATGTCATGGAGTCGTCAATGGTGGATTTTCCAGGCAACCAGTGGCAACCAGGTCAGTTTGCCAGAGAGAACTGATCACCGATCCAGCCCCTTAGCTCGCCGGCGACCACCGCGGAGCTCCCAGCAATGTGGAGGCGGTAGTGGTGACCATGGCAGTACCCAGCAGTGATTGACTACGGCGATTCCTAAATCCATTGGTTCGGTTCATCAACCATCCTCAGGTTTACCGTAGCTGGTGATGCACAAGATCAAACATGCTTGGTTTATTTAGAAGAACGGACCTCGCGTCGATCCATTTCATACTGTTGTTTCTCGGAAATCAGCGATGGTCCAGACATCTCTCTATCATAGTGTGCTTTCGCGGTGTCAGCTCCATTCAGCTCTTGCCTCACGGTCTCGCATTCGAGGATAAGATCGGACTGCAGAACACCAGCGTGGAGTTGAACAAGTCAGGCTGACCGCGGGTCAGTTCCTCTCCCCATGGGGGGCTCATGACCAACAAGAAGATAGTTTCATCACCACTGATAGGGGTTGATAAGGGGAGAACCAGGGATAAAGGTAGGGGATAAGAATGTTGGGTGACCATGAATGGTTGATAGTGGGGGATAGTAGGGGATCATAACCAGCAAACATAGCAATAATTGATCGGCAATTATGATTCACAGCAACATTATTCATCAATAGCCAGCAATCATCAACAATCAGCAACAGCGATGAGTTTTGGTAAATTCCATGGTTCCCAATTGGTTGTTGTGTGTATTACTATATGGGTTCACTTTGCCAACCGTTGGGGTCAATCGGTTGATCGCCAAACCGAACAAACGTGGGAAAGATTGACCACAGATGGCCTGATTACTCGTAACTCTCGGCCCCAGAGCGGTGAACATGTCTTCCATCTTTGCTGTACCGAAATCATTTGCGATGTTCATCATGATGGTCGCTAAGCCCATGCATGGAGTCATGTGGTGTAAACATATGCATAAAGATTGCATGTTTCCACCGTTGTGGATCTCCTTGTGCATTTTAGGGGATCCATGCACGAATGACCATATTCAGACAGATACAACGCAGAACAGGTAGCTGAGGCAGGGTTGAATTTCAATTTTTCGGATGCCCGAGTTGTATCCAGACAAGTTTTATTGACCTATGAGAATGCTGAATATCTGGCTGGTGGTTAGGAGGGAGCGATTCGGAGCCAGGCGTATCCCAAGAGATCTCTCTTCAAAGGGGGAGCGGTTTGGAGCTATCAGGAGTGGTGTAGGGTAGAGATTAGCTTTACCACATGGCTGTGGGTCAAAACCCCGTACCCCTAGTTCCCCTATCATTGGCCATTGTTTACCTTATTATTGGTGGTCATTATCCCCCATTATTGGTTGGTTAATATTGACCCACTGCCACATCAGAAACTCAATGGGGGCTGACCGGCTGACCGGCTTCACAGGCCACATTGTGGTGGATCCCTTTGAGAACACCAACGTGCCAGGACGCCGAACGATTTGGCAATGGCGACTGGAGAGGAATGGCGGCAAACCCCAATGATATGAGCCATGGACACTACGGTGGTTTCTTAAATTCGGGAGCCCCAAAAATGGCTGGTTGAGTACTACTATTAATGGTTGATAAAGGATGATTTATGGTTACCCCTATTTTGAGAAACAAACACCAAATCTATAACGACCTACAAAATGATAGATCCATATTCCATCATTGTACCCATTAAACAGCTTGTGATTTACCATTGTTGTTACCATGGATTATTCGTATCAGATATCTATTCATCCGCGTTTATTAACCGTCCATGCGGTCATCCAGTTCGTTGATCCTTGTCCTCAGTGACCATGGTCTCGAGTTGGACCATCCCCTTCCCCTGTTTGGAAGTTGGATCGGATCCTGGATTGTACTTGGGCCGAAGGCTTACCGTTGCAAAAAGTCTGATCGAATTGCCTAGTGCAAAATCCTAGCGAGTGTTGCGGAGTGGACTTGTCGGATCGGACAAGGGTGCGTTCAGAGTGCGTTGGCCACCAGTAGTCATGGGCAAGTCATCCACACAAATTGTGATGTTTGATTCCACTGCTTTTTTAGATATGCTCTCAGAGATATGAAATGTTCTTTGTCTAGCAGCCAGGCATGGTATGAGAAGGCTGTCTCGGGATGGGGGGTCATGAATGCTGGAGTTTGGTGGCAACAGGGAGTTGACTCCAGGAATCTATGCCATCGGAGATGTATCTCACTGGCACTTAGAGTGGCTCTCTCCACTTGCCGGTGATCCATACATCCAACCGATGTTTTCCCTTTTGAACGGGATCATTTTGGATGGCTGGGGGGTATACGAACGAGTGGGCATATCAATCACTCTTCAACATCCGGACATGGAATTGTAACGCATCAGGTCCATGAATGCCTACGCGGCTGAAGTATTGGCACAACCTCATTGATACCGATGGAAATGGCCTCCACTGGACAATGTTGATGTAAAGATAAGTCGATACCCTGAATTTCTTGACATGCTGAATGATATATCCTCGCTTCATACCTTCCCCATGAATCGATAAAATCACATTGGCTGCAAGAAAAGAGCAAGCCTTTTGCACGCCTGTAGTGAGACATCAAAGAATGCACAGAATAAGTACCTTCGCCGGCAGATTCACCTCCGCGTTTCGTCAATGATTCTCAGCCAAAGGGGCCATGCGATTGAAGGTCTCCATGGTAGATACCAGTGGTACTCTGGTATAGTTCAATGATTGACCTTATTCATCAACCATTAATGAATCACTAATCAACCACCAATTATGGTTTGATTCGAGTCGTGGTTGATTTGTGGTTACTTGATGGTTGATTAGTCGTGTTTTAGTTCATCTTAGCCTGATGGCATTCTAAGCTGATCTTTGATTAACCTCATAATCAAGGGAGGTACTGGTTCCCCAGTGGTGGCTAGTGGTTCTACTTGATCCTCCAAGCATCATGGCGAAAGCCCAGTGAACCAAGCGGTTTAGAGGTTGAGATTTTGGTCGGTTCCTACTAGAAAAAAAGACTTTGAGCTACTATCAACCACGGATTTTCCATCATTACCCGGTATGAATCATCACTCATTATAATCAATCATTTCGATTATTATCATTATCCAGTCCTGTCCATTGGCCATTTTGAATGACCTCATTGAAGTAGCAACCATCAACTAATTTACCATTAATATAGTATCCTTGAATTGCTGAATATTATCTCAATTTGGTGCGGTATTAGGCAAATGACCAATCATCATTATCAACCAGCCATTGATGCACCATTTCTCATCTATGAATGCTTCATCAATTGCTGGTGATTCATGTCGCTAAGCAGTTCCCATGATGCCATGTTTTGAAATCAGCCATGACCATCATCGCGGGCGCCATGGTTCATGAGAAAATGGACGACACATCGCAAAATCATTTGCCTTCCATTGGGTCCATCAGCCAATTTTCATCAATAACCAAACATCAAATCGTCAAATCAGCCATTCAAATCAACACATTTTTTGCAATTCGGCAATCAGTATCATCAAATTGGCACTGAGTCTAGAAATAAGTATCTCAAAGAATCAAATCATCAAATCAGCTTAACCATCACTTACCAACAACTGATCACCATCAAATCATCAAATCCACCATCAGTTACCATCTATTACCATCTTATCACATCATCTAAATCCACCATCACTTACCAACAACTGATCACCATCAACATAAGTATCATTTATCCACCATCAACTCATCCAAATCCACCCACTTCCACGGCGCGGCGCCGTGCGGTCGAGGCCACCAGCACGGGCTACGAGCTGACGCCGGTGGCCATCGCCGCCGGCCGGCGCTTGGCGGACCGGCTCTTCTTGGGCGAAGGCGACGGACGGAGCTGGTGCCGGTGGCTGTAAGGGGTGCCGTAACGGGTGCCGTAGCACGCGCCTGGTGAAGGATGGTGGATGGTTAAGGATGGTGGATGGAATGGCAAATCGGAATGAGAATTGGATTTTCAGGTCAGTTGATTTGAGAAATTTGAGAATTCGGAGAGTTGATCGCGGTTGATCGGAGACTGGTTGATGATAAGTGATGAGAATTAGAGTAGGGATGTGATCATGGTCATCATCAACCAGTCTCATTAATTTTGAGTCGGTTTATCAACGAATGGTTGATACTATGTCTGGAATGAGTTTTCTTACTGAATCAATGAAAAACTGGTTAATCATCATCAATGAAACAACCTGTTAGTCATGATGATTGAGAAATGTTGAAAACTCATGGAAAAATTGGATCAGTTCATTGTCACTGCGCCCCACTCGCTGCAGGTCGCGCACGAATTGCCTACGAAACCATCGCCACGGCGCGGCCAGGGCAGGTGACAAGATGCGATGCTTGGGATAGGATGATTGATAATGGCTGATCTATTATGATGGTTGATATGGTTGATTATCTAATGAGTTAAGTGCTGCTTATTATGCTTCATTGTAGGCTTGAGTATTCTTGATTCGGCTCGATTGCTGTTGATTTCTGATTCTGCTTGATGCCCCATTCTTCGCCTTTGTCAGCCCATATCAATGTTCAGTAACAATAAGTTGCAATTATGATCGTCGCATCGTTATTATCAGCACCAGTGGTGTATCAGCCTTCAAGGTGACCATCGTTTGAGCCCCTCCCAGTTGTTGCCTCCCACTGATGCAATTCCACTGGGAAATTGTCGCGGGCATTTTTAACTCTCTCGGTATAACTATTCCAAGTTGTCCACCCCTGGAAGTAATGTTGCAAGGCATTTTGTCTAAACGTTCTTTAACTGAGACAAGTTATCCACCGGTCAAGGCCGTCAAGGGTTCAAACGATCAGCATTTGGCAAACCCGGAAGTTTAAAGTGAGTTTGGATGAACCATCTATAAAATCTGGAGGTTCTATTGCCAGATGAGTTTGCCAGAGGGTAGTGGTTGAATTCACCATTGAACAGCATGATTAACCCTCCCTAACCATTGACTGAACTCCTGTGAAGCATGGGATATAGCTACCGGCTACCGACAACAGCCATGAGTTGTCTACCTCTCCCTCAGGTCTGAGGGTGAACCCACAAAATACAGGTCCTTGCAGGAGGCAACAACAAAGCATGTGGCGATCCAAGCTGCAGGGATCCAATTTTCTGGAGGTCGTGGATCACGGGTGGTGGTGCTTGGTGGAGGGTTGGCCTGTGACCCTGGCCCCAAATGTTTGCGTAGCGAGCCTGGGGGCGGGCGGAGGAGCGGAGGAGGAGGAGTACTCTGATGAAATCTAACGACCCTCACCTGACAGGCGGGGAATTCACCAACATTCACCAGTATTCAGCACTACCAACCCAAAGGTACCATGCCCCTATAAACATCATAAGGCAGGGGGTCAAAATCCTGTACCCCTCGTTCCCCTATCATTCACCATTGTTTTCCCTATTATTGTCGGTGATTATCCCCCATAAAATTGGTTGGTTAATATTGACCCAGTTCGCCATATCTAGCTGTTGTATCCTCTATATTTGCTAGTTGTTGTCCCTTATTAACCATGATTGTTGCCTATTATTTATCCCTTGATATTTAATTACAATTATTATCCATAATACGCAACATTTGGGTGTTTTTCAAAATAGGGGTCCCCCCAAACCATCCAACTACTCAAAGAAACCAGCCATTTTTGGGGCTCCCTATTTTGAGAAACCACCATTTATTCCAACCCCATCGTTGACCAACCACAACCATCACCACGGGCCTTCCACGTTGCGGCCATCGCCGCCAGGTGGTGTTCAGCCATCCGCCCATTGGGACCATCGGCCTTACTGAGCCCCAAGCCAAGACCGAGTTCGGTGAGGCCGCGGGTGGTGGCCGCCAGCCATGGGGGGGTTTGGGATGGTCATGGGGGGGGTTGGGATGGCCATGGGGGTTGGGATATAGCCTTTTTTATATTGACATGATAGTGGTTTGTGATGCTGCTATGTATTCAATGCAGTTTGTCCATGTATGGCCTAATTATTTTTGTTGGGCGGTTACAATGGTTTGTAAGGGTGAATAGTGGTCATCATTTTTAACGGTAATTAATTAATGATGGTAAGAATTGTATATAGCCAGTGCAAACAGTCCAATCAGCTAGTATATCAATGGCTAATGAGCTGTAGAACCAACGACAACGAGCATCATTATGTGTATGCATCAGTCGCGAGATGCGAATGGAGAGCATTCGCAACGAATGGGTCTCACGAAAGCAGGTGCCAGCGGTCAAGCTACCGGTGGCGCTCCGACTCGGCACTTCAATCACCGCAGCGCATTGCGCTACCGGTGATGATCCTGATGCCCAAAGTTCGCACATGTCACCATCCACAGCACTGTTGCCTCTGCTCTTTGAGCAATGCTACTCGCACAGAAGCTCTGGGAACGAAGATGAACGAAGTGTACATGTGGCCTTTCATGGTAGCCCATGCAGTATTCGCAATCTCCCTGGAAGTATGCCGTGCATGCGCAACGCGGCAGTATAGTGGAATGGCAGTTGTTGTGTACCTCTGCCGTACAGAAACTCTTCTTAGAGTCTCATCTGCTCGATCTTTGCTTCGCATGTGTGGAGTCCATGTCATCCCAACTTGGAATTGCGATCACAGAGGAAGGCAATGACATGCTCCGCAAGATGCGTTTCTTCCTGCCCAGTGCTGTCCCTGCGTGCTGTAGGAGGGTCGGAGTTCGACCTTGTCTTTGCGCTTGTGCCGCGACGGTCAGCCACCGATGTGACGTACCAGGGAAACCACCTGCTATAGCCTGCATGGCGTCATGTGGCACTCCCCTGGGACTCCTGCCCCCATGGGTTCTTACGTAGTTAGACATCTTGATTTGGTCCTGATATCACACGCAAATATGGTCAAATATGCACACATGTACCATGTTTGCTTCCCCTGCTGCGGAAGTGGTGGTCTTTAAGTAGCTTTGGTGATGTTGTACTTAACGGCATGCCACACTCTCAGATGGGCAGGGTCTCCCCTTCTCCCATGTGGGTGGGTCGGCAGGCTTATGTGGTGTGCGCGACGCATAAGTTGTATGCAGGCAACATAGAAGTTATACAGAAACATTTTTTTTGCGGTTTTTGCGGCACTTTATTTCTTTTGTTTATCATTGGATTTTTAAATTCCATGTATTGCATTTCTATTTTAGTCTATATTTGCATACCTTCTTGATGCAGGTACGAAGTATGTCGATGTATGTCGGTGTAGTATTCAGAAGTAAGATGTCCT
The DNA here is from genome assembly GCA_009767595.1 of Symbiodinium kawagutii. NCBI lineage: Eukaryota > Dinophyceae > Suessiales > Symbiodiniaceae > Symbiodinium > Symbiodinium kawagutii. Next base: position 42,799 of record VSDK01027396.1, read on the forward strand.
CTAGATAGAGGTTTAGTCAAACTAGGAGGATTAATTTTGATATGTCGTATCGTTGGTGGCTTGTAGCAAGAAACCATGCAGCTCGCATAGACTTAGCGCATACACGCAGGGTGCACAGGTTGTGCTTGTGCATCTTGTATGATATTGTTTACAAGTTTATTGGGAATCCATGCGTACTAGGAATGTTGGGAGGACCAGTTACAAAGTGGGGCGTCAGACCACGCCGGGAAGGCAAAGTGGTCAAGTTAGATCGCTTACGTCCTCCACTTCACGAGTCTGCCAGGGTTTGATTTCAATACTGGTGATGACTGGTACCGTCTCATATTGTCATGCAAGGAATGGGGTATACCCTGCCCACCAGGGGTAGTGGACGGACGGTGGACGGACGCATGCAAGCAATACACCGATTAAGAGCCAATCAGATCTCGTCATTATCACTTGCCATCAATCATTATCAGCTATAAAATGACTATTTCAAGGGCATTGTTCGAGGTTTGCCTTTGGTAAATCAACAGATGACAACGAGTATATAATCTTGGCCGATCACAGGTTTTAGTGTTTCATTACAGCCAATGATTTTAATGGTAAATGACGATGAATGGTGATGATGAACAGTGAGATATGGTGAGTTGCAGTTAGCCCCAAGCTGTAGTATGGTGTGATGGTTGCTCGTTGTGGTTCATAGTGGCTAATTTATCATTTTGCTATTGGTTTCTGGTGGTTGGCAATGGGTGGCACTGGCAATGATAACATGAACCAGCGCAAAACATACTCAAAATATCTCAAACTCATTTTGTTGGGCTGATTAATTCATCAAGTGTCTTGTAATGATGTATAACTTGTGTACTGGTTACTCTTGGTCAAGGACTATGATTACTTGATGGGTAATACTTGATTAATTGGTGTTGACAATGATCAGTGCTAAGCACGTCTAAATCAGCAATCAATCTGTACATTTTACCTTGCCAACCCAACCCACTGCTGAGGATCACAAGATGCCACTCCCAAATTAGCCCGGCGATGCTGGCGAATCAATATTGTCCCCAGATTCACCACCCAAGTAAAACATTTGTGAAACGATTGGTATGACGGTATGACGATATACAATTAGAAATGTTACAAATATCTAATTAATTTAATTGTACTATCCCATGATCTATGTTACAAATAAGTGATATACAGCAATTCTTATTGTCTATTGTAAGAGATTTGCATGTTTTAATGGTTCATGGGAGATCTAGGGGTGACAAACCAACCCAAGAACAAATATAGTTTTGGCTTTCCGAACGCCCCGGCGGGTGCACGGTCAGGAACTATCCCATGACCCTTCCTGCTAGTCGTGTTCGTTTTTGCTGGATTCAGCAATGATGTCATCCCAAAGACATAGATTTGGATGCAAAGCTGAAGAGTATTCAGGTGAGATTTAACTGAAGATCTCAAACATAGACTATGTCTGCTGACGACTACTCCAACCATTGGCCAAGGGACCATGGTATGTTGGTCCCTTACACTTACCTACTCATTTTGTATGTTGACGACTACCCCAACCATCGGCCGTGCCGAATCGCCCAGGCGAACGTGGCAGTGAAAAAGGCGCGCTTCAACAGCATGCTGTGCCCCATCAGCAGCGGAAGTGACTCAACAGGGAGCTGCTGGAGGTTTTGAGGTTGGACTTGGTTGGTTAATGGTTGTTAGTGCTGCTGGTTAATGCTGGTTGTTAATGGTTGGTCAATGGTTGTTAATGGTGGTTAATGCTGGTTGATTAATTGTTTTCGTTAAGCATGGTTGCTGACTTTGGCTCAAACAAACAAATGTTCATCACTTTGTGTGTCTAATTGACTATTTTGAATTGTGAGGCACAAACGATCATAAATTATCCATCATTAATCATTAACTAAGCATATTTTCAATCATGATTAATCATTGTTCAAGCTACATGGACCAATATTAACAGCACTGGTTTAGTAATCTTTCTGATTAGTATCAGCAATCGTTTACAATGGTTGGCGCTGGTTGAAAAATAATCGATAATCAGTACAAACTATTAATGATCAGTACTGGTTCAACTAACAATTCTTGGCAAGACAAACCATCATTACTAACCAGTATATATACCAATTACTGAATATACCAACCAGTGAAACTAACTATTGCTATGAATGGCTAGTAATACTTATTAACCATTACTTTGTAACCATTACCAGTTTGATTACCCATTAGGATGGCTAGTATATAATACTTATTATCATCAAACTAGTAATTAACTAATGGTTAAGTATTAACTCACCATTAGTAATTAACCATTAGTAATTACCATTTATAGTAATAGTATTACTTACGTATGAACCATTACACCATTATGGCAACCATCAATGACTCGTACTGGTTGCGATCAACGATCATTACTCACCATTCTACCCGGTGAGCACATCGCCAGGTACGCCTTCAATGACGATGACAAGAAGGCCACACTTCGGCAGTGGCTGCGGTGGGAAGGGTCATGGGTTTTTTGTACGCAAAGCATGGGATTCTTCAGCGCCTTGGGGGGGATTTTGGAGGGAAACCATGTTTTCTTTATAGGGAAACCATGGGATTTACCTACTAAACATGTGGTCTTTGGGGGGTCCTGACTATGTTTGATAATTGTTTCGTAGTGGATGGCTTTGAGGGTTAGCAATGAATACTTGAATAGTTAATTTACAGTTGTTTAAGGCAAGGAGTTCATGAGGGTTAACCATGGTTGTTAAAGATACTGACACTGTTTAAGTGCTGGTCCCGAGTAGCTTTGTGGAAATGCATGTGCAATTCGATATTTTAGATGATACACGGATACGTAGATAGATCCATGAAGCCTCATTGACACATAGGCCGATGGATGAAAGAATGGATGGATGAAAGAATGGATGGATGGATGGATGGATGGATGGATGGATGGATGGATGGATGGATGGATGGATGGATGGATCAATAGATAGATAGATAGAAAGAACAATAGATAGATATGTGAATATATTTATATATATTTATATTTATATATATATATATATAGATAGATAGATAAATATATATATATATATATAAATAGATACATGAATAGGCTGATATATGGATTGATTGGCCCATGCATGCATATTTTGATAGGTGGACAATGAGGGACAAATACGTATATGGATGTGAGACATGATGGGTAGTAGATAACCATGGATAGATCGATTGATACATGGATGCATAAATAGATAGATAAATAGATCGATAGATAGGTAGATAGATAGAATTATAGATATATTTATAGATAGGTTTCACACTGATAAAAGATGCGCAGATGGATGAACCATGATAGATATCAATAGATAGACGATTGACAGATAAATAGATAGATAGATTGATATATTGATAGAAGGATGGATGGATGGATAGATATAACTATAGAAAAACATAGATAAATGCATTGATAGATGGATTAATAGATAGAGATGCTGTTGTCCAACTTGTCGGATTTCCTGAATTAATCATATGGTTCGTACTAGATGCATACCATCGCACAAACACTCTATTGATGGTTTAATTAGCATGCTACTGACCATCATGGTTTATCACTAAACAGTGTGGTTTACGTACTACGCACCATTTTGGTCTATTCTGGTTCATTACTAGCAATGATCCGCGGACCCTGCAGCAATTCTGAGGACCTTGCTGTTCGCTTTGCAACACTGACGATCAAACATTGACTGCGGAAGTGATCGATGACCTGTAGCATTCAATGATAGATTATGATCAATGATTCCAATGACTTATGATGATTCCAATGACTAGTGATGATTCCACTGATCAATGAACAACTGGCTCTTGATGATTTTCAAAGCAGATGTTGATGTCCTTTCAATCTTTTACGCCAGGTGAAGACCGGTCTGAAGTTGGTGTTGAAACTTCCGGAAGACGCTGGGTTCAACAGGGACCCGGGGTCCCCTGTTGGTGGTTGGATGGTCGACGGGACTGGGTGCTTATGTGGCTTTGTCTATGGCCATTGTGGTAACTAACCATCTAATAAAACCAGCTTTAGTGGTATATCATTTGTGGACGCATCCATGCATGGTTCCTTCTTTCAGCTTGTTTGTGAACACTTCTTCATATCAGAAAAAAGGCTATGACAAGTCTGGATGTGACGAGTCTGGAGTCTGGATTTGATTTTTCTGTATCTTTGGTGGTTATTGTCACTCAATTATTCACTATTAACCTCGGACCGTAGCAATCACTGCTCAGGGACTCACGCTGAGCCATGGGGAGCCATCTCCTTTGCCATGCTTCGCGTTGCATCCATCCATTGTTTCACGACACATGGAAGTTCGTCATGTTGGTGTGTCCACACTGGTTGGTGGGTTTGAATGGTTTTTAAATGTGTTCAATAGTTTTTATTTTCTCTACTGATTTTTTGCAAATGGTTGGTGGACAATATTCTTCATAGGGGTGGTTCAACAGGTAGGTAGTTTCAACAGGTTTTTCTCACAAAGCAAATGTTAGTATGCCCGCTGGTGTTTCCAACATCCAGGATTGCGACGACTCTGAGGATCAGATGGTCGGGGGATATGTTGACTTAGCCCAAAAATAGATGGATGCTTCTAGATTCTTTTGGATGGTTTTTCCCAACAAAGGTGAATCATGGCAATCAGGGAGATCATTGCGAAATAGGGTTTACAAACGTTACTGGGTCATTTGTTGGGTAGGAGACTCTTGTCATTGGCATACCAACCCGCATAGATGAAGAAATCACCAAGTCCACGGTCAATGCAAAAGTCGCAGCTTTTTTCGCCAAGACCCATACAAGTTTGACCCATCTATCATTTTGGTCGACTAACTTCTTTCTTTAGCCAAGACCCACATGCTGCTGGTTTCAAGACCTGTCTCATTTTAGTGCAAAGTACATTCGCAGTGCGACCAATCAAGCAGTGCATCACTTTTCTGGACCACGGGGTGCCGGAAGTCCCGGTTTTTGGTTTGCCGCTCAGGAAAAGGTGGTGGGGTTGCACTGCATCGGTCCCTATTCGGTGCCTTGGTTGATGTGGGATCACGGCATTTGGACACCGTCATTTGCAATGGTGAATTCTCCATTGAAATAGCCACGGTCAATTGTAGTTACAATCATCGTTGGCAAATGGCAAGATATTCGCTCATCATTGATCATTTTTGAACCATAATTGTCATTATGCAAGCCACATCGTCAGCGATTCATCAATTTTGTTAGTAGATGCACAAGGAGGGAATGGTCATTATCCAAACCAGAAATTCCTTACATCAGCTTGTGTAAGTTGGAAAACAATACATGTTCCGTGTTCCTGAGGAAAAGATAAGTCATTCATCTTGTGGTTTTCAGCCGGAAATTGGAAGCGTGGGCGTTCACCAGCTGTGCAAAACTGAATGGCTGATGGTCACTGTCAATAGTGCTCCATGGATCATGAATGGTTTCCAGTGACAACATGTTCAGAATGTTTGACTATGGTTCTTTGATGGGTTGATGATGGTATTGCTTAATTAGCACATTGCTAGCTACCGAGTACCTGATTCCTGACACGGGTGAATCGCTGGAGCTGACAGATTTCAGTAACTTCAGCTGACTGTTTCCCCACAAGTGTTGGCACAATGATGTTTCCCCACAAGTGTTGATAATCCCTTCCCCCTATTACTAAACCCTCTCCCCCCCTCCCCCCCCTCCCCAAATACTAAGCGCCCCAAGGGTTTTTTTTATATTAGGGGGGATTTAATGTTAGGGGACCCTAATATTAAATTTAGGACCCTAATGATAAAAACCATTTTGGCGTTTAATGTTTGCCTTGTTATTTTTTTAAAACACCTATTTAAAAACTTGCAAAAACCAATTGCACGAAGGGGACCCTAATATTAAATTTAGGACCCTAATGATAAAAACCACTTGGGTGTTTAGGACCCTAATATTAAACATCCCCTAAGCCAGAGGTTTTTGATAATAGGGGGAAAACCGTTGCTTGGGGAATGTTGTTTTCCTCTCACTTTTCAATTGCTACAATTAAAAATACAATTGGCCAGAACAAAAACAGAAGTGCACCGCCAAAGTGGTTTTTTGTATTAGGGGGGGGTTTAGGAATAGTAGGAAGGGATTATATAACCAGTATGGCTCAAAAATACCCAGAAAATAACACACACACACACAAAGACTGATCTCCAACCAAGCAGATTGGGGTGTCTTGTTTTTTGCAACAGATGTGGCCAATTGCGCAGAATCAACCATCATTGCATAATCAATGCGCAATTTAACAACCACTCTTAATCAACCCCATCAGCTGCTACTGTTAATCAGCCCACCATTGCTACTATTATGAATGGTGTAGCAATACTTAATCAACCCCTGGCAGTTTGGTGCACCACCTATTGCTACACCATTCATCAGCCACAATGACAACCACTTTGAGTACACTGCTCCGGCCTGGCTTGCGCCCCCTGCCATCACGTGGCGCAAAGCTCTGCGGGCCCAGAGGCCTTTCAACCGCCACGTGCTGACGAAGATCCAGGGAAAGGCAACTCCTGGACTGCGCATGGTCGGGCTACCACCGGTGACACGCAACGTGGTGGAGCTGGCAGTCTTTTGGCGTAGAGCCAGGGGCTGCGGACGTGCCTGACGCTCAGCTTGGCTCGCAGAGTGGCCCACCTTGATCCATTGGCGTGGCGCAGGTGCTGGCGCAGCAAGCCCTGTTGCAACAAAAAAGTACGCTCGTCTATGCTTGCCTGAGCATGTGGACGCGGTCAAGTCGAGCTACGCTGCTCCAGGTTTCTCCTGCACTGGCTGGCCGTTTAATATGGCGTGACGGAAAGATCACGACAGATCAAGGAGATGAGCTTGAACGCACGTTCAACCTCTACATGGAGCAGAGGAGCAATAGATAGTTGAATATTTGATCATGGTGAGCTGATGCTTAGCAGTGGATAATGACGGTTGATCATGAATCATGATGATGGTTGATAATGTATCATAATGACTTCTTATGAATACATGGCTGACGATTGCTCACTAGTGCTCAAAAGTGATTAACACTCGGTCAAAATTTGCGAATACTTGCCAGTACTGATAGTATTGATGGATAATTGTGGTGAATATTTGATCATGGCCCATGATGGCAACTTGTGGTAGGTATTGGCTGATCATTGTGGATAATGGTTTGCACTGGTTTGAGTAACCAGCAGCAGTAGCGATGATAAGCATCAATGCCAGGTTTTCAGGGGCTAAATGATTTAAATGAATGATGTGTAATGGTTTATAATGGTTAACTGGTCCAGGGGGAAAGGATGCTCACAATTGATCCAGCAATAAGCATTAATGATGCTTATAGACAGATACAGGAGCTATATGGTGGTTTCTCAAGTCATAGGGGTACGACCATATCATTCAATATAAACCATCTATAGAAATAAGCCAACCACAACTTCGGGGACTCCTTATGGCTTAAGAACCCTCAACTAGTAGTCGGTTATTGTTGTTCAACTATTACTGTTGGTGATAAATCCTTTTGAATTACCAGTATTAACCATTGGTGATGTTTTTTACAGTATCCTCTATTATTGACCATTGCTAGTGCTTAAGACCTCTTTATGCTTTCATGTTACCACTATTCACCATAGTCAACCATAGGAAATCCCATGGTCATATCCCCTATTTTGAGAGACCCGCATTTATCAACCATTAGTAACCATTCTAAATGAATATAAGATATAAGAATTTATATACCCTTAGTAGCCATTCTAATGATTCACCCATTTATCAACCATTAGTAACCATTGGTTGATAAATGGTTGATAGCTAACCATTTATCAACCAATGGTTATATCAACGCTGCCAAGAGTCACCAGCACCACAGCCTTCCGGTCGCGGCCCAGGACGAGATGATGCAAGGCTTTGCCGTGGCCGTCCGCATGGGCGCCACGCGTGCGGACTTTGAGGTGCGGAAGGAAAAGTGTGTGGAACGACATGATGGGAGAAATAATGGAGAAAACATATGGTGGTGTCTCAAAGCATAGGGAGCACTGGTGGTTTTTGATGGTAGTCTTGGTGGTTGATGGTAGTTAATAGTGGCTGCTAATAGTAACTAATAGTGGTTATGTGATGGTTATGAATGGTGGTTTATAATTTATAGTGGTTAAGAATAGGGATTAATAGGGGACAATCACCAACAAGAATTGATAAAAAACAACTACTATTATATGATGGTTTCTCAAGCCATAGGTGTCCCCCCAAGTTATTGTTGGTTTATCACTAAGTATAGATGATTAATAATGGATGATTTAGGGGTCACCCTATTTCGAGAAACACCCATTTATCTTTCTAAAATCTTGGCGAGATATGTGTGAATATAGCACATTTTTTCTAAAGATGCTTGAATATAATGGTGTGAAACATTTTTTTTAACCTTTATCTAGCTGAAGTAAAGTTTGTTGGTGAATTGATTTGCATTTTCTATTTTCCCTAGTATTGCCAAATGGTTCATTGGCTGACTCATATGTTTTCATTGGAGTTGAAATTAATGGTTGGTTGAAGCTAGCCACTGATTCATGGTTCAGTTAGTTGATGTCTAATGATGGTTGGCACAGTGACAGTTTAGCAATGGTAAATAGTGGGTAGATGATTGAAAGCATGGTTGATGCGCTCGATTTGTAATCAACAAATGTGACTACTGCTTTCTGACAATTTTTCATCGGTGATGAACGTACAGTATCCGCAAAATGTCACCATCCACACTGACAAGACTGCCATTGTTGGTCAGTCTTTTGAATTGTTTAGTGTATGATCAGCAGCCACAACAACATGAATCCATCAACCATCATCACCAAATTATTTGCTATCATCAAGCATTGTGAACCATCATCAGCCATCACCTATATATCCCCATTCGCTCAATGTCATTGGCCGTAGGGGTTTCATAGCTTTTGTGAGGATGATACGCACCAGCCGATCTTACAGCCAGCACGAGGCATCAATGCGGAAAGTCGAAAATCAGCCATCACCAGCCACCAGCAACAATTATTTGTCAACCATGTTTGATCATGACCAAGTCGTAGTTCTTGTCAATCATCAGCGGTGATGATACTTTGGCGGCTGGTTTAGGGACTGAAGCTGATTACCGATTCGGAGACTGGACTTCGCCTTGCAAAAGAAGCGGTGAAGAGAGATAGATTTAAAAGGACATGCATCAAAGTGACAATTTTGATAGTTCTCATGTACTCAAATTCGATATCGACGAGCATCATCTATGATTGTCGATCAGCCAACCCAACCATAAACAGCTACTTAAGCAACCAATGAACAATGATCATCACTTCACAACCACCATTGCTTTATAGATATAATCATATGTTTCCCATCCACGGACGAAACCAAGCATTGATCAACCAAGTCCGTACTTCGATGAAGCAGACATGGCTTCACAGTAGCCAAAATCAACCACAACCAATCATGAACCAACCATAACCAACTTCATCAACCAACCATACCCAACCAACAACCATAGCCCATCCATAGCCATCCTTAGCCCATCCTTAGCCCATCCTTAGCCCATCCATAGCCCCAGGCCCCCAGGCCCCTCCGGGGAGCTCCCCCGGATGACCCGCCCGGAGGCATCGGTGGCGATCCATCCCACCATCGCCGAAGAGTTCGTGACCTTCGGCGGCTGGGGCCAGGACAAGTCCAGTGGCGAGGCGGGGGCACAGCGGCTTCACCGGTGCCCGGTGATAGAGAACCAGTTTGGTGGTTCTATAGTGGTATAATCAGCTGGTTAATCAGCAACCATAAGGGGGATATACCAGCTATATCGCCATGGGTCAAGCAGTTAACCAATAATAACCAATAATAGCTGGTTCTAAAGTGGTTATAGCCAATAATAGCTGGTTTATGGTTGATCATAGGGGATGACAACTATCAATTATAGGGGATATACATGGATATACCAACTATAAGGCTACGGGTCAAGCAGTTCACCAACCAATTTCATGGGGGATAATGACCAACTAAACTATATGGAAAACAGCCTGGTTAATGATAGGGGAACCAGGGGTACAAGGTTTTGACCCACTGCCATTTTAAGATGAAAAGGGTAGAATTATATGAGCAACAGCTTTTATCTACGTATGAACAATTTCATATTTGGGCGGAAGTGGGAATTGCACAAATATCCAGAATTCGCATGTAAAACGAGTCAGGAACTTCCCGAGAACGGATTAGGCATTTAACATGTAACGTTTACAAAGTAAAAGCAGCTGCGCCATTGGAAAACGAGTCTATTTGTAAAAACTAGCACGGGACTCGAAAACGAGTCAGGAACTTCCCGAAATTCTTTGTCATTGCAGCGAACAATAAATAAAGTACACCGCTCATATACAAACTATACAGAATTATAGAATGAGAACCAGTTTCTTTGTTCACTTTTTTTAGACGACGGGGTAGAATTACAGGATGATCATAGGATATTTGTTCTATAGTGATGGGGTAGGGATAATAATGATAATAACATATTTAGAAAACAATCATAGGGTAGAACTATATATAATGATAACATTTTTTTTAAAGACATAGGATTGAATTATAGGATAATCATAGGGTGATTCTAGGTTATTTTAAGGGAAAAAAAGATGATAGAGTGATGCTCTACCAGTTTTTGACAGGGAAAATAGGATATAATGTGGTGGAATCAAAGCGCACAGGTATGGGATTGATAGGGAGAATCATAGGGAATTGATAGGGGGAATAATGGGATGTTACCTGCAACCCCTAATTCTTTGATTGGGACAATAAAGTAGAATCAGAGGGCATATGATACAGTATAGCAATATAAACAAAAGCTGATTCCAAATGATAATAGGGTAGAACCGTAGATGTATTGAACATTATATTCTTGATACTTAGCACTTGATCATGCAATTTGAAAAGCAACAATCATAGGGATATATGGGATCATATCGGATTGATTGATGGTTGCAGTGATGATTGTAGCAACCAGCTGTTTATTTTCCAGTAGATGCGGTGGCTGAAATTCATGTTTTCCAGGGTTTCTGGAGAAACTTCGAGGTGATGAGCATCTACCAGAGGGTAATAGGGATGGCCCGCAACAATGGGAAATATGTGGGAATCATCAATGGTTCATTGATGGTGCAACGGTTCAGTGGTGATTAGTTGATGCTTCAGATTCAAGATGTTGATTGTTATTGGCTGATTTTTTGGTGGGAAACCAAACGGGTAACTTTTGGTCACTTCGTTGGTTTGACGTGGTTGCTATTGGTTGTTAGTTTGTCGTCAAGGGTGAAGTGATGGTTCATTGATGCGTATGTGGCTTGTCACTGCTAGCTTTTGGTGAGTCAATGGTGAGTGGTAGTGGTTGGGCAATGGTCGCTTCATGAGTAACTTATGAACTGATTTCATGGGTGCGTCATAGTTCATGGACTGATAACGGTGGATGTGGAGTGTTGATTATTGCTTTTAAGTCACCCTTCAATTCATGCTCAAGTAATGCTTTGTTGTCAACCATTGTCAACCTTTATCATCCGTGCTCACTCGCTATTGTTGCATCATCGCAAACCATTATCGACCAACACCAACCAGCATGAAGCACGACTAAACATTAATTATGCCCAAATCATTATCCGTTTGTTGCTGCTTTTTACACAACCATGAATCAACATGATCTGATTCTCCGCCATCATTGGCCATGAATGCTGATTAACCATCACCCTCATGAACCATGATAAACCATCACAAACCATCATAAACCATTGAAAGCAGGCATCATATACCACCACAAACCATCATGAACCATGAGCCATTTAAACCAATATTGCTGATTAACCATCATTCAGCATCATAGGCACCATCATTCACCATAGCCGCAAGCATTCCAGCAGGGTCAAGGCGCACATTTGCTGTGCTGTTCACCACCAGGTGAAAGCGCAATTGCCGCCCTACCTCCTCTCCGGTAGTGGCTCGGCGCACCCGGGCACCCGTGGCAGCGAGGTAGTAAACAATGGGGGGGTAGATGGGGGTGTTCGTGGACCCCTGTGGCTAACCGTGGCCGTCATGGTGGGCAGGAGGTAGTGTTTATAGTGTATGATTATATTGGCAGGGGGATTTGTCTCTACTAGTCATGGGCTAGTGTTTACTGATTTCGATTTTTTTGATTCTGATCACCCCCATTTGACAGTTTCATTCACGCTAACGGCAACTACCAGCAAGATAATTTAGCAGTATGATTTGTGTCATAACGGTTCATGACAATGATTCATGCTAGGAGGTTGATAAGCATGGTAGACCCAGATTCAGGATCACTTTGACTATTGGAACAGCTAGTTGACCATGAAATGCAAAGGAAGATCTCTTTGTCGCCGACAATTTCAGCGGATGTGATGCATAACATATGGAGACACAAGACACAAAGACATCAACACTTGATTCAGAATGATCGGAGAACCATCAGATTGAAGTGCCATTGATCCATCCATTTGGAAAGTCATCATCGCAGACTGCTCCCATCCAGAAAACAGGCTGTTTCAGCAATCCGTGGGGAAGTGCCCACATTGATGTCGTGATCTTAAACATGTTAATTTGCCATTTGAAAAAAGTCATTGAATGGATGTGATACTTCAGGACAATCAGTCATATGTTGTTATTTTTTGTCATTTTCTTCATTTTTTTACGATTAAATATTACGATTACGCACCAGTATCAATCATCATTGATTACTACCTTGATGTTTTGACCATTTTCATGGTCCATTGTTAACCACTATCAACAATCATCAAGCCATCATGCATCAATCAATCAATCAATCAATCAATCAATCAATCAATCAATCAATCAATCAATCAATCAATCAACCAACCAACCAACCAACCAACCAACCAACCAACCGTCCATCAACGATTACTTGACCATCAAGTGAACCACTATGGTTACCCGCAACCAACAGCTGGTTAGTTCTGCCAGGTGCGTGGGTTTTCAGTGGATGATGGTCAACAACTACCATTGTCCGCGCTACATACATTGAATGATCAATTAACAACAATCAATAGCAGTTTGTTGTTGTTGTTTTTGTTTGTGCTTTTGTTGCTGTTGTTGTTTTTGTTGGCGCTGCCGTTGCTGCTGTTGTTTTTGTTGTCGTTGGAACTGTTGCTGTTGTCGTTAGAATTGTTGTTCATGTTGTCGTTGGAATTGTCATTGTTCATGTTGTCGGTGGAATTGTCATTGTTCATGTTGTCGTTGGAATTGTTGCTCTCTTTAGATTTGTTCTTGTTGTTGTTCCATGTATGTTTCCCTGTTGTACAGATTGGGGAAGTGAAGAGAATACTGTAGTCAGCCGTAGCCACATCAAATTGCACATTCAGGCCCATTCGCTACACACACACACAAGCAGGGAAGATGAACGAAGATGCAGAGATTTCAATTGATTTCATTGTAGTAAGTCGTTATTTTTCTGGGCACCCTTTGGGCATTCCAATCTGCTGAGAGACAGCATGCGAGGAAAACGTCACGCGTTGCTTTCGATAGTGACCAGGAAAAAACTTGCAATGTTTGCACCACGAGTTTTACATGTTTTGCGTTGTTCTGAGGAAAAGGTTCATCGCGATACATAGCTATTCCATCTAATTTTAAGTGGCTGGCAATGTATAAATGTATAACCACCGGCCACCCAGCATGCCCAACAATCAGAAACAAGGGCACCCCTCCCCCGTGGCGCAGGCTGAATGAGATAGCCAGCGCAGTGCCGAAGCGGGGTACAACCCACGGCAACGGGGGCCTCTTGGTATCATGATTACACATTATGTTGCTTATGTGAAAAGTTATTCAAACCAATATGTTTATGTCTCTATTTGTTCACAAATGCTTATATATATATATTATTCATGTCACTTGCATATGTATCATAGATCATAGGACATTTCTTCATTCTTGAATCTAATGCATCTACATACATGGAGAGACCGTTGTTTATTTGTGTATGCACATTGGTTAATTGAATAGAAATAAAACATAGATCATGTCATACACACACACTGCATTTAAACACATATATGTATCCACGCCTTTAGATACTGGTAATGTTTCATGCAGGAACGCTTGTTTGATATCAGTGTAAAGCCCTAATTTGAAATCAAAGATCAACTAGCTACTTCGACCAGCGATTTGAGGATCAGCGGCATCTCTACCCTCATGAATCAAGTGCTGTAGACGGTGATGGTTTGTTCAGCTTTTGTGACCATTGCTGCCTGCACCTTGTGGTTGATATTGTGAGGAAACATGGTTGCATTAATTGGTCGCCAGGCATGATCAGAATCATCGTGTTCCAAATGTCCAAGCACCGCTAATGGGTGTCATCGTCATCGATGATGACAATTGTTTATGCTGTTTGACTCATGGCCATTGCAGCTGCAACTATATCTTGAATCTTTGCGCTGTTAAAACTCCCAACCGCTCCCTCCCACCAAAAGCCAGGATTTGCATTTGCATGTGTTGCGTTCCAAGGCGTCGTTGGTTCAATGATATGGTTTTGATCATGGGGACGGTGACGAGTTCCCATGCGCAGCACGAAGGCAGAGCACATCCATGTATCTAAGAAAGCCGTTTTGGTGTATCTAAGAAAGCATTTTTGAGGATTTGTATCCAATTTCTAAGAAACAGGGTAGGAATGTAGTCCCAGTGTCTTGGGATATTCACATTTTGTGATTTTTCGATATTTGCGTGAGTGGGCTGGCGGTTGTCCAACTTGAACTTCCCCAATAGGTTGCCAAAAGCACTATGTATATAGTTGAAGTATGTTGGACATCGCAGCAGATGTCTGCAAATCTATGCTTTTTTGCGGCCTAAACTCAAAACACAAAACTCTGAAGACCTAAAAAATCAAACCCATGAACCCCAAAGCCTACATATGCACCCTGAACGAACCCAAATTATTCGAATATATCTGAATCATTGAATCTGACCCGCCAGTGAACCCTTGGGCGAATGTCCAATCCAGATCCAGACGGAGCTTTCGCAGATCGACCCAATGTTTGACCCGTTTCCCAGTCAAGAAGTAGGAGAATCAAGAGTGGCTGGTGGTTTAAGACAAGTTTTGTTTCCCACCAATATTTGGGCTGGTTGGTTCATCGATTGTACATTACTTTCACAAAAGTGGTTCAAGCACCAACCAGAAGAGTATCCAGACCATCCAGGCCGTTGGGTTCCAAGGGGAGATCGTTGCCCTCTTGTGCAGTAGGAGCTTGCCGTCGGTACTCCCGTGGGTCCACTGCATCGTTTGATTTTGTGTTTCGAATCGTTGTCTACAAACGTCAACAGATGCCGGCAACTGTCACCGGGCAGTTTTGGGATCACGACTGGCTTCAAGACCCAGTGTGGAGAGAGGAAAAGAGGCGCTGGAAATATTCAAGAAGGAATGCGACCCCAAAAAACAATCTCCAAAAGAGAAATTATTGTACTCATACAACGATGACTCGGGTGATTCAAGCGTTGCAACGATCAAGCATGTGATGATTCCCAGAACAGACAGTTTCAGTTTCCTAGATCAACCCCCACAGATGTGGCAGATATCATATTATTTGATGTGAGATAGCAGCTATAGCATCAGTTTTTTTCAACATCAATCATCTGGGGTAAGCCTTGGCCTATTAGACATACTTTAAGCTGCTAGCTGTATACTACAACTACTACAATTAGATCTATACTCCGACCAGTTTTATACTACAGCTTTGAGCTATACCAGTTGTACTGCTGTATAAATAAGTAGCTAATAGCTGTAAGTATATCACCAGTAGCAACGAACTTATATAGATATAGTTGCAGCAGTTAATATGCCACTTATCAGTAGCTAATGGCTGTGACTATAGTCACTTCAATGCCATCTATCCCATGACTTTCACCCACTCATCGGACCCCAGACACCGGGGAGCTCTACGGAAACGCGGCTCCAGCGCTGAGTGGTGAAAACGCCGTGCCCCGCGACGCCATGGCGTTGGAGGAGCCTCCGACTTGGTGTCGCACGCCCAGGCGGGGAATGGTGGCACCATGACATCGCAACAAGTTGTTAAGTCAATAATCACTAGTGAGTGCAAGATAGGTCATTGAGTCATTAATCAATCACTAGTTATTATGTCATTAATCATTAACTGGTTGGTGGTTTGATTCACATGTTTCCCCAAACAGTGTGTGCACTATAGGGGTTCTTACGGTAGTAGAAAAGGTCCTGGTGTAGATCCAGGTGTGCTCGCTCGCGTGCGGCTAATTCGTGTACCCTTTCGTCAAAAACGTTCGCCCATCTTCCGTTTTCGACAGAAGCCTCGCACGAAACGTGGTTACGCGACACCTCTCTTCCGGAGCTGCGTTCGCGCCTGCGTGCCGTGTCCATTTTTTGATCAATGTGCATTTTACGTGGCAGGCGCAAGGGAAAGCTCACTTTTGTCCCTCTTGGGCATTAGGAATCTGTGGCAGGCGCAAGGAATTCGCGCTGTTTCACAAAACGTGTAACTGTCGTCGATTTTGCGACGTTGCAAAAACGTTGGCAGGCGCACACAAAATGAGCGCGTCCGAAAACATCGACTTTTTCGTGACAGGCGCAGCATTTCGTGATCTTGAGCTCTCTTTTGGTGACCTCAAAACGCTCGTTTCCTGAGACTGTCGTCATTTTTGCATCTGCTACGTTGAGATCATTTTTCGTGACAGGTGCAGGACTTCGTATGCCTCGGGATCACTTTTTCGTGGCAGGCGCAGCGTTTTGCAACATAAACGCTTGAAATCGCAAATCGCAATGTAATGGAGACTTCAGGTGCCTTTCATACCTCTGCTTTTTTGTGTCTCGCCTGCGCGCGGTGCAAATTTTGATTTCGCTCGTGCAACCCTCTGCGTACTTTGTGCGTGTCGGATCGCTCTCGTCTGCGCGCGGTGCGAATTTTG